>JAUESI010000029.1:1655505-1666330 GCA_032275145.1 Synergus laeviventris
TATATAATATATATTTCTTATCATTTTTTTGAGAACATCGTACACTAATCTATTCCATTTAAAAATATACCTAAAAATAATTTAGGTTCAAAAATGTAAATATATAAACGTAAATATATTCTTAGTAAATATAAGCAAAAAGCTTGAGGCCAAGCATCCCGAAATTTCCGTATTAATAGATGCAATATGTTGCACATCGAAGTTTTGAAATCGAATTGCTTTTCATAATCCAATCCTCGATTTGCAAATGGTATGGATTGCGATGTGAATCCCTTTCATGTACACATCCCAATTATCGTTATGCAAACTAACTCTGAGCTTCGGGGGATATATGGTACGAAACTGATACTATTTCATGGTAAAGCATACGCTCTACATATTAAATATGTGTATACATTAGCCACTGTGAAAGAGAAAATCTCATTTTTAAATTTTAATTTAATATTTATAAATATTATTCTTCATTAATAATAATAATTTGCATATAAAATCTCAGGAAATGGTATTTGTAAGATCGTTAGGAGTAGAGATTGGAAACGTCGGATTATGACAATAAAAATGGGTCTCCCATCTGTCATCCACAAAACTATATTATTCGATATCAATGTTGCCCTCTCTGTTGATCCGTCACTCGAATTGTGTCTGCCAATAAGCCCTCAATACTTAGGAGGGTCATTTCAAATAATAGAATTATTCTTTCCAACATTCATAGAAATTGATTCGCAAAAATATTGTATCTCAACGTCAACACAAAGACAAGGGTATTTCCATCCCTGAAAAAAGTTTTGGATTGAAATTAAATCCGAGCCAATCAGAAATTTATCGAATCATTCTGGAATTTGTATTCGAATCATGAACTTTCATTCCGATCTAATCCGAAAATTTCAATTATTTTTAATTCGTACGTCAAGTTCAATTTTTGATCCATGAATCCAATGCTAATTAATCGGACTGGAATCCTGGCATTAATTTCAAAATTTACTCGGATTGATTCGGAATAGATCGTATTGGTTTGGATAGGAATTTCTATCGGAATAAAAATTTTTGGTTCGGATACAAATTCCTGAATGAAATGGATTCAAATAGATACAACATTTTTTATCCAAAAATTTTACCAGGAATATTACCTAATTCCCTTCGAATTAAACATCTTAATAGTACTGAATCTAAATAATAATTAAGGCCATGTATTACTTATCCGATTCCTACCTTACCGACATTTTTTTATCAGCAACGTTACTTCTAAATTTATTTAGATATCAAATTGAACATTCCTAGAATTAAAAAAAATATGCTACGGTTGTTTATCTGGGCCTAAATTTTTATTAAAATAGAAAGACTATTTACAAAATAATATTTTTTCTATAAATGTTAATATTTAGGACTAGATAAACGTACCTTAATTCTTTAACTGTAATTTTAGAAATTTTCAATTTGACATCTCAATAAATTTAGAATTAAGGGCGCAGAGAAAAAAAGGTCGATAAGGTAGAGATAACCGATTCTTACCTTGCTAGCTTTCGTTTTTTCAGACATCTTACTTGAAAAAAAGAATAGAGAAAATTCATTTTAGCCAGGAGATGAACGTTCCTTATCGTTTTTTTTATGTTTATCTGCTACAACAATCAATTTTAATAATCCGATCCCAACTTTACCGACAATTTTTTCTCCTCAACGTTAGATCTAAATTTATTGAGATATTAAATTTAAAATTTCTAAAATTAAAGAAAATATGATAAGATACGTTTATCTGGACCTAAAATTTAATTAAAATAAAAAAACAATTTTTTAAATATATTTTTTTATAAATGTAAATATTTAGGATCAAATAAACGTACCTTAGCATATTTTCTTTAATTTTACAAATTTTCAATTTGATATCTCAATAAATTTAGAAATAACGTTGCAGAAAAAAAATATCGGTAAGATATAGGGATCGATAAGGATAGCCTTAAAATTTAACCATTTATCTTTTTGACTGATTTTTGAGCTATTTCGTTGAAGATTTAGATTTTTGTTTATTCAAAAGTAAATTATTTATTTGACAATTATCTTTTTTGCTCAGACTTTAGCAATTTCTGTTTTAAAATTTACGTTCTTTGCAAAAAAAAATTAAACCGTTTTTTGTTCAAAATTCAATCATCTTCATTTTTTTTGGTTGAATAGCAAAATATTCCGTTAATAATTCCTTCTTGAAAATCAAACTAATAAAATTTGTTGGTGGAAATGCCTGAAATCTTTCTTCAACAATTAAATATTTAGTTAAAAATCCATCGAAGTGTAAAAAATCTCTTAAAAATATAAAAAGTTCATTTATTTAAATATTTAAATACTCTTTGAAAACCAAGTAGTTTCGAAAATATTTTAGTTAGAAGAAAATTCAAATTATATGTAGCATATTTTTAAAAATAATTTAAGTGTTGAAAATTGTCATTTTATAAACATAATGTAATTATTAATTATGTAATTACTGGGCTGAAGTTTCAGAAGTCTACTCAGACAAATTGTTTTCCCTCAAAGATTTCTCACCGACAATTAAAAGTATTGTTTGCAACAGCATTTCCCATGCTTTCTGTGGCAATAAACAAATCATTGTAAATAAAATCTATTTTTGAGTGATAACCTATAAAGAAAATAAAAATAGTTTACAATGTTTACAATGTTTATGGATATACACCACCCAGTATACATCGCTGCAAATGAAGTGCCAAACGCCAGTAATAAAATGGTAAACATTTCGGGCACCATTTCAAGAGCGAAAGAGCGATTACCTCAGAGACGTCTTTGAACAGTCTTTGAACGCTCAGAAGAGAATGTTGGAAGGCAGCACTTTTTCCATTTCCATCTGGCTGCAGAACTCAGAGGGGGTGGAAGCATCAGGGGTGCAATTCATATTTGTCCGCAGGCAGCAGCGGAATTGCACCTTTAATCAAGATTTCTACCAATTTGCGAGAGCCGACGGCGCGAAGACAAAGCCTATTGTTGCCGTAACTGGTTGGGGCTTCAAGTGTTCCAACGCAACAGCGAAAGCCCGATGCGCGCGTATACCGGGTGAACCAAATACTTACTTTAATGGAATTACCTTAATGAAATACTCCGCATATTTTCCGTCATTTTTATCATTAATACGAGATTTAGATGAGCATTAAAACATTATTAGATATCATGAATTCCACTATATGAATAGATATTTTTTTTAATCTGAATCATCGATAGAGTACACCACTAATTCCAAATAGCGTGATCGGAATTAGGAGTATTCTTATCGCTGATTCACATATTAAGAGAGTCCCATGCAGAAATTGCCCCATTTTGCCCTAATTGAAATGGGGTTCTGACGAGGCCCTGGTCGGTATTTCTATTTTCATTGCAAATATTTTTATCTAATTAGGCATTTATGGGACAACGATATAATAGTAATATCTCATTAATACCAATATTGCTGATAATGAAACAGGGCATTGAAGAATTTTCCACGTCAAAATCGAACATGGGGAAAAATATAAATTTCCCAACATTTTCTAGAGTTCATTATATTTATGAAAATATAAAAGATAATATTTGAACTTTACACAGTTTTTCACGAGGATTTTTATTGAAATATATTTTATGATTGTATATTTTCATAATTTTTATTAACTATAGATTTAAAGAGATTGCAAAAGATTACAAGAAATTTTAAGTGATCTCGAAAGTATATTTCAAAAGTTTTTAAATGGTTTCAAGGGATTTAACATATTTTAAAAAGTCAAAAAAGATTTTTTGTTTCAAAGTATAACTTAAAAATCTTAAATTTTTTAAAATTCATTAAAATCACTTGAAATCTCTTGAAATCCTTTCACATTTTTTTGTAACTCTGAAACTTCTTGAAAATTCATTTTTTTAGTATTTCAAACAGCTTTTGAAATTGTTTAACATTATTAAAAAACCCTTACAATGTTTAAAAATATTTAAAAATAATTGATAATCCTTAAACGATTCAAAGTTCCTTCAAAGCCTTTAAAATTCTTAAATATCATTTAAAATCCCTGGAAACACTTTACAAAATTTGTCAATTAATTCAAAATTTTCAAAGTCATTTGAAATCTTTCGAAATTTTTTAAAAATTCTTTAAAAACACTTGGAGTCTATTGAAATCGCGTTAAATTAAATAAAATCAGATACAATCACGTAAAATCGTTTTGAAAATCCTTTAAGATTCTATAATATCGTTTAAAATCCCTGCAAAAACCTGACAAAATGTTTAAATCGCTTGAAATCTATTTAAATCGCTTTAAATTCATTTTAATCTTTAAATTCTCTTTAATCTCTTTCTTAAATTATCTAAATTATCTTTCTAAATTGTCTACTTGTAATTTCCTGGGATTCCCTTAAATACTTTATATAATATCACTTGAAATACTTTGAAATTCTGCATTTTCATTTAAAACCCACGAAATACTTAAAAAAAATTTAAATAATTTTTAAAAATTATTATTATTACCTTATTTTTAATTTTTAATAATTAAACTATTTTGAATTTTCTTTTAAATTCTTTAAAAATTCCATTAAGTACTTCAAATCTCTTGAAATCCTTTAAAGTGTCTTGACATTTTTTAAATCGTGTGAAAGGTCTTGAAAATCCTTAAATTCTTGAATTTATTTAACACATATTCTTTAAAATTGTTTAATATATGATTAAAAATCCCTTGCAACACTTAAAAAAATTTTTTTAAATATTTAAAAATCTAGAACCTCATCCAAATTTTACAAAAATTCTTTAAAATTATTTGAAATCCTTGAAAATCCTTTTAAATTCTTTAATGGCATTCAATATCTGTCGAAATACTTAACAACTTTTTAAACCGCCTTAAAATCTTGAAACTCCCTTGAATTATTTTTAAGTTAAAAAGTTCCTTTTTGAATCGATGTAATTAGTATCGTATTTTAATAATAGAATTTTTTTCAGAACATTAATTAGGATTCCATAAAAACTTCTGGTCAATTCATTATTGAATAATATTTTAATTGGGATAACGACAGGTACCTATAAGTTTCATGTTTCTATAGAATGCGAGGAGGAATTCTTCCTGAACATCATCATCATCATCGTCTGCAAGAAACAAAATTCACAACCGCTCAGTTAAATCTGAGTGAAGCCAATGATTGAAAACTCATATCTTCTAAATGTGATTTAAGTACAGATGCTAAAAAATGAGAAGACGGCTTCACGAGACTGTTCAGGATCTCCCCAACGTTTGTTTCCGGCGCGGCGTCAGCAGAGCAAGACAGAAACAGTCCTATACCACGTCCCAGCAACTTGAAGCCACTCGTACAGTTCTGTTTGTGTTTGCTAATTGTGAATTGTACTTCTTGCCTGTGCCGTTGCCGCCGCATGTGAGCCTTCAGTACTGAACCAATCCACAGCTGAGCGTCGCCCACTGAGGAATGCTCATAGTCTGAGGAAAAAGCATCCCCTAAGGCTCTCTTTCGCCTGCCCTACCTACTCTTTCTATCCCTTCTTATTCACTAACCCACAACCCTTCCTACCCTCTCCCTGACATCCTAGACACTCGAGTTTACCTCACTAGTCACTGACTACAAGAGCACCACCCGCCAAGAGACACCCGCAAGCAAAAGGGTACCGATTTTTTAGCTCGTGCTTCACTTTATTTCTGTCTTAGCAGTTTTGCTTTTGGCAGAAATTCTATTTTTGTGGAAGACACTATAAAATATCTTTTAGGTATGAAACTACAGAATCTCCTTATCCAATCTATGGTTTCATAACGTAAAGCGTTATATAGAAATTAAATATTGGTTGTAAATAATAATAAATAGTGTCTAAAAAAGAAAATAAAATCAGGAAATTATGTTAGGGAAGAAGGAAAATAATATATTAGATACTGATAATATAAAGTAATACGAATTTCAAAAAATTTGTCAAAAAAAATAGCAAAGATATGTATTATGTATACAGTGTACACTTATAGGTTGGCTCAAATACACTTTTTTTTTCTAAAGAGTCTCGATCCCCCCAATTCGAATTTTTAGAAAAAAACATTTTTTAAACAAATGGCATTTGTTTAAATAATTAACAATTATTTAATCATTGTTTATAAATATTTCACTAGACCAGCAGTATTAATTATTGTTGAAACGTGAGAAATTTGTAAAAAAAATATTAAACAAATTCAATCTGTTTAAACAATTCAAAAAACTAATTAATCAATGTTGATATAAATATTCCCCTAAATAAATAGTAATAATCTTTAATAAAAAAAGGAATTTTCGAGAAAAAAAATTATTTAAACAAATTCCATTTGTTTAAATAATTGAAAATTAATTGACAAATCTTAATCGATATTCTATTAGATGAATAGTAATAATTTTTATAAAGAAAAACAAATTTTCGAAGAAAAAAATTATTTAAACAAATGGAATTTGTTTAAATAATAAAAAATGAATGAACAAATGTCGATAAATATTCCACTATGACTAATAGAAATAATTTTTATTTAAAGAAAACTAGAATGAAGCACTCAGAAGGTCGATTTTGTGAAAAATTGTCATTTTTGGTTTTAAGGGTAACTTACTAGCTTTCAAAGCACCGTGAGGGTGTATTAAGGGTGTCAAACCCATATGTATTATACAGGAAATTCTTTGTCGGATAGTTCTCTACAAGCCTCTATACTCTATACTACAATTAGTCTCTATAATAAAAAAAATTAGTTAGGAAAAGATTGATACCACAGAATAACTGTAATTATAGGCATTTTTGTATGTAAATTAGAAAAAATCTATTTGGACTTTTTTCAGAGTTTAATTATTAGGCTTCTAATTTTGACCCATACTTGTGGAAACTGTCCAAATATAACCCTTCCATCCAAATCTCGATATATCATCCTTTCAATTGGAACATGTTCATGCCGATTCTTCCAAGTGGAAAATATCCAATTTACACCCTTCCGATTGGAAAAAATAAAAATTTTATCCTTTTCAATTAGAAAACGTGCTAATTAAGCCCTTCCAACTTGCAAAAATCCTTGCCAGGTACAAGCAAGGTTCGCCCGATCTGTATAAGTATACTGTATATAAGTACACAATATGACTTATATTACTTATAATTTTTCTTTATATTCTTTGTAATTTGTGAATTCGTAATATAATTCCTAATTAAAAAACTATTGTCATTATTGTCTTTAAAAACACAGACTTAAAAAGTATAAAATATTCAGATTTAAAATTTGGCTCCTGAAAATCCTCCACACTGCAAAAAAAATGTTCTGTAAATGTCCATGCACTGTGTTTTTGTAATTAAAACTAAACTTATCAAATTACTTCTTTTAAAATAGTGGTTACCAATTTGAAAAGAAAAAACATCACTTTCAATGCTGCAGTTTCACAAAATTTTGTAGATTTACGTTTTCAAAGTTGGAAGTAATTAAACCTCATTATTTCCTATTTTGAAAGACGTACATTTACAACTTTTGTGAGACTACTATATTGAGTGTATTGAAAATTATGATTTTTCTTTTCAAATAAGTAACTTCACTACTTATATTTTAAAAGAAGGAATTTGATAAGTTTCGTTTTAGACAATTTCCAGCGCTACAGAAGGGCCTACAGGCGGGACCCAGGAGGTTTTAAAGAGGGCTTAAATTAAGCCCTCTTTTAGCCCTGCTATGCTAGGTGGTAAAAATGGATTTATTTAAAAATGTCCTTCGAGGACTAAAAGATTGCCTAATTTTAATAGAAATTAAACCTTCTACAGGTCTTCCTATGGCTTATTAAGCCCTATAATTAGAGGTCTAAAAGAGGGCTAAAATTTTGACTCGAGAAAGGACAGGCGTTAGTCTATTTCTCTAGAGTAATGATTGCTGATGTTGGACTTTTTTTACCTAATAAGAAATTTTCCTCTATTGTCCACTCTCCTCTAGTCAGATCGAAATAAAAAGATGGTTTGTTGGTCAGAAAGTAAAAATATTGTCAATACAACATTCCCATTTAAGCATACGGGTTGGTCGAAAACTCTCCGGTGTCCCCGGAGACGAGGGACATATTGTTTGGTTCAGTAATTCCTCGTGTTATTTCCCGTGTTTGCTTTTTATCACTATAAACTGATATATATTGTCCGGAGTTACTCCCCCTTGATAGGATGTGTGTGAAACATGTGTATTGTACATGTATAGATATATATAGTAGCTCAGATGGGATGTTGGGATAGGGGATGATATGCAGAGGGTCTATAGGATTACAAGGAACGTACATGGTGTAGGATGTCATTCCCTCGAGGCGAAAAGAATGCAATTGTAGGTGATATATCGCTTAACGATGGGTAGACTGATTGGTCATATTCTATGGTGTGAAAATTACATAATTTTTCTATACAAAAGTTTCTTTTTTTTATGCAAAAAACGTCATTTGGGGAAATAATTTCCTAGTGAGGAACCTCATACTATATTCAATTTTTACAAAGAGCTTAAATTGATACAACGAAAAGAAATTTATACAGATCTAAAACTATAAAGTCCTTCAAAAATGCCCTTCCCTTATTTAAAATCTGTTACGGAGAGTTCACCATAATTGGTTACCTCCTCTTAAGGATATTTACACTAGCATCCCCTGTACGCCTGTCACATGTCGAGACACGTGCATCGACACCTAATCTGTCGTAAAACAAACAACCAATCAAAGTTCACTTGAAAACCCTTCTGATCATTATCAATAGGGTATTTGAATATAAACAGTTTTTGTAGAATGCGATGAATATGTAATTCTACAGATTTGTTAAATAATGATCATCGCGGATAACAAACTGCAAAATGACCAATGATCATTCTATACAATGATCCTTTATGAATGATCATGCTAAAAAAGATATTCCAAATCGTTCAACAGTTTTTTTTTACGAACACATCAAATAAATCCGTGTATAAATTGACAAAGGTCCTTATTAATAGTTGGGCCCCGATCGGGCATATTATTTACGGCGAAGATGGGACAAATGACGTGACTCTAACAGGGACCGGATAAGGTAGCCACAAAATTAACTAATTCCTGATTATGGAGTTGCAATACCGCTTTATTAATTTCCAGATCTGGTTGCCAAAATTTGGCCCTATGCGAACCCGACCAGGGCCAGAGTTTCCCGATCTGGGCCCAGTCAGGGACATTGCAAAATTTCTACATGGGTCTCGTGCTAAAAGTACATAAAAATAGACCATAAATAAAACGTACTTACCAAAATTTTTAATTTTCGATTTATCGTAGACAATTTTAGCTTATAAAAAAGAGGGTAAAATAAGAGATAACCCCCCCCCTTCTCTATCTTTTTATTCTTTTCCGTCCTTTTCATACTACCAAGATTTTATATTTCGAAACCGCAATCTACATATGTTTCCTCATCAAGAAGCATCTATGGAAGAACTACAGGTAATAATTATTTTATTGTTGAAAATTTTAATTAAAATTAATTTATTTACATAAAAATTCTCCATTTAGTCAAACACCAAGAAAAAGCCAGAGGCTCAATACAAATTTCACATAAATCATATATATTCAAAATTTTTAAGACAACAATAAAGTCAAATACCAAAATTGCGATTTTCACAACACAATATAAATAATCAATTCAAATTTTAGAACTTACATTTAATAATCAGCGTTCTATTCTTAAAGAAAGAAATGTTGTCTTTCTCCCTTTTCTCTGTAGATATTTTAATATGGATCCAATTGGGACCCGATCGGGCAGAACTTGGGTCAAATAATTTTATTTTCATTTCTCATCTCAGTAATTATTTTTCACTTATTTACAGATTACATCAAATCTGAATTTTGAAAATTTCCCTTGAGCTAGCACATTTCTATGCTATTCAATTACATTTTAATATCTGTAAATCATAAATTGACTAAACTACCACATATCGTCCGTGCAGAAATTTCCAAATTTTTTCCCTATTACTATTCAGGCCTAGATCGGGCACACTGTTTGTGGCCAAGATAGGACGAAGGGCATGGCTCAAACTGAGGCCAGATAAGGTAGCCACTAGATCAACCAATTCCTGAAGAAGGTGTTATAAATATATAAAAACAATTGCAGTATTAAGAAATAAAAATAAATTAAAATACAACTACATATCATAATAGAAACAGATCATTTATGAGGTTCTAACCGGGGCTAGATCAGACTACCAATTTGGATTCCGCGTTTCATGTTGAATCTGACCACGTCTAAATAGCTCGATTTGGCCCAAGTTTAGCCTAATCGGGCCCGGATCTGGTCCATCTTTAAATTTATGCGCGGGTGATTAATATTGTAGTTATCTGGTCCGACCCCGATCAGTTACTCATCATTTTTTCCTATCTGGGCCATAAATAGTATGCCCGATCGGGGCCTCATTTGTAATAGAGATCGAATATGCCAATTTCTGTATGGGATAGACTTTACCCGTGCAGAAATTTACCCATTTGGCCCTATTTAAAATAGGGTTCTGACGAGGCTATGGTCGGGATTGTCTTTTTTACTAAAAATATTTTTCTATAAATAGGCTTTTTTAGAGAAATGATATAGTTATACCATATCACTCTTACATTGGTATTCCGGCCTTAAAATAATGCCATAAAACCGAGATATTGATGATATATCATCAATAGTTTTCAATATCAAAACAATATACTGAGTATGAAAAGGAAATTCCGAACATTTTCCACACTTAAGTTTTTATGAAAATATAAAAGATGGCTATATTTATACGCCTGTTTTCCCTAGTGTGCTACTGTGGTCCTGCTCTGGAAAACTGGAAAGGACCACAAAAGGCGCTTCCACACGCTGTCACTGGTAACTACA
>JAUESI010000029.1:1670017-1683682 GCA_032275145.1 Synergus laeviventris
CTCCATAAAAATAAAATAGAAATTATGCCACAGCATTTATGAAACTTTATATATAAATATTTCATAATGCGCGTTGCGTATAGAGACAAAACGTTCGCGTATAGAGACAAAACATCAGGAACAATATTAAAAAGATTTAAATTACGACCATGTGTTTTAATTATAATTTTTTAAACAAATTCTTTTAAAATTTTATTCTCAAAAATCGAAGATATATATGTAAATTTAATATAATCATTTAGAATCAGATAGATATATTTACGGAGATGATCGAGTTAAAATGAAGTCTTCCAAATGAAAAATGGCGGCCGACGCGACGGCCGACGGATATTGCAAGCTTGCATAATCTTATCAATGCCCGTGCTGAAACTTGGATGAAATCCTAATGGTGTCCTGGCCAGGTTTCCCTAGTTCTACTGTGGTCCTGATCTGGAAAACTGGAAAGGACCCCAGAAGGCGCGTCACGCTCTCACTGATGGTATAAAACACCCCTGCACTTGGGGAAAACTGGTCAACACCCCGTCCGGATGAAAAAACTATATTCTGGATTAATTATTTGAAATATTTATGCTATTATTAAAATATGCTATCAATTACATCGAATCAAATAGTTGTAACGAACTTTTTTACTTCAAAATAATTCAAGGGAGATTCAAGATTGTAGAGCGGTTTTAAAAATGTTGTTAAGTATTTCAAGGGATATTAAAAAACATTAAAGAATTTTAAAGGATTTTCAAAAGATTTGAAGGACTTAAAGGAATTTTGAAAGAATTTAAAAGAAAATTCAAAATAGTTTCCAAATTTGCAATTATTTAAAAATATTTTTAAGTATTTCGGGGGTGTAAAATATAATATTGCAGAATTTCAAAGGATTTCAAAAGATTTTAAGAATTAAATTAGGGAGAATTTAAAGTTTAAAATGTATTTAAAGCGATTTAAATAGTTTTTAAGTGATTTAAACATTTTGTCAGGGTTTTCAAGGGATTTTGAATGATATTACAGGATTTTAAAGGATTTTCGAAAGATTTCAAATATGATGAGTTTAAAGATTTTGAATTAAATGAAAAATTTTGTAATGTATTTCAAGGGATTTCAAATGATATTTAAGATTTTTAAAGGCTTTTAAAAGAACTTATTTAAATCATTTAAGGATTTTCAATTATTTAAAAATACTTTTAAATATTAATTGTAGGGGTTTATTAATGATATTAAACAATTTTAAAATATTTTTAAAATACTATAAAAATGAATTATCAAGAAGTTTCAGAGTTATCAAAGAACGTGAAAGGATTTCAAGCCATTTAAAGCGATTTTAAGGAATTTCAAAAAATTCAAGATTTTTAAGTGCTTTGATAACAAAAAATTTTTTTGGTATTTTGAAATATACTAGTTAAATCCCTTGAAACCATTTACAAACTTTTGAAATACTTTCGAGATCACTTAAAAACCATCGTTTCTATTTTCATAAATAATGAATTGTGAAAAATATTGGTATTTTTCTATTTTTTCCGATGTTAGATTTTGACGTGGAAAACTCTTCAATGCCCTGTTTCCTTATCAACAATATTGGTGTTAATGAGATATTACTATTATATCGTTGTGCCATAAATGTCTAATTATACAAAGATATTGTTTTTGAAAATAAAAATCCCGACCAGGCCCTCGTCAGAACCCTATTTGAAATAGGGGAAAATGGGGAAATTTCTACACGCCTATAGTAGATATATAACATCGGAGTTAATTTTTCATCTCTAAAATTGTATGATATTACCTTTTCTTCTATAATTAATATATTTTTAAACTTTGCAGAATTTTTTTAAATTAATAAAATTGTTCACCCTTTTATAAGAACAAAAGTATCGCCAAATTTACGTTTGTAATAATAAATATTTTTCACTAAAACTAGGTCATTAACTTCCATCTGTATTTATCGCATTGTGAATGTAAAGTTCGCGAAACTTATGGTACTCACCCCATACATGCCTTTAATCAATTGGAATTGTGTGGCTTCAAATTCGAAGCCGCATAAATATTTTTACTATACTACTATTTTTAAAATATATAAATAACAAAAATCAGTTTTATTACTTTCCTTGAATAGATGGAGGTTAAGCGACTCGAAATATGGAAAATTATCTTGACCAATTAGAGAGCTCTCCTTCATTATTATATGAGTTAATAACGCGTTTTAATTCTATTTTCTCATTAATTTTCCATTCCTCAATTTTACGTTTGCAATAATAAATATTTGTAACTAAAGCTGACTATTTTTTATTCGTCTGTATAAAACGGACGTAAATAGAGTGTTTTTTGCAAAAAATATTTATTATTGCGAGCGTAAATTTGGCGAATGTAAATTTGCTCTTATTATATGGAAATTACCAACGGAGAACGATTTTTCGCTCTAAAAATATTCTATAGCATATCTTTAGACATATAACATAAATGTCTAAAGTTTAAAATATCTCTACAAACACGTAAGAAATCATTATTATTGCTAGAATTGCATCACTAATACATCTTTTTTCAACTATGTATTTTCAATTTTTTCAGCATTTTCACTTCTTTTAAAACTTTTTTACCACTTAGATTGAGATATAAAAAAAGTTTTTAAAGTTCAAAAGTTTGATTTACTTATTAGCAAAAATTTACCCGGCCCAAGATTTTATGAGATTTCGTAGAATTCAAAGGATTTGCTAAAGATTTTTAACTAAAGCTATAGGCTATTTTTCTTCCCAAACGGTCGAAAATGGGCTGTTTTTAGCAAAAAATATTTATTTATTGCGAGCGTAAAGTTGGCGAATGTAAATTTGCTATTATATGGAAAATACAAATTATCTGAGAAAGACTTTTATAGCTCTAAAAAGACTCTTGATATTAGCATTTTTAGACATATAATAAAGTCCACAAGTTTGCTTTTCATATGAACAATACTCGATATTCGTATATATGTTATTATTGTAGCCGCCAAGAACGTGAGAACAGCTTTCATTCACCATGGTATTCTCGTTTATGGTGAATGCCATATGTACCATGGGATCTCCCCATCTCGCGGTAGTGTAGTGCCAACGGAAATTAGCAAACAATTAGTGCTTTGCTTTCAATTGCGCTGTTTTATAAACACTGAGCTTATCGACATTGCTGCCCATTATTTTAAGGATTCGAGTGCCCCTAGTTGCCGATCGCTTGAGTAGTCCAAGTGTCTAAGTATTCGTGCGATCGGGGTTGGTCGTAGAATGTAGAATATAGAATGTAGATTTTCGAGTACCTTAGACCGGCAGGGGTAGAACCAAAAGGGTCTCGCAGTGTTTCGTTGCGTTTAAAGAGGGTTGCAAGGCTTCGGTGTTGCAAACCTCTTGAAAGCTCGAGCAAACACTTGGGAACAGGGCGTTTGCCTAGTACGCCGATTAATATCCCAATGCAGCTCAACTTCTCCGTTCCCGAAGGCTGCTCGACCGTGCTACTTCATTTTTTATTCATTGTATCGTGTCCTGGATAAATGAACGATTAGAAAGCTGAACTGCTTTAATATTCGACTTCATCTACTCTTCTTAAAACAAAATAGATCCATTCTCATTTCGCCTAATTGGCTGCAATATATTCGTTCGTCAATTCATATTATTTCCCGCGTGGATATTTCCCACACTGAAAAAAATGGTTTAGCTGTCCCAGCTAAAATAGTTAGATATTATTTAGATATAACCCAGCTAGAAATTTAGGTAACACAGCTGTATATTTTCTTGGAATAATTACGAAATCCTGCGATACGTTTAGCTGGGACATAGCTAAACCATTCTTTTTAGTGCAGCTTATTATGAAAAATTTTAAATGTCAGCCCTCGATATTGCCCATCCATGGAGAAATTTCCCCATTTAGCCCTATTTCAAATAGGGTTCTGACGAAGCTCTGGTCAGGATTTCTATTTTTAGTAAAAATATTTTAATATAATTACGCATTTATAGCGTAACGATATAGCAGTAATATCTCATTAATATCAATCTTACATTTGTATTCCCACACCTTAAAATAATGTAATTGGAACTTTTAAAAGTTTTTTGAAATACTTTAAAATCACTTGAAATCTCTTTAAATCCTTTCAGATATTTTGAGAACTTTGAAATGTCTTGCAAATCCTTAAATTTTTTGGTATTCTTTTAAAATTCTTCGGAATTTGTTAGTATCATTAAAAATTCCTTCAACAGATTTTAAAAGATTTTTCTGTAAATATTTCAATGAAATTCTAGAGATTTAACAGATTTGAAAGAATCTAGAAATATTTTTAATTGTTTTGAAATTACTTGAGAATCTTGACACTTCCCTGAAGTCTTTTGAAATTCTTTAAAAACTTCTTAAAACCACTTGAAATCTTTTGAAATCGCTTTAAATTCATTACAATTAATAATCAGCTCTTATCTTAATTTTAAAGTATATAAGGCAGCGAATAGAAATCCAACCAATGGGTGAAAAGAGCTATTGTGACTTCAGATTTCGGGATTGTGAGAATATATTTTCAATTTCTAAAAATTAACTAGTTAATCAATCAATATGATAAATAATTAATCCAAGAATGGTTTTGTAATCTTGATGGGGTAATTACCATTTTTCCATACTTGGGGTATTTATCAGTGAAAGCGTGATACGCCTTTGAACTACGAAAAACTGATCAGGGCCATATCAGAAGTACGAAGAAAGTAAATATAGACTTCCTATAAAAGTTCGCAAAGGACATCGAAAATTTATTAAGAACAATATATGACAACGATCTTTAATATACACTCAAGATCCATAAAAATAATAATTTGTACAAGCCTTTCTAATAAAAGCTGTTCTATAATTTTAAATCAGACTTCTGAGACTATAAAACTCTCTAATAATATTTCTTGCAATAAATTAAGTTCTCACGTGACTCAGAATGTAAGAAAATTATAGATTATTTTAAAAAGAGCGCCCTTGATTCCGCTATCTGAAGTAAGGAAATGTCAAATTTGTCAGCAGTCTTAGGAGCGAGCCTGACAAATATTAGCTTCACTATAAACCACAAATCTGAACCTCGTTCTACGATTAGCATAATTATCATGACCCGAAAATCTTTTATTTGTCTATCCTAGTGTGAAAGTCGCGCTCTTGCGACATTAATTGCTATAACGACTCTGAATTGTGACTTCCTAAAATTTATATTGACGCACCCTCTATTCTTTCCTAAATCGTATAACCAGCGCACTCTCTCAATCTGAATTATATAGTACGAATAACTTACTAATCTATTTAGTAGTTTTACTTAATAATTTAATTGTTCTTCGAACATCAGTAATGTTAAACTTAGCTTTTATAGTTGATTTAACAGATTTTAGAATATTTCCAATATTATAAAGAATTTTCAGTTATTCTATGCGATTTTCATGGATTTTTTCGAATTTTCAAGTGTTCCATGTAATTTTATTAATAGATACTAAAATAATTTTATGATTTTCAAACGATTTTATATACAATTTTAAGGGATTTCTTGTATTTTTAAGAAATTTTAGAGATTTTGATACATTTTGAAGCGATTTTACCGAACTTTAGCTGATTTCAATGTGTAAATTATGAGTTTTAAAAGATTTTACGAAATTTAATAAGATCTAAAATTTGTTAAGATATTTGATTGAATAGTGTAACAAATTTATTTAGCAAGTAAACAATTCATTTAGTTCATTCTTGTTACTAATGGATATTGTAAATTTAGTAGTTTTATTTACTAATTGAATTGTTCTTCCAACATCAGTAATGTTAAACTTTTATAAAGAATTTTCAGTCTATGCAATTTTATTAATAGATATTAAAATAATTTTATGATTTTCAAACAATTTTATATAATTTTAAGGAATTTCTTGTAATTTTAAGAAATTTGCAGGTGTTTTAAAGGAATTAAAAAAAATTCCAGCAGATTTTTTTAGAAATTTTTGTGATTTTGACACATTTTTAAGCGATTTTAACGAAGTTTAGTTGACTTTAGAAATCCTCACCGAATTTTAAGCGATTTAAAAAGATTCTTATTACTGTTAAAAGATTCTATAAATATTTGAAGAGATCTAAAATTTGTTAAGATAATTCATTAAAGAGTGTAACTAATTGAATATATAATAGTAACTTTTTACTAATTTATAGTAAACGACTGCGCACCATTTGAATTAATAAGAAACTACTATTAATATTAGTAAAATTTAACTAATTCATATTGAGAGAGCAGGAAATCGCTGTAGCTGTTATTTTAATCCGCAAAGGTATTAAAATTTGTAAAAGATGACAAATACTTTTTCATTCTTCCTTAAAAAAGCAAACGAGATGTTTCAGTGACGAGACAATCTTAATTTTTTATTTTACTCGTTTTCTTGGGATGCTCTGGACCCCAACGCATTATTACGCTACTTGATTTCGCATCGAGCCAGCTGTCTCCGATTATTCGCTATAGAATTTTGAGGGATTCTTGTTCAA
Organism: Synergus laeviventris; assembly: GCA_032275145.1. Taxonomy (NCBI): domain Eukaryota; kingdom Metazoa; phylum Arthropoda; class Insecta; order Hymenoptera; family Cynipidae; genus Synergus; species Synergus laeviventris. The sequence continues at coordinate 1,676,492 of JAUESI010000029.1, forward strand.
AGGGGCCCCTATCGACCTCTACTAATATTTGAGGAGGCCTTGGGCCTACCGGACATTACCTAGGTTTCTCGTATGTACACTTGTCTTTGAACTAGTTTATTTAGAATCAGACAAGATGTACATCTATTGAAATTTATTCGCCTGTGGGTGGATTTTTGAAGGGTTGAGGTATTAACCAACGAATTGGTTTAGATGAAAAAATAAGCTCTGAAGATTCTGCTGCTTTCATGTTTTGTAAATTCTATTCCCTTAAAAGAAAATACATATAAAAGTTTTTTATTAAAAATATGATAAATAGGATTGGGTTGAAGTTTCAGACGTCTAGCCTGACGATTTTTTTACATTTACTGGAATAAAAATATTTAAAAAACGTTTTCAAAACCCAAAATTTGTATTTATTTACTTGTAGAAATTTACTCAACGTAACACGGAATTTCCATAGGATTTAAAGGAATTTTAAAGAAATCTTAAAGAATTGTAAAATATTTTAAGTAACTCTAAAGGATTTTAAGAGATTTTGAAGTATTTTTATTTTGTTTAATTTCATCCACATTATAATTAATTCCTGGAAACTTCTTCAAATCACTTAAAATATCTTAAAATCTCTTGAAGATCTTTAAAATCTTTTCAATTCTTTTGAAATCCATTAGACCTCCTTATAATCGCTTGACATCACTTTAAAACTCTGAAAATTCTTTGAAATCTTGTGAAAAAACTTGAAAATCCTTCATTTGTTTTGATTCTTATAAAAATCCTTAAAATAAAATATCTCTAACGGGTAAACTGCTAGTAAATAATTAAAAATCTAATAAACGTTAAAAATAGAAGAAATGACGTGTTAAATTTCAACCCAATATAAATGGGTTATAAATTGATGTTAATCTGCTGTAGCTGAATTTATTCTAATGCATTATTAAAAAAGGAATTATAAGCAAAGTTTCAGGCTGTTGTAATAAATTAGAATAAACTTATATGACAAAGAAATTAGTCAGCTCTCCAAGCACCGATGTTACTGTCTATCGTATATCTGCCTACAAATTATCAGCCGTCTTGAACACCTCGTATAACTGCTACTTGCTATCCTACGTAGTGTGCGAGGGTAAGCCTGAAATTAATGTGGTACTTCCTCTCGACGTAACCTGCAATCGCATCGAGAAGAACGCGAAATATAGACTTTAAAAATAGAATTATTTATCGAAATATGGTTTGAAATATGTTTTAAATCTCTGCAAACACGTAACAATCATGATTTATAACTAAAATTGCATCACTAATTAAAATTACAGTCATCATAGATCGTCACCTATGCATCTTTTTTCAACCATGTATTTTCAATTTGGTCATCTTTTTCACTTCTTTTGGAAATTTTTTCCTTTAAGATTGGTTGAAGTTTCAGATGGTCTAGTCTGACGATTATTTTCCACATTTATTGCAATAAAAATATATTTAAAAAGTTTCCAAAATTCAAAATTTTTATTCATGTACTTATTAGCAGTAATTTACTCGGTGTTGATCAGGATTTTATGCAATTTCGTAGAATTTAAAGAATTCTTAAAGAGCATTTATAGGATTGCAAAATAATTTAAGGGGTTTCAAGAAATGTTCAGGGAGTTGAAATTTGGAATTTGTTAAAGGCACCCAAAATCTTATGAAATCCTGTAAGATGTCTTGAAATCTTGTGAAATCTATAGAAATCTATGGAACATTGTTTTTATTACTGTTTCAAACTATCTTAAAAATCCCTTGAAATCTTGTGAAATGTCATTGAAAATCCTTAGATTGATTTGAACTTTTTTTAATCTCATTTGAAGTTCTTTGAGATCTATTGAAATCCCGGGAAACGTCGAGTAAATTTCTACTAGCAAATAAATAAAAATAAAATGATATTCGGAACGTTTTTTGATATTCTCAATCCAATAAATGTAAGAATAAAAAATAAAACATTTTCGTCAAACTAGACGTCTGAAACTTCTACTCAATATCTTCTTGCCTTTTTTTAATTGATGCAAGTAAATTGGAAGAATAGTTATTAACATTGGAATTATATGATAATTCCGGGTCATTTTCGGATTGGAAAAAATTTGAAAGTCAGTCCAAATATTTTTATTTGACCTTGCAATTTTTAAAAGGTATTGAAATTTAGACCTTTTGAATTATGTTTAAATGCTTAAAAAAATTTAAGCTCGTGAAATTTCTTGTAATTCCTTCCAAACTACTTGAAATCTTTTGAAATTTTTTGAAATCCTCTGAAATTTCTTGAAAATCGTTAAACTCTTCTGAATTTCTTTGAAAACGCCTGAAATTGTTCAAAAACATTTAAAAGCTCTTGAAATCCTTTTAAATCTCTTAAAAATCCCTTGCAATTTTTGAAAAACATTGAAAATAGCTCGAAATCTTGTTCATCGCAAAATGAATCTTTAAAAACTGTTTAAAATTCTGCAAATTTTGATATCGAGTTGGTTTGAATTCTGTTCAATTCACCTTGAATTCTTCTGAAATCGATAAAAATTTTCTTAAATTCTTCTTCGACTCTCTGCAAATCACATTGATTTATTTTGAATTAAATAACTCAAATTCGTGGAAATTTTAAATAATTATGAATTGTTAATTGAATTGAAAATTCTTTTTTTGAGTCTATTAAATTCCTTTGAAATACATATTTGAAATATTTATTTTCATTTTGTGAAGAATTTGTCAAATTTTAAAATGTTTTTCTAAGAAATTTGAGGACAAAGTTAATATTTCGAACATTTATATATCTTTCTTAATGACAATAGGTACTGCGATGATTGAATTTAGTAAAATTTAGAACTGATTCGAATTTAGAGGGTAGATTTGAAGTATCCACTCTTAAGGTATCAAATTTTATGGGATGCGGTGACGTATATTGCACGTAGGGTGAACCAGGTCGTTAAAGGGAAAAATGAGTGCACGACCCGAGTTTGTGGGGACACCCTGGGTGTCCGAGCAAGCCCCATACAGTACTTGTGCACGCAAGTAATTAATGTCTCTATATAAATTGAACAGAAAAGCAACTTGCTAATCAACAGTGGGTATACACACGTGACCGGATAAACGATTACGAACCATCTTCGTATTGAAGTCTATAAACGCATCCGATATATTTTACAAGCGCCCTTCATTTTATGGATATTTAATTATCCAAAAGAAAAATATGCACTTAATATTTCTTATTTCGATGCTTGTATACTTTCAATTGCAATATTTCATCTTCTGAGTGTTTAAATATATCTATCTATATTATGAAAAAATCTCGCCGCCGCAGCATCAAGAATCTAGCCCATGTGACATACGCCCTTCTTGACCCCTACGTGGCATACGCCCTTTTTGATTTGAGTGCGAGATTTACCAGAAAGTTAAATGGGGTTAAATGCGCGCGAAGTGCACAGTTAGGGCAAAGCCCCCCTTGTTTAAAAAGAAATCACGAAATAATTCACTTTTTTTAAATATTCATAAACGAATAAATATCTATTCTTGTTATCTACAACACGTCCCGTGCAGAAATTTTAGTATGGATCTGTTCGGGGCCCGACTTGAAACGAAACGCGGAACCCCATCAGCCGCTGATCTGAACCGACTTAAAAAAACCAAATCTTAAGTAAAAGTAGAATTCATTCATTTGATATTAATTAGTGTTATTTAATTATACTCCAACGTAATTACGAATTCCGCTTTTTAGAAAATAGGGTGTAAACTCTTTAATTCCGTAAAGCTCAAATTTTGGATTTCCTTGAAATTGCTTATCTCTATGTATTTACATGCGCTGATTACGAAATAATAGGAAAAATTGTCGGAATATGATTTTCATGGTGAAACCATGAAAAACCCATAAAAATAATGGTTTTTTGCATTTCTTTTAGCTAATGAGCAAAATTTTTTAAAATGTTTCCAAGAAAAGTTCTAGATATTATCGAAATACACCTGTTTTGTTTTAAAAATTTTTTTCTACGAGTGATAGTTTCTGAGAAAATCAGTGGTACATAGATTTTTATTTTTTATTTTGTAACTTTAATTTTTGAGTTTTGAATATGATTCACAATTTCCCTTTGTCATTTCCCTTTACCATTTTCCCTTTACGATATCTCTTTACCATTTGCCTTTGCCATTTCACTTTCCCTTTCCTTTTGCTATTTTCCTTTACCATTTCCTTTTAGCATTTCCCTTTACAATTTTCTTGTACCATGATTTCCTTTTACCATTTCCCTTTGCTATTTCCATTTACCATTTCACTTTACCATTTCGCTTTACCATTTCCCTTTATCATTTCCATTTACCATTTCCCTTTACAATTTTCTTGTACCATGATTTTCCCTTTATCATATCCTTTTACCATTTCCCTTTACCATTTCTCTTTGCTATTTACATTTACCATTGCACTTTACCATTTACCTTTGCCATTTTAATTTACCATTTTCCGTTACCATATCCTTTCACTACTTCCCTTAACATAATTTCCCTTTACCATTTCCTTTTGCTATTTCCATTTACTATTTCACTTTACCATTTACCTTTGACATTTCACTTTACCATTTCCTTTTACCATTTCCCTTTACCATTTCCTTTTAGCATGATTTCCCTTTACCATGATTACCCTTTGCTATTTCCATTTACCATTTCCCTTTACCAATTTCCTGTAACATTTCCATTTAGTATTTCCCTTTACCATTTTCTTTTACCATTTCCCATTATATATTTCCTTTTAACATTTCGCTTTATCATGATTTCCCTTTAACATTTCCCTTTGCTATTTCACTTAACCATCTACCTATACAATTTCCCTTTACCATTTCCATATACCATTTCCCTTTACCATTGCCCTTTACCATGATTTTCGTTTAGAATGATTTTTCTTTACAATGTGAAGTTTTATGAACATCGATGTATCTCTAATTTTTGCGGAAACGATCACTTGTAGACAAAAATTTTTCAAATAAAAAAATGTGTAGTTCGTTAAGGTAATAAACTTTTGTTTGAAATATTTTTTTAAGTTTGGCATATTAACTGAGATAAGCATGATTTTTTTGGTTATTTAAAGATATCACGATGAAAATCAAATTTTGCCAATTTTTACCATCACTTTCACAATCAGCGCGTCAAAATACATGGGATAAGCAGTTTCAAGGAAATTGGAGGTTTGACGTTTTCGGAAGTATATCCAAACTTTTTATTTTACATAACTATTTTATTTCAACTATCTTATTTACCATAATTATCCCTGTACTGTATATTTTTGGTAACATCTTTAAAGGCTACTCGATCTTTTCGATAAAAATATTGACTCACCTCTGCCGGTTGGAGTTATATACAATTATTAACCATATTCACTTACTGAAAAATAATTAAAGTTTGATGTTAAATTTCACAGCTCCTATCAGGAATAATCTGGAAATTTGAATAATCCTGAGTTATATACAGGTGTCGCTAAAGAAGTAGGAGTCCGAAGTGACGATGTCACGCTATGGAAATTATGATATACTCGTTCTTCATTGATAGCCCTTTCATGTCATCAAGAGTTACATGCTATTTCTGATATAAAAAACACTCGAGAATTATAAACGCACTTATGCTGACCCATAAATTCTCTAATGTGGAAAATTTGTCTGCAACATGAAAATGAATGTTAATTTTGATTTAAAATTTTCCACGTCATTAACTAACATTTTTCTGTGAGTTTTTGATTTAGCGTTGGTTATGGGAGAGCGTAGAGAATAAATGAGCGGGCAGAGACCGGAAGTTCATGCTTATTCACTGAGCACCGAAAGGGCGGCTGGGTATAATTTACGTATAAATTAAACCGAATGAATCAACGGTAGACGATTAATCGCAATGGATAATAACAATACCACGCTTGCTTATGCGCGTTAAACGAATACATTACCTTTTTCATTACCATGCCACGTGGATCTTTTATCTATTTTTACTGTCTAACTTTATTACTTTGTTTTCCCTGGATATCCGCAAATGGCCCTGACTTTATCGATTTTCGAAAATAACTTTTGCATGGTCTCGGTCTATGATAATATCTCCGATACACAAAAGTTCAAGGTTTTAGAAAGCATTATACGAGTTATTTAATTTCTTCTGAAAATGATTTCCATTCAACAAATTCAGACAGTAATTCTTCATATAAACTAAATATAATTTTATTGCATATTGCATATCTTTATATGGTATATTGTTTAAAAGGAGTGGAATTTTTGGCAGTAGGAATTCCGAAAGAAAAATGTGACTTCCTGAGGAGGTAAATCTATTCCGGAAGTGTCGTTCGCAGGGAAGTTTGATTCCCATGGTTGATGAGAATACAAAGACGAGTATTTTGTGGGGAAAGGTATATTACAAAATAGGTATAGGTCGACGAGGTAAACAGGCCGTGAAATTACCTTTTAAATATTAGATTATGATTAAATGTGTACCTACCTCGAAGGCACTAAATGTTCGTTCGCCACTCAGCTTACCAGTTCATAAAGCTATGGGGGTAGTCGAGACTTGCGCGGAACCCCTGTTCGTATCGCAGTATCAATCAGCTCTCACCATCAGATAAGATTCGCTGCTCACAATCTGAGGGCTTTTTAAAATTCAGATGAGGCTCCATTTTTCGATGGACCACCGCCAAGCGGAAGTTCAACTCCAAGGGTCAACGATTTGAATCTAAGGACAGTTTACAGTTCAAAATTATTCCATTTTTAAGGTTTGAATTACAACTATTTTAGAATTTGAAGCCTTAAATTATCTTAACTTTATTTTCACAATTTGCTTCAAAATTATTTCAAAAATTCAAAAAAAGATTCAGAGTTCTACTCAGACGAATTCTTTTTTTTTCATCAAAGATTCTCATCAAAATCTAAAAATATGGTCTGCAAATTGTAAAGAAAACAATTTTTTTAGTTAGAGGCTCCGAGGAAAAAAAATTCGTCAGTTGTCATTAAAAAAGGTAAAAAGGTAATTTTGTATACAAATATCAGAAATAGGTGACAACAAATTTAAACCAACTTCAACAAACTGAACGGAGATACCAAAAAGATTAGCTTAAAGCAAAAAAAAAACCTTAGCCGACAATACAAGTCAATATAATTTAAATTAAAAGTTTAGGAGAAATTCAAAGGAACTCAAAACAATTGGAATAGTTTCATCAGGATTACTCTCTAAATCTGAATCAGTCAAATTTTTACT
>JAUESI010000029.1:1697053-1707057 GCA_032275145.1 Synergus laeviventris
AAAGTATTCAATTCATAATTTAATTTAAATATTTTTACAATTTGCTTCATGCAGAAAGTAAAAAAAGAGAGCAAATTATTATGAAGTAGGAAATCTCTTAAACGGTCAAACATTGTGAGTGGTGAATGAACCGTAGTGACATAAAAAGGCCGTATGTGCCACGCATGGTAGAATACAGCGACTTCCTTTGAAATCGAGTTTGGCTTGGAGCACTGCAGCTGGCCCATTTGTGAATTTTATTTGAATAATTCTTTCCCGTGGCGCGTGCCACGAGATACGGATACCTTGCTTTTTTCACGAATCTAAACTCTCTTTCGTCGTTCCTTTAATTTCGTCTTACTATTGGTTAGCTCTTATAGCAGCCACGTGGCCGGAAGTGCCCTTCCCGGTGTTTCCGCTATGCAGTGAATACCGTCTCGGGTCCTTCGGTGTCACATGGAGAAATAATATCTCGCCTGATCAAATTTTCAAAAGAGGCGGATCCTTGTTTTATCCAACCAGATATTGATTAAAGCCAATTGGACGTAAATCTTCATTTCGAATGCAATCCTGTACAGAAATTTCAATATGGATCTGATCGGGGCCCAATTGGACAGAACATGGGCCAAATCGGGGCATCTAGTCGGGGCCGGACTCGAAGTGAAACTCGAAACCCAATCAGCGCCTGAATCGATAAGTCAACTTGACAACCAGATCTGGCCTTGACTATAAATATATTGTAACGTCATCTTCAGGAATTGGTTGATCTTGTGGCATCGGATCCAGATCCAGTGTAGAAATTTTGGAAGATTTCTAATAGGGCCCAACTAGTTTTCCCTTGTTCTAATCGGGCCCTATATGGAAAAACTAGTCACGGCCCCCGCAGGATAGTAACGCCCATGTAGAAATTCTGCTCGGGGTTTAATTTAGCTTTCCAGTTTTCTAGTCAGGCCCCAATGCAAAAAATTAGTCAAAGCCCTAGTCCTTGCCAGTATATAGTTGGACCTCCACTAGATACAGATATACTTGTCTAGGTAAGAAAGTCATTGCTAGCACCAGACATGGCCCTGATTAGTTTTTTCTACTAGATCGCACCAGACAAGAACTCTACTTTTAAATGGAAAAGATGATGGAATTTCTAAACGGGATTCGTCTTAATTGACCACAAATAGTATGGGCGATCGGGGCCTGACTTCTACTCGTAATAGGGATCAAATTTAACAATTTTTGCCAAATACTCAGAATGTTGATTTTCAGTTTAAAAAAGTCTTGCGAGTATTAAAAACGTATAAAGGCTTTGGAAATTGATCAATTTCCTATAATCAGTTGAAATTCTTATATTTGAAACGAGTGAATAATAAAAGCGGGGAGTTTAAAGCGGTTCCGGGAGCGAGTGAGTCGGAATGCAAACAAAGAAATGAAAACGATTTCAGTGGGGTGCAGCGCTGGGTTGTGTGGGTGCGAATCTGTGAGACTTGGATCTTACAATGTTTCGCGGGAATTACGAGCGGCATCAACGTCAACCTTCGAGCAACTAAAGTACCACAGAGTTCAGACTCTCGGGGGACTAACCCCGGTTAGCTGCCGGTCTTTGGGGTAGCCCACAATACAAGCAATAACACGAACTACCCCCAATCGAGCTTCCTCAACTCCGCAACTTCCTCGCTCTCACCTTAATCGACAACGGACGATTTGGTCTTAAATAAACTTCTCACCTATTCGATCCTACAATTCGCAATTTTCCTTCCTTACTTCGGTCTTTGTCCACCACTTTTGATCGGTCATTTTCACGCTAGCCTCTCAATTCTTCAGAGTTGTAAATTCAATTTAACTTACCCCTAAATCGTCAAATTCTGACAAATTTTAGAGGATGTTAATTCAAGTTTTTTTTTTTAGGTATTTCAAAGGATTTTAAATCATATTTAAGAATCTTTAAGGATTTTCAAAAAGTTATCAGAAGCGATTTTAACGAATCTTAAAGATATTTAAAGAAATTTGAACTGATCTAGGGAACTTAAAAGGATTTTAAGTTTTACAAGATTTTAAAGATATCCAGATTTTCGAAAGGATTTAAAGAAAAAAGCGATTTAAATAGATTCCAGGTGATTTTAAAGAAATTCAAGGGGATTTCAAGAGATTCTAATTTCAAGATTTTCAAGTAATCAAACAACTTTATTAAGTATTCGAGAGATTTCAAGTGATCTTAAAGAGTTTTTCAGGAATTTCAAATAAATTCAAAAGAGTTTCAAGATTTTCATCTATTTAAAAATATTTATAAATTAGTCGAAAGAATTTTTTTAAATATTTAAAAATGTGAAAGGACTCTCCCATTTCTTGAAAATTCTTAATTTTTTTTATTCTCTTAGAGTTATCAAATCATGTGAAAGGATTTCAAAAGATTTCAAGTGATTTTAAGGAATCTCAAAAAATTAAAAAAAGTTTCAAGATTTTGAAATAGTTTGAAAAAATCTTTTGAAGTTCTTTGAGATCTTTTGAAATTCCTTTAAATATCTGCTTGTTAAAAATTATGCAAAAAAATATAATCGTAAAATGTATTATAATAATAATTTTCATCAAAAACCTGCTTAAAGTTCTTAGAAATATGTCCGTGTTTGTCAATAATTAATTTTTAAACATATATGTAAATAGAAGTATCTTTTATTTTCTTCATAAATAATTAAATGTGGAAAATTTTGGGAAAATATTGATTATTTACATTCTTGACTTTATTTGACTTAATACATAGTGAACGATTCTTGTTAATTTATGTGTGACTTTCTCAATCTTCCTGACCAAATTCTCAGATTTCTCTTATTTTCTTATTTTAATTATTATTTCTGTCAAACTTTTTTATACAAATATATAAAAACAACCAGTCGTGGACACGTAAGTGTAATTCCAAAAAGCGGCGGTTACATATTGGATTTAGTGGATTAACAGTTCCGTTTTCGAACTACAGGAGAAGGTGTCACGTCTCGTGAGTAGAATTAATGATCGATATAAGCTACTAATCAATTTCTGAGAAGAGAATTCTGAAGGTTTTTTTTTATCCAAAGAAGTGTAAAGATCTGAAAAGTAGGGATAAGAGGTCATGTTGTTTTGTCGCCTCAGTTGGGGTGAAAACGAGAGGAAGGCACGGCAAATCGCGACATTTAATGCGTAATATCCTATTTAATCTTGTATGAAAAGCGTCGAGTGATGGTTCACGGTAGAATAAAGACGCTGAGGGTTTCCCAGGGGGTGGCTGGGAGACGGTTAGGGCATTGAGCCGTCCAAGCCACTCGCTTCCAGCTCCAAGTTGCTTCCGAGACTAGAAAGCCCTCGGGGTCGGGGGTGGCAGATGGCAGTCAACGGACCAGTTCTTTCCAACACTTTAACCCTTAGCTACATTGAAAAAGATACATACTTCCTAAAAGAAAAATAGAGCCAGAAGCCTCTGGGTAGAAAAAGAATTGACCCGCCTAATTTACTTCAGAGTCAATTTCAAAGTATCAAATTTTGATAAAAAAGTGGATCAATGCGGTAAACCTAGAATGTAAAACTTATTGACATCGATACCCTCTGTTGTTAAAATATATGGAACTCTTTTTAGCTATCTCAGCGAGCCATTTGAAAAAAATACCATACAGTGTCTGAAGGACATAATACTAAATTTACGACTATCTACTTTTACTGCATGATTTATTTTGTTTGGAACAGTGCGATTTCAGCCATTCAGAAATCATAAGATAAAGAAATTGTGCATACTTTTGTAGCTTAGCAACATAAGTCGTCAAGAAGAAACACATATATATATATTATAATATTTATATTGAATTCTAATTCACTGTCTGAAAACTCAACTTCAGCCAGCGCCACTTCGATAAATGTCTATTCTTTCCTGGGAGGTTTAGTCTGAAGTGACGTGTCAGACATAACGCATCTTTAATCAAACGATTGGATTCGTTCACAATTCACATTCAATCACAGAATGTGGATTCGTGATCGACTCAAGTTGTTGGGGTTCATCGTTCTGCTTGGTAACCGCGAAGTGTGTTGTTGGCGGATTTGACGTGCTTATCAATAGATCGTGAAGGTAATAGACTCGCACCCTAAATCGAGCATATAACTGATATCTGATAAGAAACCAATAGACTGGAGTTATTTTCAGGATCTGACATTAAAATGCAAAATGTTCAATATTTAAGATCTCAATTTTTTAAATTATCTCCTACTTTTTGGATATTTCAGTACTTCCACAAATACATCCACAAATGGCCGTGCAGAAAATCTAATATGGATCTATTCGGGGCTCGATTGAGCAGAACCTTATCAGCGCCTGAATAGGTAGCTCGACTTGACAGCCAGATCTGGCCCCGGTTAATTTGTAGACTTCAAGTGATGTTCAAGAATTTTAAATTTTCAAAACATTTTAAAGAGTTTTTAAGGCCGGATAAGGTAGCCCCAAGATTAACCAATTCCTGAAGAATGCGTTTTAAATAAATGAAAACAATTACAGACTTGAGAATTTAAAATAAATAAAAATAAAAGCATAAAATAATAGGAACAGATAATTTATGACGTTTTAACTAGGGCCAGACCTGGCGGTCAAGTTAAGCCATCCATTGAGGCGTTGATCGGGTTCCGCGTTTCAATTAATTAAAAGCAGGATTTGTTTTATAACTTGAGTAGTATACTAAAGTATATTGCAACGCCATATTAAAAAATTTGGTGATCTTGTGGCTACCTGATCTGGCCCTAATCAGATCCTCGTCTATCGTCTTATCTTGACCCTAAATAGTATGCCCGATCGGGGCCTGATTTGTAATAAGGATCAAATCTGGAAATTTCTGCACGAACGTGTCGAAATTTCAGATTGTTTGAGAGTGTAATGCAATTTTACCCAAATGAACACACGCCAGGTGCAAGTGAGAAATTGATAGGTCGTTAAGAGAGCAGCCTGCATCTGGAGTGCTGTGTACCCTTGAAAAATGTCTTAGACTCTTCAGTTTTCACTCTCATCTGAGAACAACTCGATCCGTCTCAAGTCCAGACACACTGGGCACGCGCCACTCAAGGAACCCCCTCGTTCTTCTTACACTGATTCTTCCAGACGGGGATAAGTATATCGGCCGAAGCAAATGGCACGCGAGACTTCCGGGCCTCGGTATCAAATTTGGCCCATTCTCCTTTCAAGACCTCAGGATCGTGGCCCGCGATCTTGGATGAATAAAAGCGGAAGCGGCGGAAGGGCGCGTTCCTGCTCTTGGGGTCTTCTGGACCCCTTTGTAATTCACATTGTCTATTAGAGGGGGCGTGGGACACACTGCAAAAGTTGAATGACGTGTGCCTGAGTACGCAAACCGTCTGGCCATACATGCAGGGTCACCGTAACAAACCCTATAAAAAGATCAGTCGACTAATGGCGAGTAATGCGCAAAAGCAGTTGCGACGCGTTTCCGATCAGCTGCTACCACTTTGTTTTCCATATGAGATATTTCATCAAGGACTTGAAGATTATTCGCGTAAACAATACTCGCATTTGCTTCAGTGTCAGAAGACTAATAATTATAATTGAGTTGAAAAATGTAGTTCAATTTTTAGTGTTCTTATGGATATCGAGTGGAAGTAATTAAAAACTAAGTTAGTCCTCCACTTTTTAAAGGATCTAGGGGCTCTCTTGGCTTGGGAAACAATAGAACAATTTATTGTTGTCCTGACTTTTATCGTTGGATTATTTTTCCGAATCTATTATATAGTTATTACCATTATTTGACTGAACGTGCAGGTTTCAGGTTACAGGACATTGTGCTGTGCACGTCGAAATCAAAGTGAGCGCACAGACGGCAGACGGCTGGTGAGAATGGGTATGGTCGTATAAGTTTGCACATACGAACAACTCAATGTACTTGTGTACACATTGCCTTAACATAATCCCACTGTTTGACGAAACTCTAACGATCTCGAGCTTGAATCGAATGTAAACCCCAAGGCTGATGGACACCTCTTCATCGCCTGACATAACGGGTGTCGAAAGTCTCATTCCTATCTGAAAAATCAATTATTGGTTCAGCCAAATAGAATTCTTACTTTTTGATATTCATCCCATGATCGAACTAAAGAGGGAGGACTTACATCCTCTAACTTTTTAACATTTTGCTTCCTCTTAGAAGAAGCTTTGGAGTGGTGACAAAATCCAGTTTTCAAAAAATGGAGTCTTTCAATATATTTCAAGGCGAATATATCTAATATGATGTCCTGAAAAATTGTGTCCGGATGTGTGTGTGTATGTGTGTGTGGAGTCATGCTTTTTAACGATCCTGCAATATCTGAAAAACGGGCACAGATAAATTATTATTCCACTAAATAGCAAGTTGAATTGCTTATAAGGGTTTAACGAGATATTTAATTTTATAAATTTTATATACTTTTATAATTTTCTAAAATTTATTTTTAGACTATAAGTCTTAAAGTTATAAAAATTCGAGGCTGATGTAAGGGAAATAAAGATTCCTTTTGGCATGAAGAATCGATTGACCTATGTGATTAATGCATTTAATTGAAAAGTAAGGAAATTATGATTATTTGTAATTTTGAAAAATTTATTTTCATCTATAAGTCTTCAAATAAGCAAAATTAAAAGACGGTGTAAGGTACATATAAATATTCTTTATGTCTCGAGATGAATCGATTGACCTATAAGATTAATAGATTTAATTGAAAAATAAGAAAAGTTATGGTTAATCGTAATTTTCAAAATTCAAAATTTTCCTTGTGTCGAGTCGAATCGATTGACCTGTATTATTGATTAATGCATTTGATTAAAAAGTAAGAAGTAAAGTTATGGTTTTTTATAATTTTGAAAATTTTGGTTTCCATCGGTCTTTAAATAAAGAGGGGTGGCGGAAGAAGTGAGAGGGAAGGGGAAGAGGATTGATTGTTTAATGTGATAAATATATTAAATATATTTACAATGTGAAAAATTATTTTTTGCAGATTATAATTTTTTAGCAGATTTTTAGTTTGTTAACACGATAATTTTCGAAAGAATTGACCGATTGGATTGGCCTTTTGTATACTCTTTTTGTGTCTTAAAATGAAGATCAAGTTCTTTAGGTGGCCATTTTGGATAAAAATTGAAAAAGTTGAAGCGTTTTGAAAAATTTTGAACCCAATTTTTTTTAAATTGACAAATTCTATGAATTTACGTTTTATTAGTACTTAGAAATTCATTTTCGACAAAAAAAATAACATTTAAAAAACTCAAAAAAACGAACGAAAATTAAAATTTAAAGCTAAGCAACGAAAAATATAACAAAAAGTGCAAAGATGAAAAATTTTGCTTTTAAAACACATTACAAGATTAGCAACACTTTTTGAATTTTTTTAAAACATCGAAAATTCAAATTTAGAACCAAATAATGCGAGATATAGAAAATATGATAAGAAACATAATTATTGCTCTTAAAAAGATCTACAAATTCCCCCTCGACAATTTTTTGACAGATTAAGTAGTTTTCGGTTTAATCGTGAAGAATGTTGTTAAAAAATGTAATTTTCCCGCCAAAAGCGTGTGATATGAGAAACTTTTTAAATATTAAATAATTTTAATTTTTTAACAATATTTTTCCCGATTAAACCGAAAAAATTTTAATAAATATTTCGAAGCGCGAAGCCGACGACCGTATTGCGGTGATTAGATTTTTTTTGCATCTAACATTATCGAGGTTAACGTAAGGAAAATGAAATCGGTATTATGGGTTTTTGATTCTCGGACAATTTTAGCTTGATTGAGGTTCAGTGGAATATTAAATGGAAGCAATTAAGACGCAGCAAAACAGAAAAGGCAAAACTGACGTGTACGTGCTTTTAAATGACGGCGTTTCCCATGCAGGGCTACAATCTACATGCTTGATGTATTTATGAAAGCACCGACAGGAGCACAGCAAGGGGCGTTTTTAGTTAAAAGAAGGAGTAAAAAAAAGTAGGTGATAACGAGGCACCTCCCCGGAACTCAACGTGGGGTACAAGGTAACCCCCGTTGACTGCGCAGCTGTGAACCCCCTGCGAGCTTCATGAACTCGAGATATCGAGCGGAGCGGTTTCCAGATATCGAACTCGGTGCAACCCGTGCCATTTTGACAAATTCGCTATTCAACTTGAGTCGCACGTGTGTAATGATTCTGAACCCCTGACCGTTTGCTCATATGTGCGGGTTTTAAATCTGGATCACTGCACTTTTCTTTCTTTCATTCACATTTTTTCCTTCTCGAAATTAATGTTTCTCATGACTCTAATTATTAACTCGGTCAAACAGATAACAAAGTATAGAGAAAATTCTCTGCAATTAAAATTTTCAGAGCATGATCGCGTTGCTATCTTTGGGATCAGAGAAGACTGAACGGAAATTTGCCCAAGAAGGTAAATAAACGCTGCAGAAGTAAAGGACTTAATTCAAACATCCCTGTATAACACGAGACGTCTGGCAATTTATTCCTTGCCCACCCTCGTCACGTCTACTGCTCTCCAATTAACTTTAAATCACCCATCTACCTAACCATGAGGCTTCTGGCTTCTAACCTTAAACACATCGAATTGAATTCTCGGTCAACCCGCATATAGTTCCCCCAATAAGTTTCTGAACGAAAAGGGAGTGAGAAAAAACAGATTTTGTTTTAAGCTACTTAAGTGTGTTTTAGTCCGGAACCTGTTTCAATTCTTACTCGGATTAAAACGATTCAATTCGGAAATCTGTCGCCTACATTTTAATATCAGAGGCGAGCAAACGCCCCCGATGATTAAGACCCGCCAATTTCGAATCGGCTTAGGTACCGACTGAACATCGAGGGGAAGTTTGTGGCCGAATTATGGGACAGGGGATGAAGAGAAGGCGCATTGTACCTCCTGTCATCCTCAGCAAAACCTTCCTTACCCCAAATGCTAATTATATATGTCTCCCGTTCACGCGCCAAATCGTCAAACGCCAGAGACTGCAATGGAACAATAAAGGGTTGCCTTAATAGGCCAGATAGGGGTGAATGTCAAATAAACCACATATTTGTTTTATGAAATAATGTTCTCTTTGCAATTTTTTTCATAGATATATCGATGGAGAAAATCAAATGATCGCATTCCGACCAAATTACTTAAATCAGGGACTGGTCAGAAAGATTTAGAAGGATTTATTTTAAAGAACAATGTTAAACAAATTAACTGACGAATTTCCTTAGTACTCCTTATTTCCTTATCGCCACTTAAGGGCGAAGAGTGATGGGCAAAAGGGCTTCATGAGCAAGTATATCTACTCTCAGAAAGAGGATGGTGATTGATGTACCAGAAACACGCAAAACTACCCCTGTACCTCTGACTTTCTCTCCCTTTCACCCACTTACTTTGGAATGCTCATGCATGACATGCTACGATTAACCTTACCACACTATTTCCAAGGCACCATTTTGGCACGCTAAAAGGAAACGCATACGTCAAAAAATGCAGTCTCTTCAAAATAATCGAAACATATTATTTAAACGCACACGTATGGAGCCAAAATTCCCAGGTCATTAAAATATTCTAAATAGCATTTCGTACAGAACTTTTTATAGGGTTCTGGTGAGGTACAGACCAGTTTTCCCTAGTTCTAATGTGGTCCCCCACCAACATCATAACAAAAATTCATTAGTTGTAATATTTTATTACTTATCTAGTTTTCTGAAAACAAAAATCCTATTATAAAAAGTAGTAGTATTTATATCGAAAGTGTTTCAAGAGAATCTAAAGCGATTAAATAGACTTTAAGTGATTTTAAAGAATTTTTAAAGAATATTAAAAGCCTTAAAGCATTTTAAAAAAATCTATTTTTCAGTTATTTTGCAATATTTGTAAATATTGTAAGGGATTTTAAATGGTATTAACAAACAAAGGATTTCAAAATAATATTCTTTGAGATCACTTAAAAACTTATAAAATGTAGTTTAACAAAATTTTCATGAAAACCTTTTTAAAGTTCCCAAAAATGGGTCCGTGTCTCTCAACAATATATAATATAT
>JAUESI010000029.1:1719767-1731066 GCA_032275145.1 Synergus laeviventris
TATTGTTCACATGAGCCCTATATATTTTTTATATCTAAATATACAGTAAGGGACATAGTATAATATCAGGCCACACTTAGCAGCCAGATCTGGCCCCGGCTAGAACCTCGTAAACGATCTGTCCCTATTATTTTATAGTTTTATTTTGATTTATTTGTATTTCTCAAGTCTGTAATTGTTTTTACTTATTTACAACGCCTTCTTTAGGAATTGGTTGATCTTGGACACAAATAGTATTCCCGATCTGAGCCTGACTTGCAATAGGGAACATAATATTATTAGTTACATATTACACATAATATTATATTATTTTGTTAAATAAGCACTATTTTTATTATTATATAAATGAATTATTAAATTTATTATTATATAAATGTTTAACCTATTTTTTGAATAAGAATCAGTGCCATAGAAACTTGATATAGAGGCTGTAACTTTCTGTGGGATTCCTTTGAAGATTTCAGAGTAGGAGGGCAATGGGAAAACCACTGCCCCACTCTACGTCAGGTGGCCGCCCTTCCATGACCACTCAATTTGTGAGTTTCGTGCCCCTATCGTCAATCTTGAACTGAACTCTCGTATGCGCACAACAACGAGGTTCCACTCCCGTGCCAGGATTTTAAGTCCTAGATATTTTCAACTCAATGTAAAACTTATAATTTCGTGAAGGATTCCTAGTGCCTTTGAAGGATTTAATTTAACATCATGGTTGTGTGGATGTAAGTGTTTTAGTGAAAATAATAAAATAGAGACCTTATTTCGTCTTCATAACCATAATCGGACTCTTAAGTGTGTGCACAAAATGGATATAATATTTTCGAGAACCTCGTCTTTTAAATATAGGGTATAAGAGCACCAGTTATTGGCACTGGCGTCTTTTCGTTGGCACTTCTATCTAATTTTTTTGAAACAATTATAGGAAAATGTAAATATTTATCATATTCTGACTACAAGAAAGTTATTCCATTAAACTAAGTAAAATATTTATATTTTTTTATTGTTTAAAGTAAATTAGAGGAAGGTGCCAAAGTCAACCCTAATTTAATTCTTTGAAAATCAGCTAATATTGAAATATGTAAATAATACTCGTAATAGATAATGCTGTAGACCATAGATTATACATTAACCACGAAGTAAAATTAACTGTTCGCTATAAAGCATTCATGATAATATTTACACATTTCAGCATTTATTACTATACTTTTTATATTTCCAGTTCGATAAGTTTGCACGACGACTAAAAGCAGAGGTCGCTCTTTTCAGCAGTCTCTTATTAACAATAGTAAACTCAACAAGTAAAAAATGTTTATAGAATGAAATGTATTGTTTTTCATTTAACTGCAAGTAAAATGCGTTTCTAAATCTAAAACGCAGAGGAACTAAAGAATCCTTTTTTTTTATTCTAGAACCAGGATGCAGCCTTTCTCCTCAAGCAGCACGATGGCGACAGACCCACCAACGTCTTTGCCTCCGGAACGTACGCTGTCACCAACGCCTTGCAGAAACTTGACGTTCTCCATCGCAAAAATCATGGAGCCTGATAAGCGTCTCACCGAAAGTAGTCAAGCCCAACAGCCAGCAGCAACGATTCTGCAGCAGCCACCAAATATCTCTTCCCTGACTTACTCGGCCCACCTGGAATCAGCGTTCAAAAAATATGTTCCGACCCTGAGACACCAGACTCTTCTTCAGCATTACCCTCTCCTCTACTATCACCCTAGTCCTCTTTTAAGGACCTTCCCCAATCCGGCACCAACAACCCCGACAACAACTCAAAATTCACCACCCCCTTCTGTTCAAGAATCATCAAGACTTTCTGTCTCTTCTAACTCAACAGAGAGTCAACGAGGGAAGAAAAGTCCAACACCTAGAGAAGTAAACCCACCCAAACAGAAAACCTTCACATGTCCTGAGTGTGGAAAGGTCTTCAATGCTCACTACAACCTCACGAGACACATGCCAGTTCACACTGGAGCCAGGCCCTTCGTCTGCAAAATTTGCGGAAAAGGATTTCGTCAAGCAAGCACCCTCTGCAGGCACAAGATCATCCACACTGCTGAGAAACCACACAAGTGTCAAACCTGTGGAAAAGCCTTCAACAGAAGCTCGACTTTAAACACCCACACTAGGATTCATGCAAACTATAAACCATTTGTGTGTGAGTTCTGTGGGAAGGGATTTCATCAGAAGGGTAATTATAAGAACCATAAGTTAACTCACAGTGGGGAAAAGGCCTATAAATGTAATATTTGCAACAAGGCTTTTCATCAGATTTATAATCTCACGTTCCACATGCATACGCATAATGATAAGAAGCCTTTCTCTTGCAAGATTTGTGGTAAGGGTTTCTGTAGGAACTTTGATCTCAAGAAGCATATGAGGAAACTTCATGATTCTGGATCACCAGTTATAGGAGGATTGGGTACGTCTGCTCAGAATCATGGACAGCAAGCTGGGTACACGACAGTTCATCATGGACCTGGACATCCCTTCGTGAGTCCGTTTCTTCTGCCTCCTCCTGGATCAACAAATTATTTGAGCAAAATGTTGTGACAGGAAAATGTGCACTATGTGAGGAAGAATCAGTATCCTTTGATGCTAGGAGCGCCTTGTTATCCTTCGGATATTAGTGCACTTGTTCAACCTTTCAAATGAAGGATCTAAGTTGCAATTCTTGAGGCTTTTGAGACTCTGATAAGTGAACCAAATCGACTTTGGAACAGTTGAGTGATTCAATCAGATTGGCAGGAATGCGAATTTTTAAGCAAAATAATTAGAAGCCTCAGCAGCAGACGCACAGTGGGAGGAAATGCTCTTTTTTCGTTCAAAAATGTCCAAAGCCTTCAATTTTGGTCCGAATTTTTCTCTCCTCTGTTTGTTTATTAATCATTTTTTTACTCAAAGTATGGAAAAACTGCACTTTTTTACATAAAAATAACTTTATATTGTCAAAATGAATGTTTGTGGACTCACAGAACACAAATGTAGAAATCACAAAAATAATTAAAAAGATAACAATAATCATTGTTATAAACAATTCTTGTGGCACAATATTGCCAAAATCAATCGCCAGAACAACTCGCGAACGAATTATGATAAACAAATTCAAAACTTTGGCCCCTTCGCGTAGAAAAAACAAAGTGTTGCATTGGAAATGTTTTAAACTATTGGACGAATGACTGCTAGAAAATATTTTTATTTAGGCTCAAATAAAAATAGCTTTAGACTAATTTGTGAGTCTAAGTTAGTCATGTATATTAATTAAAATATATTATTAAATATATTTATAAACGTTTTTACTAATCAATTTGATACAAGAAATTCCTCTTCAAGTGGAAAATAGAATTTTTTTCCGTATCCATAGTATCCAGAGTAATTTTATATTTTATTGTTAAGTTTTAAAATATTTTTATCACTAGCAGTCATTCGTCCAACAGTTTTAAATATTTCCATTGACAAAATTTTTTATTTGTTTCTTAAAATTTTAATTATTATATTTTACCAAATAAATTATGAAAGATTTATTATTTTAAGAAATATCTGAAGTCGTTCTGGCGATTAAAGGAAATTATAATTTGATTAAATATCATTCCTGTATTAATACCAATATTTTTAGCAAAAAGAACAATTTTTTTACCATTAATAAGACTATTTGCCAATTTTATCATAAAATTTGTTTACAAAAATGAAATGGTCCCAAAACATTCATTTAATTTTATGTAAAAGATTGCAGTTTTTCCATACTTTGAGTTAAAAAATGATTAATAAATAAATAAAAATAGGAGACAAAGTTTCGGACCGCGAAGCTCTTCAGAATTGAATGCACTTTAATTGAAAAAAAAAAATAAAAATTGGACCAAAATTGAAGGCGCTGGACATTTTTGAATGAAAAAAATGCATTCCCTCGCACTGTGCGACGTATTCATCATTTTCGTTTTATTTAAATCAACTAATTTAAAGTACTTTTGGTTTGTTGATTAAATATTTTTATGCACAAATATTTCAAATTCAAATATTTGAATTTTTCAGTGATAGAAACGAGTTATTCTATTTTTGATGCGACGCTTTCAGATACATCCTGTACTTATCTAAGTGCGCAATCCCAGTGGGAAAATACACCTGTCGTGATACACATCATAATGCGGGGAAATTTTCGTTGCATTTCATGAAAATCTGAAACTTCCGAATAAGGCCAGAGAGGTAAAAACAGTAAGTCGATGTTTGGTTTCCTGAAATAAATACTAAATACCTTCATTCAATATTTTAATAATGTAACAAAATTCTCGATCCTTTTTACCATATTATGATGATGTTAAAGATATTATGATCTTCTATTTGCCACCGATGATCGAATTTTTGTAGACATATGCATACGTGTATTATAGAATGCAATTTGAAGGTAAATCAACAAGGTGAATTTTCTCTCTGAATTTTACGTTGTTTGTCATACTAACAAGTCATTAATGAGTTTGCTAATATTGCTTTAATAACCAGGGAAGGGGTTGCAATCGACCTCCGCTATATTACAATAATCTGTAAATATTTGTAAATACGCTACGTGGAAATCAATAATTTTATGCGGAGAATTCATTCATTAGATAAGTGTATAAATCGGTGTGATAGTAGAAATAAGAACTAGATAGAAAATAAAATGTTGGTCATTATTATCGTTACCATTAAAGTATTTACAATGTGATTAACCAGCGATAATAACCAATATTTGTATTAAGTACTGTGAGTGCTTTCAAAAAGTATTATCTCCAAATTAACTATTGGTTTCGATTGAAGTCATTTAAACCCCGAGACGTACTCAAATTAAAATTTGAGAAGAATGTTTCTGTGCACTGAAAACAATTTTGCTGAAAATATAAAGACTTGGAATAACTCGACTGTAAATAGTTTAAATAATATTTTTCACTGACTTTTTGTATAGACAACCAAGATGCAAAAAAAAATTTTATTTAATGAAAATTGATCAAGTTTAGAACTATTTTAATATATTTTGCCAATTTCTTAATAACGCACATTGCAAAAGACAGTATAAATAATCGTTTTAGCATATTTTGGCAAAGTAATTACTTTCAGTGTGCAGATATTTTCGACTGAGAGGTTTAAAAAAAAACGAGAACTAGAGAGAAAAGATATGTATTTCAAGTAAAGAATGACAATTTATAAAACAGACTACAATAATTGTTAAAATACTGATATTATTAATCAATTATTGATATCGATTAATACACATAGTCATACCATTTCGAATTTCATTGTATATTACGAGGCAGGAATTCTCGAAATATTTTAAGCATATCAAAAATCGACTCTCTGCAGAGAAGGGCCCTTATCAGGATCCATCTCAAGATTGTATGGCGTAAACGATAGTTGAATCGCAATAATGATGGAATTAAAAATCATTAAGCAAAACTATGTATGAAGAAATAATATATGTAGATAAATAATGGAGAGTAGAAAAATATGAATATGTATGTACGTGTCCCTTCATGTAAATATAAGTCACTCCAATGCAATAAATTTATCGATATATGAATCAGTAAAAAAATCTTCACAATCTCCTCTTATTATCTTATATATATACCATATTATATATACCCAACAGTTCGGCTGATAAGTTCGTAGGCTAACATAGTAAAACACATTTTTTTAGTAAAATTCGATTTGATTATTCAATATAGTTACCTTCGAGGGCGATACAACGATTATAGCGGTCATACAATTTTCCAACGAGCATTCTTTTGAGGTCTGCAAACAAGAAAAAGTCACTCGGGGCCAGATCTGGAGAATACGCTAATATGTAATAATCGCTGTCGATGAATATTATACCATGCGCATCCCAGAATACTGATGCCATAACCTTGCTAGCTGACTGTTGATGACGATTGGACTCTGGAGTATAGTATCTTTATTATGGTTTAATATCGGTAAACATTGCTCCGAATCATCAACACATTATTGTTTTTGATCGATTTGATCTCAATCAACTTCACTTTAGGATCGTTCAAAATTATTTTGTGGACTTTTTAAATGTTTTCTTCGGTAACAGCCGTTTTCGGACGTCCACTGTGTGCATCGTCTTCGACGTTCGTTTCGCCTCGTTTAAATTTAGCAAACTACTTCTCAGCGGTGGATTTCCCTGGTGCAGAGTCCGAATAATGTTTATCAAGCTAAGCCTTGGCTTCAATAGTATTTTTATCACAAAAAAGTAATGTTTCATTAACACAGGAAATTCTTTTTTATCAATTTTTTGTCAAATGTATACACGTATCGTTTGAAGGTTTGTACTAACTTTTATCTGTTATCTCAAATACATCCTGTTTTAACAGATATTTCTCTACTAAACTAATAAAGCTTTGAAGATTTCCTAACATGCAGACTAAAAAATGGTTCTGAGTAATTACAACTTTTGCTGTGTCAGAAAGTATCATCGGTCTAATTTCTTAAGCACATCGTCGAGTTTGATCTGATCTCTTGCAACGTGGGTGAATGTAGAGAGACCTCTTAAGCACATTATCCTCTTGAGCCTGATGCCATCTGCTCAAGAAAAGGGAAAGGGAGGCGAAGAACTAGTATGATAATTTTTGAGCGCAATATATGGTAGAATACTACTAATTAAATATTGCAGATTATGTATTAAATTCAATCGCTTAATTTTTTGCCCGAATTTTTATAGTTCCCAAACAGAAATTTATGAAATTCAGTATAGTTTTGGTTAGTCGACCCAGAGAATAAGGAATATTTCAAGGAATAAAATCAGGTCTTGGCTTTAGAAAATTGTAATTCGTCTCAGTCTTTGGAAAAGCTGGAAACTGTGCTAGTGAAGAGATTAGTAGATTCAGTAGATGGAAGGTTAGGACAGAAAGAGAGCGACGTGCCTCCGTCCTGATCTTTGTCCGAGATACCTGACGAACCTTCTGATGTATCTAGAGAATCTGCCCTCTATCCATTAAGTCCTGTATCAACCCAACCCTATTTCATCCCACTCAACCCGTATCAAACGATGCGAGCCGTTACGCGATAGACCCTAGAGTACTCTGTTCAACGTGTCGTCGGTGAAATTTTGCATTGGAAAACGCCGAGCTGACGTGTTAAAAGAGAGAAGATTGGTGACAAAGAGATTGTCATTGATCCGATACCTCGCTTGCCGAGATACGCTTCAATCTATTTGGAAAAGCAGACTACGTCACTGAACAAATTTTAAAGTTTCGCCTTTCAATGAACCATCAATATCTCATATCAATCACAAGTTGTCTACACCTCTGATTAAATCTTTAATCATTGATTAACATTATTTAATCAATACTTTTGCTTCCACCATTCTTTTAATCATGATTATAATGGAAGATAATCACAGGTTAACTTAACCGCACAATAATAATGACTGGTTATGGAGAGTAATCAGTGATTAGACAGGTTAAAAGCGGGAAATTATCCTGGTTTTGTATCAAGTTCATCCATGAGGTTAATTTTTGTTATAACACATTATTAGCGAATCATGATTATTTTTTAATCGAGGCTGTAATCATGATTACGAAAGGTTAGTAATAGTGCAAGAAGAATACTAGAGACAATTATGTTATTGTGTGGTTTGGGAAATAAACGAATAAGTACAGTGTGGATTTGTGGAGTATTATATACCGGAGAAATCAGAAAACGAAACTATTGTCGAACCAAAAAAATAAATTTCCAAGCTAGAAGATTCAAGCAAGATCTACCAGAAAAGATGTTTTTAAAAAAATTAATGAATTTTTAAGTCAATAATTTTCAACTACAGGAAAAAAATGAATTTTCAACAAAATAGTTCAATTTTAAACAAAAAAGGTGAATTCTCAAGCATGGAGATTAATTTTCTACAAAAACCGACGAATTTTTAGCAACATACATAAATTTGCAACCAAATAGTTCAATTTTCAATTAATGTCATATAGATTCATTTTTAACAAAAAAAAAACGAATTTTTCAACAAAAAGATGATTTATTGGTGGATTTTTTATCAAAACAAAAGATATGAACTTTTATCCAAATAGTTTAATGTTCAACCATAAAATATAAGTTTACACTTCAATTTTATCACTTTTCAAACTTAGAAAGTTTCAAATTTACACTTCAATTTTGAGATATTGTTACTTTAACCCGTGCATAAATTGCCCCACTTAGCCTCATTTGACATAGGATTCTGACCAGGCCCGGGATAGGATTTCTATTTTCAATAAAAATATTTTTATATAATTAGGCATTTATGGTACAACGATATAGTAGTAATAACTGATTAATACCAATCTTACATTGGCATTCCCACTTTGAAATTATATAATGAAACTGAGATATTGTTGATAATGAAACAGGGCCTTGAAGAGTTTTCCTCGTTAAAAACCAAACATCGGGTAAAAATAGAAAAAATAAAAAAAAAAAAATAAATAAATAAAAAAAGAACTATAAGCAGGTTTTTGATGAAAATTATTATTACAATACATATTATGATTATATTTTTTTCTGAATTTTAAAAAAGTAGAGATTTAAAGTGATTTCAAAAGATTTTAAATGCGATCAAGGGTTTTCAACAAATTTTAGCAGATTTCAATAGATTTAACAGATTTTAAAGAACTCAAAAACATTTTTCGTTTTGAAACTACTGCAAAATCTTGAAACTTTTTTTAATTTTTTGAGATTCCTTAAAGTCACATGAAATCCTTTTAAATTCCCTAGAATCACTTATAATCTCTTTAAATCCCCTTAAATTCTTTAAAATCACTTAAAATTATTTGAAATCCCCTTAAATTTCTTTAAATTACTTGAAATAATTTGGGGAGTCTTCGTATGTTTTAAATCTTGTCAAATTTCTTGAAATTTCTTAAAATCCTTTCACATGCTTTGATAACTCTGCCATTTTTTGAAAATTAGTAAATTGTGTATATTCTGTTAGAGTCCTTTGAAATTTGTTAATATCTTTCAAAATCCCTTGGAATAATTTACAAAAATTTTTAAATAAATGAAAATCTTGAAACTCTTTTGAGTTATATTTAAAATTCCTTAAAAACTCTTTAAGATCACTTGAAATCTATTGAAATGGCTTTAAATTAGTTAAAAGGAAATCTTTTGATATCTTTGAAATCTTGTAAGATTTCTTAAAATCCTTTTAAATTCCCTAGAATCACTTCAAATTATATTGAAATCCCTTTAAGATTCCTCAAAACCACTTGTTTCAATATAATTATTACCTCTTTTTTATAATAGGATTTTTTGCCAGAAAAGGAACTAGTTAAGTAATTAAATATTGCAAGTAATGAATCCAGAATCATGACTCCTTTTCAGTTTTCTAGACCAGGACCACACTAGAACTATAGGGAAAGCTGCACAGGACCTCATTAGAACCCTATCAAAATTTCTGCACGGGTAAGGACACATCATATGACGGTTTTTATTCCACCGCGGAAATTTGTATCTACAACAAAGTTTAACTGTATAACTTTTTCTGAGGACTTTTTTTTAGTTCTATCACGAAAAAATATGTTGCACAATCGAACTTAATCCTAAGACTTATTCTTTTCTATTTTGATGCCCTTTGAGAATAATCTCAGCCGTGGATTTTATAAAAGGGAATATGTATTTAAATTCAAAGTGCAAAAAGTGGGTATCAAACACACGAGAGCGTGAATGAACACATTTGGAAGTTTTTCCTAAGGAAAAAGCCTTTCGTCATTACTCTTTGGCCGAGGTGTAAAAATTTCCTGTCGAGCGGCAGGGGTTGTATACAAACAAGGATTTAGAGACGTTTAATGGGAATTATCCGAGAGGAGGTACAATTAGGGGAGGATTATTAACACCTGGGGCTGACGTCATGCTGTTTCTCGAGTCGTCGCCTCCTTGCCTTTATTGCGAGCTCTGACAGTCTGACCCATGAGTTACCCCAAAACTTCTTCCAATAACAATCCCCGAAGTACTGAACCCGTGTTCTTTGCCACGAATCATTCTACCGCGATTCCGGTTTTTGAATCATGTCTTCTTGAGAGAAACACGGGTGCGGAATCCAAGAAAGCGTGAAATCGTTTGAACGCACCACATATTGCATAGGTTCGCACGCTTGACCGCAGAATTCGGGCTGCTTTTTTCTGCAGATTTCGCTTTCAGATATTTGAATCCAAAGGAAGTGGAAAAAAAGGTAATAAAATGTCAAAGTTCAGTATCAGGGATATATCTTATACATTTATATAATTGTTCTTGTAAACTGCAAATATTACTTTTTTCTGGAAGATTAGATTAAGCAAGGGAGAAGATGAACTGATTAAAATTTAAAAACGATTCCGAGAACTAGAATTTATGGAAATTTAGACAAACAATGCACCCTCAGGGGTGAAGTGTTGTGCGATACAAGACTACAAAACCACCCCCGTTCACGCCATGATCCCTCGTCACCGTTCGAGTTAATATCCCCGTAATTGGTTAAAACCCGTAACTGATGAGTGAACTGTAAATTATTATGCGCGAGACCCTTGCTTCTCTGGCAATGGGGGTTTATAGGGTACGGTTCAACACCTCTTCATTAGGTTCTTCATCCTCCTGTAGTATGAATCGACACCCAGGAAAGTTATGGTCACTGAACTATCATTGTGTGATTATCAGTTTTCGACGCCCACAAAATTTCTGCTCCAGGATTTAATGGCTGATGAAAAATTCACCCTCCTACACTTTCATTTATTACAATTCAAATTTAATAAAGTACTACTGTCTCCAAGTAATATATATAAATCTGTGTATATATCTCTACACAATTTCAGGATAGAAAATAATATCGTAAACAGCTATAAAATTACTTATATGAATAAGAATTTTGATTGACTTGGCATGAATCGCGTTCCAACCCTTCGAGCCTTGAAATCCTCGCAGGCGTCGAAGTGTTGATAATATAGCTAGTAAAATACAATGGGAAGGACAAGGAAGGATTTTTAGTAATATATGGCACCTTATACATCGAGTTCTGCTAGGAATTCTATCTGTAGAATTGCCAAATTTGATCCCTATTACTAATTGGATTTACTTGGGTGTACTATTTATGGCCCAGATAGGACGAATGCCGAGAATCTCATCGGTGCCGGAGCAGGTAGATGATAGCATTGCAATATACGTTAGTGAAATATTTCAAAACCGCTATCACTTTCTTAAGACCACTTAAAATCTCTTAAAATACCTTTCCATTCCCTAAAATCACTGGAAATCTATTGAAATCTCTTTATATTAATTAAAATCACACAAAATCCTCTTAAATTCATTAGAATCCCTTAGAATCTTT
>JAUESI010000029.1:1762521-1779376 GCA_032275145.1 Synergus laeviventris
GTTTGATGCAGATGGTTCACATGGTTCACAACATGGGTTCACAACATGGGTTCACAAGTTGTTAGATAGGAATTCCGGTCTTGAAAGATTCGAGATCTGTCGGTATTACAGTTTAATATGAAAATCTTTTTACCCCTTTTACGGAGCTAAAAATTCTAGGGAAATTTTGATCTGCAACAAAATATTAACTATACTTTTTTCTTGGTTTGGACCATCAGAGACAACAGATTATGTTACGTATTCTATATTTTATGGATTTTATGAGAAGACCAATTTGTAAATTGCTTCAAATACGCATAGTGAAATTTATTTTTTCTTCCGAAGCCTCCCCGCAATACGCGGTTACGCTACTACATATAGTTACGCCACTGCTTGACAGCCCGCAGCAAATTATTTTCTGAGCTTTAATCGTGTTAACGAGTACAACTTTTGGTAAAACTGACGGTGTTCTGGAATTTGGATGTCGGCTTTGACCTGGAGCGACTGCACCTTAATTAAAAGAATCGATGATCGTGAAATCGTCTGAAGGCTCGCGGCTCGCTTAGTGATTATTAAGCGATTATGCGTTCTTCATAATGCGCGTAAAGTAAAGAGACATTGAGTAAGCTGATTTTGAGTGCGTTTTATAAGAATTATCATTGATAAGTGTGAGAGTGTCTGCATGTATATCGTAAGAAACGCGTCGTTATTATTAAGCAGATACTTCCTCATGGATCCTGATGCAGCTGCCAATCGAATTACGCTCGTTTACTCGCCTCATTTCATCAAGTTTCATCATGAACGCCGTGACATACGCGTACACACTCGGGTACAATCTGTCACTCGACGCGGCTCGAGCTCGAGCCCATCAAGGAAATTAATAAACTCTGATAAGTGATCGCCGGGGAGTTCGAGCTGCCTATATAATTTATATTTTATACGTATCCATATATATATATATATATGTTCTTATCCTCGGCTATATGCTTATATCCGCTCGATAAATGCGCTCCCCGACAATCTTCTTTTTAATCGTATTGCGGCACGTGTTTCGTCAAAACTACTCTGCATCTTAATTCATTATCAGGTAGTCCAAAACTTCACAAAAATCTTCTGTCTTGAAAAAAAATATAACCTGTGTGAATTCGGTACTTTTTCCATCCTTGAATATGTGAGGTAATTGAAAGTTGTTCTTTTTTAAATTTTTAAATTTTTAATTGCATTCGCCCGCTAAATATTCAATTGTTTATATTTGCGCGCCAGTTTTTAAATCATTAAATTTAACCGCTGGAATTTAAAAATGTGAGAAATTAATTACCACTACTGTACACTCGAAAGTGTCGTAATCTTTAATCCTTAAAACGAAACAAGTTCGAAACTCCGTCGCTAAAGAAGGAATCTAGGGTAGATAATGTAGATATTGGAAGATATATCAAATATATTATTCTGATTATATCATATATCGGATATCAAGTCAACAAAACTCGTTTAGCGGCGTAGGTTATGTTTTGTCACGTTTTTTAAATCTAGAAAAGTAATGAACCTCTTGCCAAAATCTCATGAAGAATTTAGCCAAGCTGAATATTGGAATTCATTCTTCAAGAAAAGAGGAAAGAAATCTTTTGAATGGTAAGTGGATTTGTAAAATTTGTTTATAAATTTGCGCACCAAGCTAACCTTTGTTTTGTTCAGGTACGGCGAATATCCTGAGCTTTGTTCTTATTTATTTAAGTACATTAAATGCAAGGATGATGTTCTGGTTGTTGGATGTGGAAATTCCACACTTAGCATGGATCTTTACGATGCTGGTTACAGGTGGAGTTTAATTCACTTTATCTCATTATTTTCATTTAGAACGCGTCTATACGTTCGGCTGAACGGACGTTTTTGACAAAATAAATTCATATTTAATCGGGCTATAGTACACTGTCAATAGCCAGTAGAATATCAATGACCGGACGAATTTATTCAATAACATTGGTCCGGCTATTGACATAAATAATAATTGTGCCTATATAAAAGGAAATAGTTGCACTATTGTAAAGGGAAATCATTATGAAGCGAAATTATTACAAAGAGGAATCATTATCCGGATATTGGTGTTCGTTCTTCAGAAAATTTCTAGTCGGACGGAATGCTTAGAGATTTGTCGTCCGTCTAGCCAGACGTTTAGACACTTCGTTTCATTTATAGTTTTCTCAATTTAATTTTTGTTTGCTTTCTATTATGTATCTTATTTATAAAACTTCACAAAATGACAAATAAATTAAACATAATTTCAATTTAATAGAAACATTACGAATGTCGACATATCGGAAGTCGTCATTCGGCAAATGCGAGAAAGTAACAAAACTAAAAGACCTGATTTACAATATGAACTGATGGATGTCACTCAAATGACTTTTCCCGACGAGAAATTCAGCGTCGTATTAGATAAAGGCACTCTGGATGCTATTATGCCTGACGCAAAACCAGCAACGTTAGAAACAGTCAATAAATTCTTCAGTGTGAGTTTCTTTATCAAAAAAGAACTTTACTTTCTTTCTTATATCTGAATATTTTATTTTTCTTCCAAAGTATCTACTAATCGACTAATTTTAGGAAATCCAAAGGGTTTTACGCAACGGTGGAAGATTCATCTGTATATCCCTTTTACAAGAACACATCCTCAAGAAACTGGTAACAGACTTCCCACCCGCAGGCTTTATGTTCAGAGTATCTAGATGTGTTGAAGCAGAAATAAAAGCGAAAGAAGAAGAAGGCTGTTCGGTTCCAGTATTCATAATCATCGCTACAAAGTTTAGTAAACTCCCTCAACCGGTACGTTTCATAATTTCTTAATAGGGTTGTTTCATAACTTTGAAAAACATAACTTTTAAAAACTCTAAAGAATTGTGAAATAATCCTATTCAGAATTTCATTTTTGAGATTTTTTCCACTTATTTTCGTAGATTATTTGAACTTTTGCTAGGTATTGGAAGTCGCTTTGGACAACGGACCTCCTCAAAGGGTTGAATCTGCTAATGAAATCGTAGCAGCAGTCACTTCGGCCCAAGAATCTGCTCTAATTTGTAACACTCTTTACAAAGGAAGTGTCGCAGACGTGGGTGAAGTTTCTCTTGATTTATATCGACCAGGAGAAAAAACTCCTAGGTATACTCTTCATGTTGTGGATCTCCCAAAAACTACAGGCTGCAAGACATATGCAGCTTTTATAGTTCCTCAAGGAAGGTAATTATTTAAAATATTAAGAATACTTTGATTTTCAAATCTGCTAGCCAGTAAGCTCACTTTTTCCAATTTTTTATATGATTTCTTCTAGGGAATTAGATTGGCTCTTCAGTACAAAAGAAGGAAGGCAACAACTTCTAAAAAAGACTCAACGAGACAGACTTGCAGTCGTAACTCTTCACAGAGACCACAAATTTGAAAATTTAGAAGCAGTCAAAAAAGAAATTGGAGAAAGTATCAGCAATTTAGCTCCAGCGGGTCTTTCCGTTACCGAAATTCCCTTTTTATCTCTTGGTACTGATGTTGGAAAACGAATTATTTGCTATGAAGGAACGAGCGAAATGAGTGGTCCTTACGTTGTCGAAGAAATCGAAGACGCAGAACACACTTACAGAAGACTCATCTTCTTAAATAATCAATTTATTATCCAGAGCGAAGCGCGGTTAAAACTTGGTGAGGAAATATCTACCTTCATGTTTGCAAATATAAAGATGAATTTTCAATTGTAATTATTTATAAAAAAAACTTAATATGCATTTTTGTAGCAAAATCAAGAAGAGGAAAAATGAAGAAGATTGTCGATCCGGGTTTCCTAGCTTGCGAACACCACATTTATATGAGTGTGGGTGTAAGTTCGATGACGAGTACGAAAAAAGATGGAGAAGTTGTCGTTGTTGGTCTTGGAGGAGGCGGTCTTTGTACTTTTTTAACCCATTGTTTCCCCAAGGTACGTTTTCCAAGTCAAAAAAATTATATTAAAGGTAATATATATATTATACGTATGGTCTAATTTAAAAAATATTTATTTACAGTTAAAAATTACAGCGGCAGAGATCGACAAGGAAATGTTGAAAATTGCGACTGAATATTTTGGTTTAATTCAAAACGAAAACCTGAAAGTAGAAATAACAGACGGCATCAAATTTCTAGAAGAATCTGCAAACGAAGGAAAGAAATTCGATGCCATTCTATTCGATGTAGATAACAAAGATGTGTCTTTAGGTATGAGTTGCCCTCCAAAACAATTTGTGGAGGATTCGGTTTTAAAAACGGTAGCCAAATGCCTTTCGAATGACGGACTCTTTATTTTAAATCTCGTAATAAGAAACCAGGCCTTAAGACAGGGAGTGATCGACGACCTGAAAAAAGTGTTCAAATTCATCTCTACCTGTTCTCTTCAAAATGATGTTAACGAAATCGTTGTTGCATCGATGAATTCTTATGGAGTTAAAGAATGGACTGGCAGGATAGGAAAAGCCGGGGCAAATTTGAATAATCAAGCTAACACGCAAAAGTTGTCATCTGACGATTTAGTTAATGTTTCCTACCTTCTGGAATCATTGAAAGTAGAGACCTGATTAATTTTCGAAAAATTGAGAAAGAAACCCGTCAATTTATTGTGAATATGCCATTCTGAGCACTCTAGTACAAGTTCAGACTAGGAATTTTGAAAATAAACCAGATCTGGATAAACTGATTAACAAGGCAAGAAAGAAATTAATACTGTTTTGAGTGGTAAAGGAAAACTTTTATGATTTAAAATCAACTGTTGATATATATTTGCCCTAATTAAATGTTTGATGTTCAAACATTGAAATTTATTTGAAAATTTGTGTTCATATTATGAAATTGTCTTTCATTCAGAATATTTTATTTTAGAAAAACCTATTTTTATGAAGATGTAGGTTTTTGATATTAAATCATTTTTATGTAATGGTGTGTCTTAAATTAAGATTTATCCATGGTGTCCCTGGTAGGCCAAGTAAATATACCTCATAAAAAAGATTGAATTATAATTATAAAATATTGGAAAAAAAACGTATCGTTCACACATTTTGGCAACTTTATTTCCCATTCCGCAGAATATAGCTCACAGTCACACTCGAAGCACATTTATCAAATACAACATGCAAATTAAACACCCGAAACGATTCAAGAATCAAAAAAATTGAATCGATTTCCTCCATTCTTCTTTTAGAATAAATTCATTTTTCGTTCGTGTGTTTTTAAAAACTATTGATAATAATAATAATTAAATCTGTTCCTACAAGTTGCGCCAATTTCACACGCAATCGTGCTTAGTACATTCGCACGAGATAATTAAAAATGTGTTGTAACAATCAACGCGGAGGATCTTTGTAAGTGTACACACTCTATAACAGCCTTATGGAGTAATAAATATCGCTTACATGATTAATTACAATGCATAAATTAATTAACCAGATCGAAAATTGCTTCTGAAGCAATTCGATTGTTAACAAAATTTCGTTTTTATACTATATATAATCTAAACGATGATATAATGTATATTTACATCATGAATTAAAATTGATAAAATAGCCTTTTTAATCAGTACGATTCGAAAATAAATATATAATACTGTTCTTATATAACTCAAAACAATTATATAAAAAATATATATTATATATATTATATATATATAATATATATTATATTATATACTCAAAACTATATCCTACTTGTATTAGAATATAAGACGAAATTGGAACCAATAAGGTAAGAGCACCAATTGTTGGCATTCTTCTCTAATTTGTTTAAAACAATAGGACAATGCAAATATTTAACGTAGTCTATTCCGGATATTATCATGTGAGCAAAATATGATAAAAATTAACATTTTCCTTTTGCTTACAGCAAATTAGAAGAGGGTGCTAGCAATTGGTATTCTTGTCCTCTATATGTATTTTTAAATTTCAGTAGTTAGAGACTTTCAATTGACTATTTTAACAATATTAATTTAATTTTTTTAATTTTACGCAACTAACGGATATTTGGAGACGTATCAAACGAAGTTTTATATTCTGGTTTCTATTATATTGTCATCGTGCAACACTAGGGCGAAAAAGTGGAAAACTAGACATATTTGCAAACTTACAAGAGCCCTGAAGATTAAACCTAATTTCGGACTTTTCATTCCGATTGTTTTTACATGTGGAATTTCAATTTACATATACATAAAAAAGTTGAAAGAAAAAATAAGAAAGAAGAAGAAAAGAAGAAAAGAAGAAAAAATAAGAACTTCGAATTTTCCGATTTTAAGACTTTAAAAATAAACCGTACATAATTAAAACTAAATCCACTAAAAATTTGTTTCGAAATATTTAAATTGTACAATTGCAAAAATATAAAAAATGTAGGAAATTTAAAATTCGAAAAGTTGCATTCTCCAATCAAAAATCTACTTATAACTATTTGCATAGGCGGACAATAAGTAGAATGGCGATGGCAAAACTCATAAAATCGCATAATACTGCGATAAGAAAAGATATGGTATATCCACGCAGACTTTCATATCGATTCAGACCTAAATAGTGGTCAATAAATGCACATTAATCGTAAATAATAGAAAGCCTTTCACATAGTATAAGTATTCAGATCTTCGCTCCATCCCTTCAAATTTTCATTTACTACCAATATTGGAGCGATTTATCACAGAGCGCATTACTGCAAACTACTAGACATTGTCCTGGCAACGACATTTCTTGCATTTTTACCATACTCTCAATGAAAATCATTATCAAGTGCACAAAAATCGATTAAAACGGAAGAAGTATTGACGATACTAACAATTTCGACAAAAGTCGTCTAAAGGAAGATAACATTATTCCTCATTCTCTTACATCCGGATTTCAAAACTATTTCCAATTTTATTAGGATCTTTGTTATACCAATTGAATAAACTTTCAGATAAAAACGTATTAAAAATTAATTCAGAAAAAATAAAAAACTTACAGAAAATTCAAATATTCTTAATTAATGTCTCCAAAAAATAATTTTTACCAATTGACTAGTTTTTTTTCAAATAAATCTAATCTGCGTTTTAAAATAATCTTTGTGACTTTAGTCTAGAACATATACTACAGGAAATAAGTTACGTAAAAGTCTTTGATATTCGATCAAATCAAATTCTAAAGCCTCGAATCTTATTTACAAATAAATTCCGATGAAACATTCTGATAATTCAAACTGAATAATTTCCTAAAATCTGCAAATCAACTCCAGATATGTAGTTTTATACAAATGAAACAAATCCGAGTTTGCTGAAATTCAGCGAAACTAATTAATCATCATATTCATTCAGTATTAGTGAGTCTCTCTTTGGTAAATATCAAAGCTAAAAAACAAGAACGATCTTTACAATTGTGCTAAGATCGGCCTCTTGTTTTGTCCTTCCTTACTCAGCGATTATTAATGTCGGTGAGTTAATTTCATATTCTATCTACTGTAATCTAAAGATATTTCAAACATCTCGTCAATCAGGTGCGAAATTTCCTTCTTTCGCACTGACTCATTTTATTCCGTGTTGAAAATTAATTTAATAAATTAGTTAAACAAAATCCCAACACGAAATAAAATAAATCATTCCTTGTAATAAATATATCCTAAAATCAACATATCTATACTTTTTGCTCGTAACAACCTTCGCATTGAAAAGATTCCGATTTTCTTTCACATCTATAGTTCATCTTCTTCCACTTTCTTATCGTCTCCATGGTCATTCTCATCATTCTGAAAGATTCGAAAGTCCGAAAAAGAAATCAAAGATACGTTTTCAAGCAACTACAAATATCGATTATGAAGATAACTTGATTGCAATTAAACCTTTAAAATTTTTAATTTAAAATAGGGTAATTTTTTCATATAATATTAATAATATAATTATGAGGTTCTCCAAAGGAAAATGTTTCATTAGAATTTTAATTGCAATCACCGTCTTTCGTTTCAAGTTCAACTTAAAAAAAACATATACGTAGAGATTTCGATTCTCGAACCTTAGAAACAGGTCTTCTCATTTTTTCTCAAAACTTCTTTTATCAAATGGCACTACAATTGCAGTCTTCTATCTTTCCTGGCTTATTTGCTTGGTAAAACACGCGATCAAGCTCGCTAAAAATTTGAGCCTAATGTCAATCAAAAAAGTTTCCTCACCATTTTTTTCAAACCCGTGCTTTTTTTCTCTTTCTTTTCCGAAGTAGGCGTAGCACTACTACTTCTGTCGCTTTCTTCGGCGTGACCATTGGTCGTACTCCCATTCGCTTGTCCTTCTAAGACAGGTCGAAGACTAGAGCTGCTGTCCTGACTAATAAATTTTTCCTTCTCCGAATTTTCAGATTTCCGATCTCCATTGCTAGTCGAAACTCTTTTACTACGCGAACCGAGTGCAGTTTTCATAAAAGATGGCGACGAGAGCTTTGATTTCAAAATTCCAGTTTTCGAGCTTTTTTTCGAAAACTCGGTTTCGCCCTCGTTAT
Organism: Synergus laeviventris; assembly: GCA_032275145.1. Classification (NCBI taxonomy): domain Eukaryota; kingdom Metazoa; phylum Arthropoda; class Insecta; order Hymenoptera; family Cynipidae; genus Synergus; species Synergus laeviventris. Next base: position 1,771,005 of record JAUESI010000029.1, read on the forward strand.
TGGTATCCACAGTGGCATCTTTAGAGATGTGAGTTTCATTTTGAAAAGAGGAGCTCTCTTGAGTAACATATTTTTCCTCACGATTGGATAAATTCTCGATTCTGCTTTGAAAATTTTCGTTACACCAACCCGCGTAATTTTCTGGTGCTGAATCAGGCCTTTTATCGATAAAACTTTGAGATTCGTTTCTGATGTTTGGAGTGTCGTTTGAAGAAGATCTTCTCGAAGGCAAAGTACTTGGAAGAACATTGAGCATTCCTTTGTAGCGAAACACTTCGGTTTTTGTCTCTCCATTCGAGATTCTGAGATTTGTGTCTCTTTTTCTCTTCTTCTTTTTTTCCTTCTTTGAAACGAAGGATATCTTTTGATCCTTTATCATCAATTCTTCATAATTTCCTGAGATGCTGGAGGCGATTTCACTTGGTCTTCGCTTTTTAGGCTTTTTGAGAATAAGAGTCTTCTCACCGAGGAAATCGGTGGCTTTTCGCCGAGTGAATTTTTTATTCTCGGTGGGTTGGTCTAGTTCTCTTTCTTCATCTTCAAAATCGACTGATCTTCGACAGTAGGAGATGATGAAGATGACAAGGATGACATTTACAAAGATGAGAATTATGTGCTGACCAAGGTTTAATAATTTACTTTGCCAACTGTCCCGATCGTATAAAAGACTCTCAACCGATTTTGAGAGAAATTTTATTTCTTCTCGAAGGACAGCGATCTCCTCTGTTCTTTTAGAATCGCGCTCTTCACGTTTTCGAGACTCTTCGCTCATTGCGGAAGTTGCACGTTCAAGGGATCTTTGCATTTCTTCGACTTGCTTTTTGTAACGACGACTCAACTCTTCTAAATACTGGCCACTTAGGGACATATTACGTTCGAGAGCCTGAAAAAATAAATAAATATTAGTTAAGATATTCTATTAAATGAAAATCCTTCCTAGAAGATAAACAATTCTGGAAAAATTGTATGGAAATATTTTAAAGATTGCTTTTAACTTCCGCATAGAGGTCACATGTAGTAGTTAACTCAATAAAAAGAAACGCTAACGAGATGATGCGTGAAAATCATTTTAAAACATGTTTACATCACTTGTTTTCTCGCGGCTAATTGGATTGGGTCGTCTACGCGAGACATCCGAACGTCGTCTACTGCTTACGTAAATGCCACAGCAAATAATCTTTAAACGAGCCAGGGAAGTTCAATGTCGTGCCAAATAGCGAAAGCATTTCTAGCCAAAGTTCACATATGAAGTTGCGATTAAAGAGCATCATTTATTATTAACATAACACACAGAAATCAACATTTATTTCCAACTTTAAAGAGACTCATAGTCTAAAATTATCGATCTAATAATAAGATTCTCAAACGAGAAGACTTTAGTTTTCAATTCAAAAGAAAACAAATAAAATGCATTTAGAAAAAAATTCAAACTCACCTTTATTCTATTCGAAAGCCTCAAAAACACCGATTCCTTTTGCTGAGGTGTAGAACTCGCCGTAGGATGAGTCATCGAGGAACTTCCCCCATGTAAATTATGCATCGTATCTCCTTCAAACTCCTTAAAATCGGACAAAAGACTATCGAAATTCATTTGCTCCTGAGTTAAGATTTTAGCTTCTTCTCCCAAATCCGATTTTTCATGTTTCTTATCTTGCTCTTGCCCCTCAATTTTTACATCCGCTTTCCTTTCCAGAACCTCTTGAATCTTTACATCAACCTCCTTTTCCAAAATTTCCTGTTTGTCCTGCTCATTATTCAAAACCGAAGAAGTCTGAGTAGGAATTTCTACCTTTCCAGAATTCTCTCCCTCAAGAGATATTTCTTCCTGCAAAACCTTAAAACTCGAGCTTGCAACATTAATTATCGGAGAAGCAGTCGTCAAAATGTCAGGATGACTCGACTCCTTCACATGATCCTTACTCGGTTCCAAAACCAGAACCGTTGGCTCCTTCTTGAGCTCTTCTTTACTCAAAGTCTTCGTAGGTTTAATCTGCGAAGCTACAATTTCGCTCGAACTCGAAATCTCAGGTGGAACCATAGAATTCTCAGATTCCTTACCTATGACCTCATAACTTTTTCGAAGAGATTCTTGAATCGTTATAGTTGGTCTGCAGGATGGAGAAGAAGTATCCAAAGAACAAGGAGTAACCCTCGATTGCAAGTTCTCGGTCGGCTCATCTCGTTTCTCTTCCTTAGATGCGATAACTTCTTCTTTCAACGTTCTATTGTCAGGAACAGGAATGACTTCATCACTCGAATTTAAAACAACTTTTCCATCCTTAGCAGCTAGCACATTACAAAGAGCAACTACGTAATCAGGCGTGAGAACAGAAGCTAGAAAAGTCGCTTGGAGGTCTCTCGCTTTACAAGTCTCCGGTTTAATTGAATCCTCTTCCGACTTTCCTTTGTGAATCAAGCAGAGATGACTATAATGCAAGGTGTCACTGATAAAGCTCGTATCCAGCAGAGCGCTTAGGTACCGATCTCTACAGCTCAGAAGTTGAAAAACCCTCGCGAATCTGTCGTCTGTGCAATTTTTACATACGATTGCATATCTAGGAGTCGTGCAACTCGTCAGTGAACTTTGAAGAATTTCCCCTCGAATACTCTCTTGAATTTTCGTGATGTTGTTTTTACTCAAGTCTCCCGTTTTTACAAGAACTTCAGCAGCTTTCCTAACGATGTTTAAAACAACATCTCTTGCACTGCCAAATAAATTCCTGGTGGTTTCTCCACTTTCGAAATCAAGGGGATCTTCTCCATTTTCGTTCTCATTGTCTTCATCATCGGAGGAAGGAATCTGGACGTCTGTTTCGGTTTCGAGAACCTCAAACTCGCTGGTACCATAGGCACGAAAAAGAGAAATAGGACAAAAATGCTCCGAGCCATAATGAGAGTGAAGCTCAATTTTGATGAATTTTCCAAAGAGATGAGGTTGTAGGGCGAAGTTTTGAATATCACGTTCGTCTTTTGCTGTGAAGTGACCTACGGAACTCCAGTCTCGAGTGGGAAAACGGTCACTCACATAGACAGAAAAGTCTTTTGGAGAGGAGCTGAACAGCTCAAAGTTTGCTAATTCGATCTTCTTTGCCTGAATCGCTTCGCAAAGCTCGACGACGAACCAAATTCGAGAGGTGCACGTGTTAAGCATGTATTCATCTCGGGTTGAAACGAGAACGTTTCTGGCACTTCGGGATTCAGGATTTGCTGCAACAATTTTCGCTCCACAGTCAGGGGAGGCGTAATTCTTCGAGCGCATTTTCATACCACCGACGTTTTTTCCTGGACTACCCGTATTTTGGACTGAGACATTAGGATGCGCTGAAAAATAAAATTCGTGGATACATATGAAAATTATTTAACTTCTGTAAATGAGAGAGAAATTCTTTAAAATATTTAGAAGAGAATATTATAGGCTCTGGAAACTTCTATAGAAATGAAGAAACTCACTCTTTTTCTTCTCGGCCTCCTCCAGTCGTTTTTGAGCCCATTCACTAAATGAAGGCATGTCTTCATGAGTATCTGATGAACCGGAACCGGCGATGCCGTCCAAAATAGCAGCAGTATCATCAGTAACTAACTGTGCCCTCGCAGCGCTGTCATTTAATTCTGAAGCAGGAATGACATCTTCCTCTTTTGGAAGGACCTCTTTCGAGATTAACTCCTCATCCAATTTAAAGTCTTCTTCAACTTTAATTTCTTCAACACCTGATTTCTTTTCAGCTCTGACGACCACTACCTCGGAATCTTCTTCAGCATCTTTAGTCACTTGAGTTTCAAGGGTTGCACTATCGTTTACCCATTCAGTCGGTATCACAAGATTTACTTCCGAGTCAGTGGTTGGCTCTAAAGTTTGCTCCGGTCCCCTGATTGTCGGCGTAGTTAAACTCAAATTATTCGATACAGATCTCGCTCTAAATTCCGAGACGATCTTCGGATCTGCTAAACTTTGTAGTTCTGAAGCTGCTGTGTCCACTAAAGTCAGGACTACTGCTTGTCCGGTTTCTGATATCCTGTGGACAGACAAAAATTCGACAATATTAGTCATCATTTAGTAATAGTCGATAGAGATTTTCTAGAATTTCTTTTTAAAGATAATTTTTTTTTAGATGATATGGATTAACGATAAAAACTTGAGATATTTTGCTCTGGTTATAATGCAGAGAGAATTTTAACGAGCTAGGCTTAAAGCTTTTTTGTTCACAGTGAGGAAAATAGAGTTTGAAAAGATGAATGGAACGATATAAAAGAAATATCAGTCGGGACGATAGAGAACGACGAATAGAGGTAAAGTCGTGGAATATCTTTTGGACACTCGACAATCTTATAAATCTTCCTTGAGGACAATCCGCCATTCGTCGACAAGCAGATCCTTGAGATTTTTCTCAACGAGGATAACAGCTTAAGATAATAGATTCAGAACTGTTTTTCTACTTAGTATTTGTTTCCTTTTATCTATATTTTTCTAATTTTTCTTTTAAAATGTATTTCCTCACCGATGATAAAGGCAGGCAGGAACACACCAGAGGGTGGCTATGATAACGAGATAAAGTGCTGCAGCGTGGAGGAGATATCTGGATGAAGAAATCTGGTTTCCTGGATCCCCCATCCAGTGCATAGGATACCCTTGAGCATCCTTGATTATAGCTTTTCCCATATTCTTTCCCTTCTCCTCTTTCGGTCACGAATCATCAACTCTAGCATAATTTCCAAATCTCTTTTGACCAGTTTTATTCGTACTTTTCATTCTTCCCTTCTCGATCTTCAGCTTTATCGATTTTCAGAAATCTGCATCATAAAAAAGCCCTGATTTAAAATAGTCAACACACGCTGAAAGTATTTTTCCTGTAATTTAGTAAGTTTTACTGTATCAAATTATAACTTTTGCAACGAAAATAGCAGGGTTTACAATTTTCTTAACACCAATTACAATTTAAAATAGTAAAACTTACTAAATTCCAGGAAAAATACTTTCAGAGCGCATGTTGACTATTTTAAATGGTAAATTTAGCCATTTGCTTTTCTCCGTGTAGGGTATTAAAAAAGTTCTGCTTATATAAAATCTATCCCAAGATCCTCTGAATTGTAAATTAATTAAATATAATGCTCGTAACTCTCGACATCAATCCGAAAAAATTATTTCAATATTACATTACGAATAAACCAATTTATTATCCGAATTTAGAGATGGAGCAACTTGTTATTTAACAAGGAATTTAATATTCGAAAATTGTGAATAAATTTGAATTTATTGTTAATGAACCTGCTGTATTATGCACGGATATGAACGTGTAAGGCTAATTTGTTCGAAATTGTGTATCGCCATAAACACCTTCAAAGGGTTTTCCCATATATAGTGGTATTGATCGTGGCTTGATTGCTGCAAATTTTGGGGGGGGGGCAAGGTCACCATAATCGGTGTGCTTGAATAACGAACTAAGCAAAGATAAATGGAGTTGAAGTAAATCAACATCAGATTCAATTCCATCCATTTTACTAATTCGATTTAAGCTCCGGACATGAAATAGAAGTTCCTATCTTTCATTATTTGAGGTTCGATGGGAAAATATGATAACAAGACCAAAAATACCAGAGCAAAACTTTGAAACTTTGAATTATTTCGACAGCTTTCGCAGTTTAATTTAAAATATGATCTATTCCTTTTTATAGACTGAATAGTCAGTCTGGCCAAGTGCAGAATGTAAATGATAAATATGAATGGTGAATAACAGGTAAATGAAGACTGTAGGTGTCCTGCACGTCGGTACGTGAACTGAATAAACAGTTTCATTTCGTAAAAAGTATACTCGGCGAGTTTCATATCGAATAATTAAAACAGATATCTACAGAAATAGTCTTTTGAATTTTTATTGAAACCTTGATGAATGTCCTCAGCAGAGAGTTTTTCATGGCTACGGCTGCTCCTATTTCACAAGTCCAGAATGAAAAACAGAAAAAATTTTCCACCTTTCATAAATATTTTTTTATCAATTTTTACAGCTTTTAAAAACGTAAGATTCAATGGATACTACTTGGGAAGGAATTTCATACGAGATTATCTCTGAAGGAGTTTCTAAAATTAAATACACTTTCGTGCTGAATCTGAGAGGCTTTTTAAAAAATTAGACTCCCTTTATAAGGCATCTAGGTAGATACTAGCTATTCGAAGAAAAAAACTTGTAAACGCATCGGGAGCAAACTTTCCAGCTTGTTCTTCTTTCCAAGGCACTTAATTTAGAGAACATCAACTCTTTACAAAACCCTCGAATAACTATCTCTTGAGGACAAGAACCAATGATAAAAATGGCTTTCCGGTTTGATATCTTGACACTAGCACACCTGAGTTCGAAACTTTCATCTCGAAAAGTTTATGAATAATAGATGTACTAAAGTTGTGACAAATATTTTCCCGGTAAGAAGATTTAATTAACATAAACTTTTCTCTAACAGGAAAGGATGGAACTTGAAATACTTTCTATAAAAATTGAGATCGCAAACTTAAGAGCGAAAACTTGATAGATGAAGATTCAAGTCCCGAAGAAAGTTTAGTGAAATCTAGTGAGGGAAAAGTTCATAGAATTTAATCCAAGTGTCAACAGAAATTTTATATTCTGATTAATATCAGATTAATATCATCTTTTATATAAAAATTTGGATTTTTAAATGTTTTTTAAATAATTTAGAGAATATCGTTTCAGAAGACAAGAAGAGAATACATATACAGAAGATGTTTATTGCTCTTTAAATCAAGGTAGATAGCGGAAAGCCTCTGTTTAAGTTTATGTCTCATTTCTCCAGAGCGAACAATGAAACAAAAGCTCATGGGGAAAATCCTTCGCGTTCCGGGTACGAGCGATTAGCCTCTTTTGAAAGAACTACTATTTATTATCATTATTGTAGAATCCTCTATCCTGCATCAACTCTTCCTTTTCATTCCAATGTGTTTTTCAAAATTGAATTCTTTCAAACAGTGTAATGTATTCAAAAAGTGCTTTTTATTATCTATTTACAAAATCCTTTCCTCTCTCTCGTTTAACATATATGGGATATAAAAAGGCTCCTGGATTATTAAATTCTTTTTGTTGAAAGTCAAGTTGTCAGGGAAAAAATTGAGCTCGAGGATTTCCAACTGAGATTGCGAATTTAGTCAACAAAAGCTTGCTGGAAATTCAAGAAAAGTGGTTGCAAGAGAACCTCCCTAATTTGAAACTGGAGCATGGTAGGAATAGTTCACCCTGTAATAAATATTACCTAGTGGCAGCTATTCACTTCCTGCCTCGATATTGTCCCAGATTTGTCAGCGAGTAGCTCACATAGTTTTCGTAAACAACTATCTTCTGATAGGAAAATACCTCCTTCTTTCATTCCAATTCAATTCACTCAATCCTATAAAAACAACTTTCAATCCAAAATCGTAATTTTTGATTGATTGTAATTTCCTTTTACGATATTCTTACTGACTTTGATAACATCTTATTTTCATTCCGCGTATTTATCAATTACAATCATTTCCAGGGACCTAATTGGATTTTAAAGAAAGTTTCAATAGAATTTATAGAATCATCAAAAATTTCATTGATTTAATGCTATTTCTGAGAAATGAGCATCGTAGAAGAGAATATAAAATTTCTTGGTCCGAGTGTAAACAAATCTTGACAATGTAAAAATTACAAATTTCAAAATATTTTTTGATATTATGAAAGCAAAGAAATCGTTTGAAATAAATTTCCAAAAATGAAACTTCAAAAAGAAATTTTATATTTTATAATTGCAATAAATTTGATTTTCAAGAAACCATAAGGAAATTTGAGGCATTTTCTAGACTTTTAAAGAGTTTCCAAGTATTCGAGGAGATTTCCAAGAATTTGAAAGGATTACAAAAAAGCCACATATTTAATCATTTCTTTGATATAAATTTTCAAAAATAAAAGGTCAAAAAGAAATTTTATATTTTATTTCCAATAAATTTGATTAATTTTTTACATTTTCAAGAAACCATAGAGAAATTTGAGACATTTTCTAAACTTTTATGCAGTTTCCAATAAGTATTCCAGGAGATTTCCAAGAATAATGGATTCCAAAAAAAAACAAAATATATTCAACATATCCAATCATTTCTTTGATATAAATATTCTTTCAATGTGGTATATAAGGTTCGTCTGGTTCGTTAAATTTCCAACCAGTTTGAGTTTGACGTGGGCAGTGTATTTTTGTAATCATTTGAATGCTCGCTTTATTTTTTGCAGCTGAGTACACTGACAAACCTTGGTTAGTATTTTTTGTTAAAAATCACCCTAGATTTTACTATCTGAACTTTGCAATGAGGGATAAAAAGCATGTTTTAATAATATTTACTAATTTCAATAGTAATT
>JAUESI010000029.1:1779476-1796410 GCA_032275145.1 Synergus laeviventris
ATATCGGATTTTACTACAGAAAATAGTAAATCTTGCTATTATCAAATAGGAAACTTTCTTATAAAAATAGTATAACTCATTATTTAAATATTAAAATGCCGAAATTTTAGCATTTTGCCCCAATTTGCTACCATTTTAGTAATTTTTCTAACATAAAGTTTCTCAGTGTAGTTAACAATAATTGAATCTATACAGAACAAGCAGCCAACCAGCCAACGTGAGTGGTCTGGAGTAGAGTCCAGACTCTGGACTCTATCTATTCTATTGTATCTAGGGAGAGATTGCAAGACCGGAAATAGTCATTGTGCCACCATAGAGGCTGTCGGATGCACGCACCTTGTGCTACCATTTACGGAGGAACTGCATTCCACTGCAAATCCAGAATCAACTGTTATTCGCTTCAACCCCTTACCCTCATTCCTCGAATTCACAGAAATTTGCAACTCTTTCAGTTAACAACTTTCAAAATGAAATTTCTAGCTTAACAACTTTTCCAACGCTTTCAACCTTGGAGTACCTACACCGTTCTTTAAAATATTCAACTTGAAAAAATCAAGTTTAAAATTTGAATTGTATTTGCCAAAGAGATTCATTAAGCTCCACAAACGAATTTCAAAATTCGGAATACATTATCATTTTGAGCTGAATTCGGCAAAAACCGACTCTCCAAAAACAACCCTTAAGTTATAAAATCAACCCCTATTACAGAAATTATTTTTTCCGAAATTTGAAGGACACAGTATTTTTGGTCTTTTTTTAACTCCCCAAAAATACCAACTATGATTTTTGGGTTTCATCCCTTCATGACAAAATCCACCCCATGTTGCAAAGCACATATGACTTTGCTGAAAAATATTTTTGTTTACTTTTTGCAACGGAAATAGAGTCCAAACACAGGACTTAGAAACTAGAGAGTTTTAAGAAATAAGACTCTTAAAAAAATATAAGATGTAGCCGGTCAAATATTAGTCTGGAATACATAAAATAAGAGAAAGTATAATTTGGAAGAAACCAGAGTTGGTATTTTTGAGGAGTCCAAAAATAAGAGACTCTATTTCCGTTGCAAAAAGTTGGAAAAAATAATTTTTTGGCAGTCATAACTGCATGGCAATATTGGTTGGATTTTAGCATGAAGGGATGGAGTCCAAAAATCATAGTTGGTATTTTTGGGAAGCCCAAAAAAAGACCAAAAATACTGTACCCTTTAAATTTTTAAAAATATCATTTCTTTAATTGATTTGCGGAATTCGGGAGCCCAAAAAAGCCCAAAATTATGGCGCAATTGATTTTTGTTAGTTTTTTATTTAAGACGGGCTGTAAGCTGACTCCTTCACAGCAAAATTTGTTTTTTGAAAAAATTAAAAAGCCGAAAAATTTGTATTAGTGCCAAAAAAGCCGAAAATTATGTAACATATTTTCTGTTAGGTGACCAGTTTTAAAATTTTTCATTAAGAATCATGGTATAATATTAATCTCAATATAAGAAAATTAAATATAAATTTAAACACCAATTCAACAAAAGAGAGGAAATAAATACCTCATGCTTTCTAAACTTGAATCAGTGAAATCAGTGAAAAGTCGCTGAACTTCCACTAATTCAATTTTAGACAGTGTAAACAAGACTTAAAATAAATAATAATTGGTTTTATGTTCCTCTTTAGATTGCAGCCTTGACTCGTTTAAGTGAATTAGAAAAAAATGCTTGAAATGGGAACTACAAGATTTTTTCGCAAAGGATCGACCCACGTTCAATCTGATGGAATGTGTCGCATTGTATGTATAATGGAATACCTTGAAGAGAATAGACGACAAAAAAAGGGAGGAAAAAAATCTAACAACATTTTAAAGATTTTTTGAATTCTTGGAAGCACTCAGAAAAAAATATGTTTGATTCAAACCAACATTTCTTTGAATTGAACAAAGTTTATTGAATTTAAAGAAATTTCTTTAATGTGAAGAAATACATTTCTTTGAATCAAGCAAACTTTTTTTAATTCAAAGAATTTTTTTCGTTCACCCTATATCAAAGAAATGTTTGTTTGATTCAAGCAAACTTTTTTCTGAGTGAGACTTTCGCATGAATCCAATCTTGAAGGCCACGTTTGAGCCTTTAAAAAATTGAAAGAAAATTGAACTTAATTGCCTCAGATTTTCGTCCTTATTGGGCCATGAAGGTAAAATATTGCATTATTCATGGGACGTATATAAACAGAATCAGAGCAAGTATTGCAAAAAGAGGAAGGGGCAAATGGGAGGTCAAAACTGTACGAACTCGGAAATAGACATGAACATGATTAATTGCAATGGAGACCAAGAGTTTCATGAAATGAACGTAGGTGGGTGTCGTAAGTACATGTTACGTGTCTCTAAAAGTTTAAATTATTTCTGTACCTAAAACTACTCGCTACGAAGGTTTCAATCCTAATATTTTAATTTCATTCCTATAACAGAGAAAAATGGATATTCAAACTATATTCAAAAGATTGAATTACAAATATATTAATCCTAATTATCAAATTGTTCAAACTTAGTAATGAAATATTTAGATTGAATATCTTAGATACTTGGTCATCTATTTGAGTAACTATCTGGGATATTTAAGCTGAATATCTTAGATGGCTGTTGCATAGTTCACTATCCTAGATATTAAGGTTCAAAATCCATTTTTCTTCGTGCATGTATCCAATCAACTTTCATTCAAAGAAATTTTGTCGTTGACCCAAGAATGAACAGAGAATCTTTTCTAGGAATTTTGCAATGTTTGGTAAACAAATAAAAAGAAATGTTCCTTGCAATTTATTTGACTTTACTTTTAAATTATGTACTAATAAAAGCTTCTAACCAATTAATACAATTCGTAATTTTATACCCAGACTTTCCTACCTAATTATTCATATCTGGAAAGTTTCGCACCTTCCTAATTATGAAAGTAATTTACCATAATAACAGATACCAGCTCTTGGAAAGAAGTTCTAATAGACTTTATTCAGATTTATACATCCCAGATGACTTTTTCCTTAATATTTTCAAATTTAAATACAAACAATTTTAAATTATAAAAATCTCAACGTTTTGATGATGCATTGTTTAAAATGCTTTATTATCTTAAAAAAGAGATAAACGTCAAATTTTATTGCAAGAGTACCAGTCATCTCTATTTCGAATCAAATGCACTTAAGATCGAGGAAGTGGGGATTTACTCTACTGAATGTAACTTGCTCAGAGTAAAGGACAATTAGATTGTCTCAAGCACGCCGAAGACCCATAAACGGTTGGGAAAAGAAACGCGAAAAATCGAGATAAAATAGGGCGGTACAGATTAAAAAAAAATTATTTTTGAAAAAACTCGTCCTATAAATTATTTACGCAAATCAAATTATCAAACCTATTTCGAAAATGGCAGAAGAAAGGGGAAGTTCAAATGTTATCTCGAGACTCAAGCTCAATATCAAGGAGTTACCATTCTTTTGCAAAATTATTGAACTGGTTAGTATCAAAAAACATACAACTTTTGATTAATAATCGTTTCTATAGATTTTTACACTTTTCAGGTTTTTTGTATCATCAGCATTGCCCTGATTGTAGGGCCTCTCAACAACAGACTAGTAATGAATTTTCACCATGTGGGCCTAGTTTACACATCGATTTGCGGTTATATTCTGATAAACTCGATTATCATCTTCTGCTATCTGCTTGGCGAGAAGCAACCTAAAAAAATGGTGAGTTTTTTTCATACATCCCTAGGGATTCATTTAAATTTGAAAAGATCAATTCTGTGGGGACGAATTTTCGTTTTATATTTCAACGCAGAGAGAAATATAAAACAGGAAAATAAAACTTTTCTATAAAAGTTTAATAATAAAAATAAAACGGAAATTTTTAAGAAAGCCATTGTATAAAGAAGTATTATGATAGAATATTTTAGAGGTTTCTGTAATTGAGGCATCGAGTTCAAACGGGTGAATGATTATGCAACCTAATACGTAATACTAACGCTCTTAATTATTCCTTAATTGGTGACCGGTTTAGAAAAATGCCTCCCTAATCAAGTATAAATAATTATGTATACTCAAATGTACTCCAGAGGCTATTAAATAATTTGTTCTCTGAAAAATCAATGAGAATTATTTAATTAATTCGATATTAATTAAATTAGAGTTTAAATATTAAAAAATCATGCTTTAAAAGTTCTGAACGTTCAAATGAAAGAATTTCCTTTTTATTTTGCTTTAAACTAGAAACGGTTTTAAAATATTGATTCATTTTTATATTAAGAATAATCTGGAATAAAATAGACAATTTGAAATCAAAAATACATGCTATTAAACTTCAATAATACTAAACCTCCATATTTTCAATTTTTGTGGCGCAATGAAATTGACTTTTGGCATTTTCCGTCCCAGCGATCATCACATTGTTCACGAAATGTCTATCCTTCTCATGTAAAAACAATTTTTATACAATGAAAAAAAAAATTTTTAAATGGAAAAATTAAAATAAAATCCAACTACCAAAATCAAAGGCTTGATTGGAAAATTTCCCACTTAATTTTTGCTTTTAAAATAATAACTTCAAAAGAATTCCAAGGTCATTAATTTTTTTAACTTTAAAAATAACTGGTTATAAAAAGATTCTCTTATTTTTAGGCTGTTCTTTTTGCTGAAATTGGTGGATTATTGTGCTTCATTTCTGGAGTGGTTTTGATCTACGATTGGGATAATTATGAAAACAATTTAATATCTCGATACATGAGTCAATATCTCGATCAAATGCTATCCAGTGGAATTTTTGCAATTTTGGCATCAGTCGTATTTGCACTAGAGACACATTTCATAAAAAAATACGACTGAGAGTGAAAATTTAATAACCAAATTATATAATTCATTTTCAAAAGTATGATGAGCTATAAAGTTGAAAAGATATTAAAAAGAATTACTTTAATATGGAAAACAAAAAGCAGTGTATAGAAATTAAACAGGGCTAAAATATTGTTTGTAATAACAATTAGAATTTAGATCGAAATTAACAAATAAAACTTGCTTTAGATAGATCTAATGATATTTTTATAAATTAGTTAAGTTATTCTGAATTATTTTTAATGAACGGTTTTTGTAAGCTTTTATACGACGGAATTCGAATAAAATTTAAAAAAAATATATATGAAGTCATTTATTTAAATAACTATTGTCGTGGATCCAACTTCGAATTTCATGCTGTTTTTCAAAGCGATTGGCAAAAAGTTTCATTTAAATTCGGAGCAGAGATTCGTGTCAGAATCCCATTATTAAAAAATAGTTCTTTCAGTCACGAACTCTACATACAAAACTGAAGATAAAAATCAAGTAGGAATAAAAGCAATCGACAGCTATATCGTACAAAATGCAATCAATTTTTTCGTCACGTACAAAAATGTTAAATATTTTCATTTTTTAGCTGAAAATGTAATCAAACTAAAATTTCAGGTATTAAAAAATAAACATTTAATAACTGGAATCATAAAAATGTCAATATCCAAATTCAAGAAAAATTTCTAATTAAATGTCAGACCAAACTCAAGTCCTACTACTTAAACTTGCTCCAACCTTCTTCATTTCTCTAAATCAAATGACAAATCATTTAATAAATTATATTTAAAATCCAAGACAATGCCTCATGTATTTCATTAAATTCCTGGACTAACTTTGTCTCGAGAAACGAATGCTTCCTTGTTATAGTTTTTCTCTTAAGTTGACGAATGTCTTCATTTTTGTTATTTAAATAAAACTCAAAAGCGTTTAAACCAAATTCGAAGTTCGGACAAACGACTTCGATATATTATTGAAACAAAAATTCCTTCCTCCTTCCTTTTTGGCCAGTCTTTCAAGAGATAAAGGATTTTCTCCAAGGAAGAAAAAGCTGGTCTGAAAGGCCAGAAGGAAAACAGCCTTAAGAAATTGGACTACGGCCATCCAAATGTTTCTAACAGGATTTAATGTCCGGAAATAGACGTGGTTGTTAGGATGAGGAAAGTGAAACTCAATTCTAAAAAGCCTGTATCTGAGGAGTTCTCTGATCATTTTCTTCAACATTTTTCTTCCACTTTTGTGCTAAAAGGGTCTCCTTATCTGCTCCACTTTTTATTTTTTTCTCTATTTACTACAGTGAATTTATGTCTCATCTTTTCTTCTGCGAAAAATTGAAGCTTTAAAGCTCAAGCCTTCAAGCTCCTTCATAATATTTTTTTTTACCAAAATTTTCTATGATGGTAAAATTTCGAATGAGATATTTAAAACAAATGAACATGGAAATATGAAAGAAATATTTCGCAAATTAAATTTAAAAAATATAATAATGAAGCGGACGACAAAAATGAGTTGTGGTATTAACAGAGATTGCACGAAACTTCGATTTAGTTCGTACAAGACTAAATGTGTAACAAGACACGGTGGTATCAAGGGACTGTGGAGAAATTAATTCGCGTAGTGCTGTTCTGAACTTCCGCTTTGATCATTCAATTATAAAAGTGAAAGCCAAAAACAATTTAAAAATTCCAGGATGAAGGAATTTAATAATAGTTAATAGTCAAATACATTCTATGAAAATTTTCTGCACTTTCTGTATTGAAATACAAATAACGTTTTTACAAAATCCATTCCAGATGTTACTTTGTAATTTTAATAGAAATTAACAAAGTGATATGTTTTAAAGTCGCAGTTTTTTTTTATTTCGAAATAGGAGATAAATCGAGCCAAGAGGAAAAATCCAATGTATACTCAATTCAATAAACTTTCGATGAACACATTACGAAGATTAAATACCTGGTTCAAAAAATGAAAATATTCATTTACTTTGTCATCCAGCAGAATAAATTTTTAACCAGCTCCTTGTATTTTGTAATATTTTTAATGAGAAAATAAATAGAAAAAAAAAGTAAATAAATATGACAGTAACAAATAAAAGCAAAAAGAATATATCAGGCAGTTTGAAAATGATAGCACCACCTGATATTGATTCTAAAAGTGTTTCGTAGATAATTCTAAAATTAGGTGCCCCTTAAAGCATAAATCGGACAGGATACTTAAAAAATTGCGTGTGACATGACTTGCAGGAACAGAAAGCATTAAAATTCCTATGGTCACAAATTAATTCAATCAC
The DNA here is from genome assembly GCA_032275145.1 of Synergus laeviventris. Taxonomy (NCBI): domain Eukaryota; kingdom Metazoa; phylum Arthropoda; class Insecta; order Hymenoptera; family Cynipidae; genus Synergus; species Synergus laeviventris. The sequence goes on from JAUESI010000029.1 coordinate 1,786,611, forward strand.
CCAAGACAGACTTTTAATTCAACCTTTCTAACTGAATTTCGAATAAAAGAGTTATTTCAATTTAACCATGGTTAGCAACAAATGAAGGAATTTTTGAGAAATTTTCCACTAATGACAAACAGGAAAATTGAACGAGGAAAATAGTATACCAACGTACCAATAAGGAAATAACAAAATATATAAACTATTTAGAAATCATTATCTTGAAAGTAATTTTTTAAATATTCAAATCTATTCCTATTCGTACTGAAAAAATTCTGTTATTTTTTACCGAAAATTTTTAATAAAATTGATTCGTTTTCTATCAACATATGAAGGGATACAAGTGCATCAGACGCGACTTGTCGCTCACCTAGATACCAACGAGTACATACCTACTTATTTGCAGGTAAGAAATGAGTGACGAGAAACTCGGCCATCTGTTTCCATTGATTTAATGACAAAATTAAAACTCTGTAACTTGTAAAACGCCGTGTTTTAAAATTTGCTCGTAAATTCCAGTTTGTGTACTCACTTTTACAGCAAATAAATTTTATCGCTAATTTCAGCGACAACGATGCCTCACTATTTGAATTACGCCACACGTTTGACATAAAAAAATCCTTCCTAGGAAAAACAAAACTACACGTTCAGAAAGACACGTAAGCTCATTTCTTAATCATAAAATCTCTTATCTCAATTTTTCTTCAATAAAATTTTAATAACTTTGGTCCAAGATTTAAATTTTACACTTCACTTTGACGATATTAAACACAAAAGTTTCTTTTTTCAGCTTCTGAAATTCAATATTTTCAATATCTGTATCATTTAAAATAATAAAATAAAATACTAAAATAATTCATTTAAAAACAGAGCTGGATGAAGAGTAAAAAAATCTAAATTCTCTAAGGTCATGTTCAAGAGGATCTAAGGTTTCAAGTGCCTTATTCTGTAATCCACACTTCCACAAGAAACAATTGTACGTCAATCCTTTTCTATTTCATTCCATGTTTCATTCTTCTTGAGTATTCACCATAAAAGTACCTCCTAAAAATGGTCTCACTCAATTTCTAGCCAAAAATGATCTAGGAAGATATTTTATGAGTCTTTAACAATTTCGTACAACGTATATTTGCATAATGGTATTGATGATAAATAACGGTTTTGATTCAAGAATCCGTAGTTGAATTATGTACAAGATAAATAGAGGGAAGCCTATAATATTTTTTCACGTCTCATAGATGACGAAATACGAAAATGATTCTCTTTAACAGGACACGCGGAAGATACTGATAACGATACACCAACACATCCGCATTGATAAGCGCCGGAATGAATACTGACTATACTCGAGTACCGGCGTCGCGACGCGGTCATACCCCCCTCCACTTTTCTACACACTTGCTTCCCTTTCTTGCATAAACTTTCCTTCCTTCCTACCTTCCGACTTACATATAAAATCCTTGATTCTTCATACCTTTTAATCCCCCACATATTCTTTATTTCTTTCAACTTTTGTGTCCTTTCTAATCCACCTTCTCGCCTTTCGTGTCTTTCATTCAACTTCTTGCTTTCTTTAGCTTTCAGCTTTATCCGGTGATATACCGGAAGCTAACCGAACCACATTGAAAAGAACTTGCATAGGAGTTCAAAAGAATAAAAAAAAACAATAGAATATTAAAATAACAATAAGAAATTAATTTTAGATCAAAAGGACTTAAAAATTGTACAAAATAATATAAAATTACTTTTTGTAATTTAAATGTTTATGGGAAACATTTCAATCATATGATCAAAGATATCGGTTGGAAACGACCGTAATACTATTTTTAGATGTATCTATTTCACTTCCTACAAAATAATTTATACTTGCAAATAGAGCTCAGAAATTGTAATCAATTCTGACAAACACTTATCAGAAAGTTTTTCAACATTTTCAAATGTTGAATATAAAGCAGAAAATAAAACCGAAGACTACACTTAATTTACCATTATTGATTTTTTCTATCGATCCACGTGTCAAGCTGTTTTTTCCTATCTGACCATAAAACCTATAAACCTCAAGGCTGCAACAATGTCATCGTGATTAGAATCGGAAAAAGAATGAAATTGCAATATCAAAGGGAGGCTATTTCAAAGCTATCTCCTTTCTTTTATTTCTATTTCCGTACACTTACCATCGAAGGAAGAAATAAGAAGATACAAGATGGAAAATTGACGAAAGTATTTAAATGATTTTGCAGTAAATAAATATATATGATAAAAAAGTTCAAAGGTACTACTACAATCCGGACCTTTCTTAATACTGAGCTTCACTCGACTCAATATCGTTGTAGCTATACTTGGCACCAATTTAAAAGCTAAAGCATCCAGAAAACGTGTGTAGAATCTTATTTCCGGTTTTTCGAGAAATTCAAAAGGGCTCTAAGGACATTGCGTCAAAATTGGTCGTCGCAATTCGAGTCACGAATTAGGATATTCCCTCCCAGCAAATCCTGAAGGGATTTAAATTCAATTATCTGTTCACACACTCTCTTTGGGTTTCCAATTCTCTAATTGCCACTAATAACCTTCCTAAATCAATACCACTTTAAAATCCATAAAATAAAGCGACAATTATTTCATGATTCGATGGTGAACTCTCAACGAAAAGTGTTTTTGCTTTTATCGAGAAATAGATAAAATTATATAATTAGCATTCTAATTTGGGACTAATTTTACTAATGACTGGCAGATAAATAAGAACCTTATCTTATAATAAGAACCTTATCTTATCTTTCTAGAGTTTGCCTTTTAACTAAATGTAATTTTATAAATGTTCTCTTAACGCTGATTTAATTTTTGTGTGCTGTCTAATTTTCAAAAGAATTAAAATTCTTTGAAAAAGTCAAAAATAGTGAGATCTCGTCTGTGTAACTATATAGAGATGCCACAAAGTGCTGTATAGTATTACCGCAAATAACACCAACTACTTTCATGGGTTTTGTAATTTGAGGATCACGAACCGTGTAGCCACTATAGTATCATAAATGGTAGCAACGTTGCTGTGCAACACGGACTTTGCGGATCTACGAAGATCTCACAGAACTATTTATGTGCGAAAGTTCTTATCGAACTCAACTGAAATCTTCCAACTTCCTCTATTCCACCCTCGTGTAAAATAAATCTTTCTCTTGAATTTATTTGATATCTTTACTTCATTCGTCCCTATAAATTTTACTAATTCAGAAAAATTGGTTCTATAGAAAGTGGATAATAAATTCAACTGAATTAAACATTTAAAATTTCAATTACTTCAATTGTAATATATTAAATGAAGAACGTAGTTTGACCCTAAAAGAGCTCAACTGGAAGTAACTGAAGCCTGCATTACTTGGTTCAAAATAGACTTGACAATTCCGGCATGCAAAAAATATATAGAAAATCGACTGTGTATATTTGCAGTGTATACATTTGTAGCTCAAGTACCCAAATCGAATCGCAAAGTAGGGCTTCGGCGACGACCTAACACCCAACATACACCATCCTTTTTTTTACACTGCATCTCAAACGAAAGGTTTCTCGTTGGAATTTCGTCATTTCTTTTACGACACGTGCTCATAAAACGCGGAAGTAGATTCTTTTCAACATAATCTTTAAAACAGAGAGATTACAATAACAAATTTTTTTACTTAATTAGGAGTATTACTTGGAAGGAATTTTATCAGTGTTTAGAAAATATCAAAGGCTTTTCTGGGTTCTCAGAAATCTTCTGAAATCTCGAAATTCTTGGAAATTATTGGAAATCCAATAAAATATCTTGAAATTCTGAAACAAATGAGAACATTATTTAAAATGATTGAATAATTCATTATGGAGCAGTAAAACATGAATCCGGCAGTACAGACGCGTGATAAAGCTACACCTGAACTTCAAGGGTCAATAATGAGCATAAAAGGGTTGGGATGCGAAATACCAGTGTCGAGATTATGTGTATAAAATAAAATCTCTTTACTAGTTACTACTATTTTGAACTCTCGAGACTCGAGTTTTTATGTTACGTCAGAATGTTTTCACTTACTTAGAACTATTATGTGGAAGCGTGTAACGCATGCATCCTCGAGTCTCGAGTTCAAGTGGAAAAGTGTTTCTTTGTTTGCACGACTCTAATAATAAAACATCGGTTATTCGCATCGGTTCTCGCCACGCTTTCATTCAGAAAATAGAATTACTCCATCGGGATTAGTCAATTTTAAATAAATTGATTTTGGACTCAAAGCTTTTCTTTTCTTTTTATTTTATTCTAGCTTTTCTCAAATTGTTATTTTTTCAGATAGAACTAAACGAACTTGAGTTTTCAAGAGAGCAGAAGTTTTTTTAAAACTTTTCCCATTATCTCAAACGACTCCTTCCTTTGTGACTTTGTCCTTAGTACAAAGTCTCACGCGCTAATCGAGGAAATTATTACCAGCACTTTCCCGATCTGTGTCACTAAACTTTGAAAACTACGAGAGTTTCTGTGGTGAATAATGTCTTCAAGCAAGAGTTGAACTATTGAAATTTTCATTGAGAAGAAATCTCCATTTTCTGAAGTAAGAATTAAAAATAAAATGGAAAGCATAAATATATTACGAAGATACTTTTTCAGTTAAGTAGGCGGATGCTCCTCAACTAATTTTCATAAAAATGTAAATTTATATCAAAGTGCAAATTTATTATCGTTTGGTTCCAATAATATCTACGATAAGAAGCTTACTCTAAAATGCAACGTCACTACTGATTATCTATATTTACTAGCTGTTAACGATGAACGAGCGTTGGCCTCATACAAATAATACAACTTGTATGACGTGGCTAATGTTTGCCATACTTTATCGACGATTGGAAATAAAATTGCAATACGACAAACAATTTCTGCCTAAATGCAAAACATGAATTATTTACATCTCATTCAGAATTGATTTACAAATCAAAATATTTAAATTAAATAATTAAAATTTTTTTAAATCAAAGAAGAAATTTGAGAGAAAGAACGAAACTCTGATAGAAAAAAGGCAAAGAATATAGATCGAGGTTAACTACTTAGATCACTTTTGGCAATGTATATTCAGGGTCAGCGAAAGGTGAAGTAGTCCAGTTAAATCAAAACGTCGACTGATTACCATCTGAAATCGTGAAATATTATAAGGCCGCAATATGCTTTATCAATTTTAGACCACGTATTTGCTATTCTATTACTTAGTATTTTATGTCGAAAGATGAGATGCAGTTTAACAAGTTGCATATCAAAGCAGGCTAAGTGGCGCCTCAAACCAAGCTTTATTGAGTACAGCCTCGATTTAAATTAAAGTTATTACCCAGGAGGCTTGCGTAGTAATTAAACAATATCCTTTGACATAGAAATCATCTTCGAAATTGCAAAATACTGCGAGAATATTCTCATCTTAATAGAAATAAAAATGTATTATATATATAAAATTAGATTAAACGGTATTGACCTTTTTTTTTGATGAATTTTATCAAAATTATCATGGAATTTAAGTGAAGGAATGCGAAGAGTGCGTCATAAGATTGTCGCGTACTAGTATTTACAAATAACGTCAGCAACATCGGTCTCGAGCAAGTCTCGCATCATCATACGCAAGATTTCTAGCTTGGCGCGAAATTCCTCGAGAAATGAATATTCAGACAAATGAACTGAGCTCTCTCGGTTTTTTGAATTATGAGGTATATACACTTTCACACCTGGCACGTGTTTCTTCATTTGCTAATTTCTACTTGTATCCGAATTTTATTTTTATAGTACAACACCTCCCAAAAAAAGTTCTTAGAATTTTACATTTTAGATCAAATTTTAGACAAAGATTTTTTTCATTTAATAATTATCAATTGGCATGGAATCAAATTTTAAGAAAATCCAAATCAGAACTTTTTTAGGGGAATTTAGAATAAAAGTATACTCACCCTTGGGAGAGATTTGGTTGCCGTGTCAAGCTTTCGGCAAAAACTTCGAGTTCTTCAGGTTTTACTGCTCGTTCTACTTCAGAGGAAACTTGAAAATGATCTGCTACTGGCTCCGTTTTTTCCTGGAATGAACATAAGTAAATATATAATTTTATATGCTCAAAACGTTTTTCTGATTCTCTATTACTAGTTTACAAAATTGGAGAAAGTATTTACATATGTAAACAAAATCAAAATTTGTGTAAAACAATTACCTTGTTATAATTATCAGTCTTTATAGACGCAGATACTTCTACGTCGGAAGGAAGAGAATTCTTTGTCTCCTGGTACTTTTCATTGGATTCACTAATAGAAAAATTACTGGTAACTTCGAAAGTACCATCTTTGTCAGGGGAAACTTTCGATATTTGTACTCCTTCTGATGCTACTATTAGGAACAGGAGACCACTGAAATGTTAACATTATACGGAATTTTTATTTTATTTTAAAATATCTTTATCGACTAAATGAGTGAAAGTGTACTTGATTCTCGTTATGATCTTCAATGAATAGTAGTATACACAGATCGAAATTCTAATATAAAAATGTATAAGCTCCAAATAACAAATTTTGAAATATAATTCCAAAAAATTTAACACGACAAGGCTTGTTGCCTAAAAGTTGAGAATATTCTACGTGTATTAATCGATAAAAATTTGAAAAACGATCAGGACTGCAAAATGATTAACTTTTTCATAAATCATAACGAGAAATTGAATGGAGAATTAATTCCCATGGAAATTAATCTCAACATTTTTGAGCATTACAAATTTTGCCTATAAGTCCGGTGGATAAACGCTATAACCACCAAATTTTAGAAAGGATATAACTCAAAAAATACTTGAATGAGATGATATAGCTTACTCAAATAATTGTTGAATGGTGCTTACTAAAATTTAGAGGTTATAGCTCTTAGCCGCACAGTTTATCCAACGCCCTTAACTAAACCGACTATAAACCACAGTAATTTCTTCAAATAAAAAAACATTGTTTACAAATTTCATACTCAAGAGTCCAAGTGGAATGCAATGCACTGAAAATGCAACAATGCTATAAAAATTTGTGACCGCTAAAACTATATGGTCTCGAGGGATGTAAAATATCTCACCTGGACACTACCGATATTAGCAGAAGAGTCCAGTAAACATAGGTCACACAAAACTTCATTTTCCGAGCAAAAATGTAATAAATGTCATTGCATCATTCCTTAAAACGTGTTGACTTGAGCGCGCGAAATTTCTGTAACGTGTTTCTGTTCTTTTTAAATTCTATCAGGAGTCAACGATCGTAACCACCGCTCACAACTGACGTGGTGTCACAGAAAAATCTGAACACTAATCTGCGAAAAGTTCGAGAAAACTTCCACATTTTCCACTCGTCTATTCACTGCCCAGGGCATAAAAATTTTCCTCGCAAATTTCCACGCACGCACAAAACAATATTTCGAAGTTGGAAACACATTTTGCAAAAAACGCACGGAACCGAAAAAAGAACGAACGTGCAAAGCAGCGAACCCGACGATCAGCTGATCACTGAAGGCAAGGACGTCAAGGACAGACGACATGATGACGTTTAGCAATTTTATTGGTCGAAAGTGACAGAAGGTCCTCCAATGAAAACCTCGTTAATCGGCAAAAAAAGATTAGAAATTTGAATTTTGGCTACAAGATTGTGAATTTCAGATAAAATTATAATTCAAATCTTTAAAATTAGAATAAAATTATAAATTAGTTCAATAATCTAATTTAATTTCCCTTTAAATTTAATGTAATAACAATTTTGTTAAATATAAAATTATACACTCTCTGCCTAACATGATATGTCGACCTGCGCATGCGCCAAAATCGCCGGCGGTCAATATAACCTCAAATTAAGTGACGTACGTGACGTGTCGCGTATTTTTTATTAATTTTGAGAGAAAAAATAAGAGAAACATGGATTCTGTGTACAGAATACCGTTTTTCGTTTTAGAAGTTCCAAACCTGAAGTTGAAAAAACCATTGTGGTTTGTAAAACCAAGTGCAATGGTCGTATTTTCATTCGTTCTTCTCTCGTACTTTCTGATGACAGGAGGTTAGACTTCGTATTTTTGGCCTTTAATTGTCTTCTTATTTTTAATGTGTTTAACTATTTTTGTAACATGTTTAATTGTTCTGTTAGGAATTATTTACGATGTAATTCTTGAACCTCCAAGTGTTGGATCCACTACAGATGAACACGGACATAGTCGTCCTGTAAGTTTTAAAAATTTGATCAATATTTATTTGTTTTTGTTTAAAAATGAGTGCTATGTATTTAAATATTTAACATATTTGTGTTTCAGGTAGCATTTATGCCCTATAGAGTAAATGGTCAGTATATTATGGAAGGATTAGCCTCTAGTTTTCTATTTACGTTAGGAGGTTTAGGATTCATTGTCCTGGATCAAACTCACAGCCCTTCGACTCCAAAATTGAATAGGATTCTTCTAATAAGTGTCGGCTTCATTAGCATTATCGTCTCGTTCATCACCTGTTGGATCTTTATGCGCATGAAACTTCCGTAAGTTCATATTTATTTGCTAACTAGAGAAGGTGTTTGGATTTAAAATCCAGCCTGTATTTGCCGAACTATAAAGTTAATAATTTGAAAATTCTCAATTTCAGGGGATATTTACAATCATAATCGCTGCATCATATCGACAGATTTTCACTACTTTTGATACAGAAAGGAATTTATCGAAAAAATCTTCATAAAGTTAAGAAACCATCTTTCGCGTGTATAGTCATTTATTTTAAAATACATTAAAAAAACGATCATTACAGTCTTAAAAAACAATTGTGCCTTATTTCTTCACAGCTAGTCTTAATAAAGAAAATTTAATGAACATTCTGGACTTGAGACACGATTAAGTGAGATCAATACATAAAGAGTTTAAAAAGATGTAATTACTTAATTTATACACTTATATTTAATTATATAAAATCTAATAATAATTTTTACACATCAATAGAATAAGGTTCACAAAATTGAATGTTATAGAAAATTCTTAGCTGCACATCATAATTAGAGAATTGCAGAACCTAACAAATTAAATTATGATTAGAGACCGGGGGCACAAGGTATAAACAATTAAAAAACACCTAACATGGCTAGTTTTGTAAATTTGTAAAAATTTTATAAACGGGCAAAAACTCAGTGTTCGTTTTTATGATAATTATACAATAATTAGTCTTTGGTTTATTTATTTAACATTCAAATGAGGGAAAAATGATTCCTAGCCGTAAAAATTGAAAAAATTCGGATAATCGAATTTTGCTCAAATGGTAATTACCCTTAAATTGAAATTTGTAATATCTTTAGGCCTCTCTTCGTCGATTTGAGATTAGAGTAGCGTACCTACAACCATTTACCAGTTATTGAGGTACAACTTAGGATTAACGCTCTTCATTAAGAGGGCTGTGTACACCCGTGGGAACTCCGAGTTGAGTGTGCGAGAGAGACAGAAGTATGATAAGCACCCCTCCAAGGGTGGAGTTTTCCAGTGAAAAAAAAATGTTTCACAGCCAATCAGTACAAGAATAATGTTAATAAATGTTAAAATTTATGATATTTTTATATCTTCTCACCTAGCAGATGTAATTATATTATTTATCTTGAGATTCAGGTTCACGTGAATAGCAGTTACATGATATGAATTTAAAAAATTTAACCAATCCTCAGGAAAAAAAACATAAAGTTTATGTTTTTTAAAAAAAAATCGAAATTAAAAATTTTGAATTGTGAAACATACACTATCGTAGATAATTAAATTCCGCATCTTTTTTTCCTTTGCAAGAAAATCGTATCTTTTTTGGATT
>JAUESI010000029.1:1821103-1842573 GCA_032275145.1 Synergus laeviventris
ATATATGTAATTGTAAAGTTGGGATCATCGAGGAGATGAATAAATCTAAATAGATATGTTCAATTTGAAAAATAAAAAGAGTGAAGGATATTGAAAAAAAATTTCTATCACGTTTTTTTCTGAATGAGTCGACTGTATCAAAATTGACAAATCTTACATTTTATGCTATGCTTCTATATTTTTTAAGGTCACTGTAAGATCAATATTTCAGTAGTTTCGTCATGTGTCATTAGGTTTTGATGAGTAAAAACTTCTCTCAGAATTGCATACTCCTACCCGAACAAGCAAAACAAAGTTTTAATTACTCAGGTTATAAGTACACATAAGTACTATATGTATAAAATTTCAATTTCTTTACAGTTTTCACAAAAACGACCACTTTTAAGAACCCACAAATCCCAAAAAGTTGGACTCTATCATGAATTATTTCACATTGAATGTTCTTTCTTTTTCAGGAACAAGCGCACGATGCAAAACAGCAAATTGCCACAAGTCCAGAAGACACTGAGGATATGCCAGCGGAGCAACAAGGTCCTCAGGTTCCTAGACGTAGGGGTGGTATTTCCGCCGAACCTGTCTCTGAGGAAGATGCCACGAGCTATGTCAAAAAAGTTGTGCCTAAAGACTATAAAACCATGAACGCTTTGAGCAAGGCGATCGCCAAAAATGTCTTGTTCGCTCATCTGGATGAGAAGGAACGTTCGGACATCTTCGACGCGATGTTCCCTGTTTTATTCTCCCCAAAGGAAACCATTATTCGGCAAGGTAGTTTGAATACGTTTTCAGTTAGGTATTTAATTTATAAGTTTAAAAACTTACAATTTTTTTCTTGCATAATTTAATTTCAATTATGAAGCAATTTTGAATTTGAATTTCATTATCTGATTACAAATTCAATTGAATCAATAGGAGACGAAGGTGATAACTTCTACGTGATAGACCAAGGGGAAGTTGAAGTTTTTGTGAATGGTGAATTGGTAACGACTATCGGTGAAGGTGGAAGTTTTGGTGAATTGGCCCTAATCTATGGAACACCTCGAGCAGCAACTGTTAGAGCAAAAACAGACGTTAAACTCTGGGGAATCGACAGGGATTCCTATCGCAGAATCCTGATGGGTTCGACCATCAGAAAGAGAAAATTATACGAGGAGTTCCTTTCCAGAGTGTCCATTTTAGGTAATTCTCCAGCATCTTTTCATTTTAATTTAAACCAGCAACTATGATCTGCTCGCGATTAATTTCTCGTTTTTTGCATTCCTTTTGCTAATAAAATTCAAAGGATCCTAAACAATTTCAAATCAAAGGATTTAAAAAGTATGCAAAATAATTCAGAATTTTTTATTTTGGAAATATAAAAACTTTTAATTGTTTGTCTAATTTCAGAAATCCTAGTAGGTTTCATAAAATTCCTTGAAATCCATTTAACATCCTAACACAATCTAGTAAAATTCCTTTAAATATTGTAAAATCACTTGATATTACTTAAAATCTCATGAAATCTCGCCAAATCCTTTAAAATTTCTTTAGAATCTATAAAATGGTAATTAATTACGGAATACATTTATAATAAATTAATTGAATTTGATTTTAGAATCACTGGACAAATGGGAAAGATTAACTGTAGCGGATGCTTTGGAGCCTGTATCCTTCGAAGATGGAAAGACGATAGTACGACAAGGTGATCCTGGAGAAGATTTCTACATCATTGTAGATGGTTCAGCTGTGGTTCTTCAACAACGTTCGGAAGGCGAAGAACCTGCGGAGGTCGGCCGACTTGGACCTTCCGATTATTTCGGTAAATATTAATTAATCTCTTTCCCTCTGTAATAAATTTTTGATCGAAAATAGCTGAATTTTTTAAACTTCTGACGAAACTTGTATTTTATTTTTATATTAACAGGTGAAATAGCGTTACTATTGGACAGGCCGAGAGCAGCAACAGTTATTGCAAGAGGTGGTTTAAAATGCGTTAAACTAGACAGAGCACGATTTGAGCGGGTCCTAGGTCCTTGTGCCGACATTTTGAAACGCAACATCACTCAGTACAACAGCTTCGTATCACTGTCCGTATAACCGATTCACAGCCACTCTTCTACAGGACTATATTTCACTATATTATTATAATTTTTTATTTAATATTTTAATAATTATTGTATTACGTCACTTAATAATATATACATATTGTATTAGAACTTCTGTAATAAAGAGAATTATATATACAACAGAATACAATCAATTTCTTATTTACTCAAAATAGTTTGAAATGGAAAAAAAAAAAAAAAAAAAAATCAACACCCTAAATTGAAGAGATCTTGATATAATCCAATTAACTTTTTGATACATAAATTTTGCAAAAAAAAAAAGAAACAAATAAAGAAAAATGACTACATATATTTATTTGATAACTTGAATATTTAAAATAATAATACAGGATTGCTCAGAAATAAAATATTAACATATTAATAATAAAAAAGAGTTTATTATGCACGGTATGCATCGTTCTATCGTACAACGATATCCAATAGTTGTTCCTGAAAACAATATGATCGCGAATTTCTAAATTTGATTATTCTGAAATCGCTCTTTTATTCTAGAGTTCATATACCTGTACTCGGAAAAGCTAAAACACTTTTGGTACATCATAATTGTCTTTTATACAATAGTTCTCACTTTTCTCCTTATCTTCTTTCATCCTCACTGAAGAATTTGCGAATTTCCCATTTCATCATCAGTAAAATATTAAAAGCTTTCCCGACAGCTTCCAACCGAAGAGTTTTACACTTTGTACAAGGTTTCAGCTCGTACTCCTGATCGATGAAAATGAAGCTGGTTCCAAACCCTGGAGTTGATTTTCTTGATGATTATAGAAGTCCTTGGTACAAACTGAGTCTGGATTGAAATGAATTCCTGAATGGTGTCTCATAGAATTTCTTCTTCGGTAAGCAGTCCTTACTGCTGAATCTATGTTCATTCATTCTCTGGTATGATGCGAGACAATTTTTGAAAACGAATTAGGAGAACTGTGATCTCGTTTCCAAATGGATAAATAAAGGGAGAAAAACTTGATTGTAGTGGTTGAAGGACTGTGCCTAAGAAGATTATGCCGTACAATCATCCTAAAACTTTGTACTGATGGATGAAATATCGAATAAATCAAGTTCTACAGAAATCATTCTGATTGAAGAATACAAAATGTTTCCTTCCTATGTACAGTTCAGCTTAGCTAACATAGAAAATATCTATGCACAAGATAATGCCATAACGTTTTGCCGGATGAGATTAGAAATAGTGGACAGCAGAGGATTCGAGACGTTTACAACTCAAAAGAAATAGGCAAAACGTACATTTTCTATCTTTCTAAGTGGATCTTTACGTATCTAAAACTAGCATACGCATTTTTCTATGTACAGTGACGACGAATCGGATATTTGGAAAAGTACGCATGGTCAATGAAAAAAGGTGTAGAGACCACGGATCCTCTTCCAAATTACTGATTCACGCGTTTCCCGCACATCAATGTATTATTGTGTGCTTTCCGCGCTTGTGAAACGAATGTGTCCTTTCAACTCCCTCGAGAAGAATGAGGGGAAAGTGTTGTCTCTACCAACCACCTAGAGAACCACTACTCGTCTTGCAGTCGATTTGCTTTTTCGCGGGATCAGCGTAAACCAACCCGAACTCAGAGACAAATTCATAAAACTTGTCCAACGTATCAAACGCCAGTTCCGCTACGATGAAATCAACTGCCAAATTTTGCCGGTAACTAAACAGCAGAAGAAATAAATGGATTAGACAAAATCACTTAAGAGAATTCAAAAAGGGATTAGCAATTTAGAAAGATTAAGATTAATATGCTGCTACCTGAAACAAAAATCTCGTTGGATTACATTTCTTTTCTCACTTTAGTGAACTTGAATTAAACTAATTACAGTCTTATTATATTAATTGTATAAATTAAATTACTCCAATGTTAAAAATCTGTTAGTTGAACTTAAATCTCAATTGCCACAAGGTTTTTAAATTTACCGGTAAAATCGGTTAAATTCAAAAACACAAAATGAGACTTATAAAATTGATTTTATGAGATAACTTAATTATTAAATACGATTAATAGTTTATCTTAATCCTATATCCTGAAAGTAATGAAAAAATTGTGTGTGTAAATGATCTAAACGTAAAGAAATGTGAATGTGCTTCTTAGAAAAAATAATACACCTGTTCATGTTATATGCATGTTAAAATTCTTAAACTGTTAAATATGTATAAATTTTAATGTTTTTGAAATTTATATTCTTTTGAGTAACTTAAAATTTAATCACGTTTTTGAATAACCCAAGTTTTACTGAGTTATTAATCAATACTGCACTTACTTTTTTTAGGTATAAATTTTAGAATATGTATGATAAATTTTTTTCAAGGTTTCCTTTAGTTTAAATAAACAATATATACCGTAGACCTGTTAAATAAAAGACAAATTTAAAAGCAGCCTTAACTGATACAACAAACAAACTTCAAAAGAATTAGGTAAACTAAGCCATATGCAAACTCTCAATCCTCCTAGTTGCAAGCAAGTTATTCTTAATAATTATACTCAAGTCTCAGAACATAGATTTCTATAAATCTCTGTAAAATATTTTTGCAAAATGCATTGAAGTATTAAATTATTGAATTATTTTCACTCGGGTGGAGCAAACCTACATTTTACACGCAGTATTAAATCTTTTAAATTAAAAAAACAAAAAAAAAAATGTCAAATAAATTAGTAAACTGAAATAATTTAAGTAAAGTTAAAAAACTAAGAAACGTGACTTATATGCACACAAATCAGATTCCTTAAGTTCTAAAAATTTTAAATGTGGTAATAAAACAATCTCTTAAAAATAAGGGAAATACAAAAGATAACTTCTATAAATTCAGTGCAGCGCAAAAAGAAATAAAGAAAGAAGCAGAAATCAAATCAAGGCAAATGAAATATATTCGATTTCGGGGGCATTTTTAGTGCAATTAGAATTAATAATAAATACGTACGCTTTGATCATTGTTTTTAAACCAAGCTTTCGCTCCCTTGCGATGAACCAATCCATTAGGAATGCCGCCATACGTGGCGCTTTCCTGTAGAGTTTGAAAAAACTATGGAAATTACCGAGCCACCAAGCTGAGCGAACTTTTAACGCGTGTTGCACACATTCATCTTTCTTATCTTCTTCAGAGAGAGCTACGAGTATCGTTGTTAAATCTGTAACATAAAGGATTTATATTTAATTAAAATAATACATTTCGTTAAAATATAATTTAGACTTATTGATCAACATTTGGAATATAATTGTAAATTTTGTTTTTTGAATTCTTGATAGTGAAGATAAAGATTTCTAAATTAAATCGAAACTTCAAAGTTTTAAAATGATTTTTACCTTGTGTGTTCTTGGTGAAAATATAATAGAGGATCCTGTAAGCTACGAATTCACAACGATTTTCACCACCGACATCCTGATATAACATCCGTAATTGGGTCTGACACTGATTGAATTCTTCGTGATCACCACGTTCGAGTGCGACTCGAGCGTGCGTTTCATAAACATGAACAGTGAAAGCATCTCTTATGCCTTGTACCGTCAAGTCTTGCCGGATGGATTTGAGTTGATCGCACGCATACCGATAATCTTGTTCAGCCAACCACCGTTTCTTAACGTGAGCCAAGGAATTTTTTAGTACACTTACCGGTCGCACAGCAGATGCAGCTGGAGCCTGAAATAAAAAAAAACAATTAGTTAATAAAATTTAAAGTTTTTATCGATTATAGCTTTATTTTTAATTAAAAAGAGAAATACGTACAGAAGTAAGACGCAGGTATTGTTTCTCAAGATCCTGACACGACCCGATGATGTGAAGACCTGTGAAGTCGAAGTCCCCAATAACGTCCTCCCTAATGCTATTGTTAGAGGATTTACAAGAATCATTGAATCTAGCCGCGCGCTGTTGTAGCTTCTCCTTAGATCCAAGTTCCTCACTGACTGTCGCTAACCCAAATTCGGAATAGAAATGTGATTTCGCCTGCTTATTTTTCTTGTTTTTCTTGGTGTTGTGACTTTGTTTGCTTCGCGCGGACTTTTTCGACTTGGACGACTTGTAGTCGTGATCCCGATCGCTAGGATTAGATGAAGAAGAAGTGCTTCGTTTGTACTTTCGTGGTGGACTACGAGAACGGGAACGCGACCTGGATTTTGACCTAGACCTAGACCTAGACCTCGAGCGCGATTTCGATTTGGATCGTTTGTGACCAGCAGAGAGACGCGCGCCAAGCCGTGCCCCGAGGGACGTGGAGAGGCCTGGCTTGCGCAAGCCTCCCTGCGAATTAGCCATCGAAAAAGCAATTTTCAAAGGCGAATTGTGAGGTTTAATCGTCATGGTCATACGTTCACTGTGAATGCTAGGCAGAGGCTCTTTGTCCCAATCCTTAACCCAAAGTGATCCGTCGTTTGCAGCCCTTGTTATTTTTCCCTTTAGTATGATGTCGACCTGATCCCTGTCGACAGTCGTCTGGCATTTTCCATAACACCGATTCACGTAATTCTTCAAATTATCAGGCCAATCACCCACCAAGCTGTCGTAAGAGTTCCCGAGAGGACTACCTACCGTCGGTTTCACGGATTCCGGTTGAGCATTTGGAGTTATGGGACTTTCGGTTATGGATGGTTTTTCTTCTTGAGGGGGAGACGCGGATTTCTCATGTTGTAGAGGCGGTAAGGGAGGTACATCTGATTTCAAATTTGGGCCCGAGACGAAAGTCGCCGGGGTTTTATTTCCCTGAAAGCTATTGTTAATCTGGGCCGCGAGGTTTTTGTTCCTTTTACGTTTTTTTTTCGCCGCCCCACTATTTCCAGAAGGAGAAAAGCCGAGACCGGTTTTCTTGTTCTGGAGATTAAAACGAATCTGACCATTAAATTCTGAAACAGAAAAAGAAAAGAATAGTTAGTTTGTGCTTTCAGACTTAAAATTGAATGTCCCAATGTTTTCAAATTAGAAATTTTGAAGCGAATTCTTAAAAATTGCATATAATTTCATATAAAAATAATATTATTTATAAAACATTACTTACGAGAACCCTCGTTGTAAATACCATTCCAGTTGTTTTGCGCGTAGGGATTGAAAGTGTAAGGTTGTTGTTGTTGGGACATTTGTGATTGATTTTGATTATTTTGGTTTGGTTTATTCAACTGCGCCGGGGGTGGGGGTCCTGGGGGAAGAGGTGGAAGATCGGAATCGTCATCAAGGGTCATGGGAGTAACTGGCATGAGAGGTTGAATTTCAGATTGCTGTTGGGGTTGTTGTTGCTGTTGGGCCTGTTGTTGTTGCTGGGACTGTTGAGTCTGTGATTTTCCAAGAGTATTGGAATTTTGTTGGAGTTGTTGTTGCATGTGCTGTGGGTTAAAACCTTGACCATATGCGCCCATCATTCCATGATGGTAATAAAACATTTGATTATGGTTGAAGCCTTGTCCATACATCGTTCTGCAAAACAAAATAAAGTATTCCATTAATTTAGAGGTCTCTACATTCAATTGAACGTATTAATAGTATTATTATTTTTTTACTATTATTAATTCAAAGTTTGAATTTAAATATAATTAAGGAACAAAATTATCCCTTCTTGTCCGGAGTATTAACAAATTTAAGAATATAACTACAGGAGTTTTGTGGGGTTAAAAAGGAAGATTTGTTAGATGAATGTTACAATTAGATATTTTTATGCTACGTTGATTTGATTGATTTTACAGTAAAATGCATGTGAAATTTACTAGGAGTAGATTTCACTCTTTTCTTGCTTCTCTCGATACCCACAATTAACTTTCTCTTGAAAAGATACATAAATAGGATTTACAATTCATTTTCAAAATGTGTATGTACTGTTAAGCATTACCTCTCAAGGTTAGCGTATATGAAAATTCATAAAAGGAAATATTTAGAAACTATATTTCCTATAAGGTGCTATACGTAAGTAGAACGGAAATAATGCGCAATGCTGCACTTCCAAACAAAATTCATGTTCTAAAAATAAACCTAGTAGCACAAATAAATTCTGAGCATTTAATAATACTGTAAATAATTAATAATAAATAATTAATTTAATAATCTGTAAACGGAACATCGTACATATAAGAATTTAAGATAAAATTGGGTTTCCAGAGATTGCCCTACATAGCTTGCTACCGATTAAAAATAGAATACGTAGTAATATCACGTTGAAGGATTAGATATTAGAGTTTGACATAGTTTTTGTATTTCAGTTCAAAGGTCAATAAACCCGGATAGTTTACGATCTTGCTATACACTTCAAAGCAAATGTTTTCGCATCTTTGGACTTTAGGAACTTCTACAGTTGAGCAATAAATTCAAAAGGTCTCTGAAGATGATCAAAATGGTGGCAAAAAGGATCCTCACTCCAAAATAAATGTGTTGCAAAATATCTTTTAAGCTCAGTTACTCACAGGTTAGATTATTTAAACTTTAATGGATGAAAAAAAAGTAAAATAGAAATTTCCGAGCACTACAAAAGACACTATCAACGACTTCAAGTCGACTAAAAATAAAATATATCAGAATAAGCTTAGGTCGTGACACGATCCGTTACCGTATCTAGGGGCATCGGCAATTAATGAAGAAACTATCCCCATTGACAGGACGTTATCAGAAATAAAAAATTTGCAGGCATATTATGAGATTATTGTTCTTACCCTGCGTATGGAGGATAAAGGTGCTGCATATTGCCTGAGGGATACTGCCACGCCATATTAGCCATTGAAGCTGCTCCCAGTTGTTGAAAAGGCTGTTGCTGCTGCTGCTGCTGCTTCTGTTGAGGCGCTACGGTTTCACTTTCTGACATAGCGAATACGGTTTTAACATCAACTTCTTTACCTGTCTTTAGTCGTTACCTGGATAGCGAATTAAAGTAGTACGCGTCTAAAATTTCGCAAAGCATTCACACTTTACGAAAGTATACGAAACAATACGATACAAAAGCAGAGACAGATCTCTGACAAAAGTATACAACACTACCGAAGTCGCGAAGTCCGAAACTCCGAAGGTGGACGAAGTAACGAACCTAAAACGAATGCTAACGAACTGTTGCGAACTGTAACGAACTGAAATGTGAATGTGAAAGATGTGAAATGATGTTTCACAAAGTGGGAGTAGTCCGTGGTTTCTGGCTATTTGCGCGCGCATCATTATGGTTTAACACTTGAGAAATTCTCCCATTAGTCAAACTTTTAGGTGCGTGATTCAAAATCGAATTAATTTATAATCAAGATTAGTTTATAAAAATTTTATAATTTTATAATTTTATAGTCAAATATTCGCACAGAACATGCGTCGCTCATGGCACTTGATTAGTTGTTTTTCGCGCGCTGTTTGAAACGCCAAAAAATATACTTTTTTGTTTATTACAAATAATGGCTTCTTAATTTATAAAATTATTTAATAAATACCCATAAATAATTAATTTGTGTCTAATGGATAATGCTCTAAGTTAAAAACTTACTATTATTTATAATAAACAAAAAAAGTATTTTTTTTTAACTAATGAATCAGACTCAAAGTGGAGAGTCCGATTCGTGGCAACAGTGCCATGTGGGGATTACATCTATATTTATTCAATTAGGGACAGTTTTTATCGCTTTCAAATGATTACTTATTTTAATTATGAAAATTCTATTTATTATCACTTTTGAATCGCGCGCCAAATGCTGAAAATGGCGACCAATGAGCGCGGTGGCCTAACGCACGCGCGATTAGAACCATTTGTCCATCTTGATTCCACTTGATTCTCACAATCTCACATCCACTGACCACTCACATCTCGTTAATCATCGTCTCTTATCCAATACGTATTTTAAAGAAATAAATAATAATTTACAAAGGAAGGTTTTTTATTCTCTAAATAATTAAAAGAAAAAGTGATTGGATTTAGCGAAAAGAAGGAAAATATTAATTTTCTCTTAAAGGTAAATCAAGTTATAATCTGTTCACTTATTGCAATTGTTCTCTCTTTTAAACACGTGTGCAAATTTACATAAGATAATGTGTTCATTTTTCCTTATATTTTCCTCAAACTAATAATTAGTGAGGGCTTCACTTAAATCTTTTTTAAATAGCGCTATATTGTAAATGTTCTGTATAAATATACATATATGTCAGAAAATTAATTGAGGTTAGGATATGAAGTTTTTCTCTGAATGTTTACATATTTCAAAATATTTGCACTTTATATTCGTTTATAGTTTTTTAACTAAATTGGCATACGTATATTATTGAATATTCCGTATGGAATTTAGATGAAATGTGTCAATTAATTTTTTATAATAAATCGGACGCTATAACGTAAATTTCGAAAATGTGTTCAGTGTTGCCAGGCAAAGAATTGAATATTGCTTCACTTTGTACCTTATCTTAAGTCTGCATATTTCAAATCAAAATTGTTCTTTTTAGGGAGACACTGAAGAATTAATTTACAACTGAACAATCAATAAGTTGAAATTAGTGTCGTTGAAGACAATTTTACTGATCTGGCAACACTGGCATTGCATACAAGTGGACGTTTAGTTTCCACATTATTAATTTCTTCTTCAAGGGTCCATTGTTGCTTTCACAAAACTATGGCTTCCTTGCTGGTTCCACCAGCTTCTGTTCGTGGAATGACTTGCTTGGACCGCGATGCGTTTACCAGAACGGTAAAAGTACCTTCTTTATGTCTGCAAGTTGTAGACCTCTCAAAAGTTATGCCAATCTTAAAAAAGTATATCCTCAAAATGCAGAAATTGAAACCAGTATTCTCTTCAGAAATTGGTACAATAGCCTACCTCGATCCCAATAAAGTGAAAACTTTCGAAGACATTCCGGATTCTGATAGAGAAATTGTACAGTCTTGCAATGCCAAATTTTCTGAAATGGAATTAAATCTGAACTACGAAAACTGGAAATTAGATGATGTACTAAGAGCAATTTTGCCAGAAGAAGTCGAAGTTCCAACGGGTTATAGCCAAATAGGACACATTATTCATTTGAATCTTCGTGATTCTCAATTACCATACAAAGGTTTGATTGGCCAAATTTTCCTTGACAAAATAACAATCGCAAAAACAGTGGTAAATAAAACAAATGTTATCGACGCAACATTTCGATTTTTTGCAATGGAAATTCTCGCTGGTGAGAATAATACCGTCGTTGAAGTAAAAGAAAATGGACGTCGGTATCAACTCGACTTTTCTAAAGTATATTGGAATCCTCGATTAGGAACTGAACACGAGAAAATAGTTAATTTTCTAAAATCACAGGACGTCTTGTACGATGTTTTCGCAGGTGTTGGACCTTTTGCAGTTCCTGCAGCGTGTAAAGGCATCAAAGTTCTTGCCAATGATTTAAATCCGGAGTCCTACACCTGGCTTTTAAAAAACGCCAAAATCAATAAAACAAAAAATAATCTTACAGCTTTTAACAAAGATGGTAGAGATTTTTTGAGGAACGAAGTTAAAAGCGATATTTTAAATCGCATAGAAAATAAAGAAAACGGTTTTGAACATATAGTAATGAATCTTCCAGCAATGGCAGTTGAATTTTTGGATGTGTTTCGCGATTGGTTAACGGAAGAGGAAATCAGAAAAGTTTCTTCGAAGCAACCCAAAGTTCACGTTTACTGTTTTGTAAAGCCTCTGAAAAACGAAGAGCCGTCTGAGGTTGCAAAATTGCTTGTTGAACAAAAACTTGACGCAGTTTTATGTCCTAAAACTCTGATAGAAATTCACCACGTTAGAAATGTTTCTCCTACTAAAGAAATGATGCGAGTTTCATTTTTCTTGACTGAAAAGATTTTGAGAGGCGGGGAGCCAGCAACGAAGAAAATTAAAATAAATAAAGATAACGATGTATTTACTTGTTAGGTAAAGATGGCTAAAAACAAAGGACCAAACAAGGTGACAAAAAATGTATTCAAAGTCGCAGGATCTCGATCTCTTCATGTTAAATCAAAAGCTCAAAAAGTGTCGAGTAAATTGAAAAAAGTAAGTGCTACAAGTGATGATTTAAATTTGTTTACATAATCTGTGAGGAATCAATTTTATTTCGATATTTCCGTCAGTGCAAGTTTCCTCTTAGATTTTCCTCATACATTATTATTTATTGTGTCAAAAATTCGTTTATAAATAATATTCCTGTTTATTTAATAAATGTAGAATGTCTATGAAGGTTTTTTAGTTAATTTCCGGTTTATTTTTAAACAGCTCGACTTGAAATCAAATAGATCAATAAAGGAACAGACTATCAAGTTAGATCAGCAGCTGGTGGAATTACGCAAGGAAATGCTTCAGGAAAAACTTGAAAAAAAGGCGGAATATCCGAGAAAGTTGCCGAAAGAAAAACTTGATCAGCCTAAACAAGCACCTATAAAAATGGAAACAGAAGCAACTGTTAGTCTAGTTAAAGATTTAAAGATTTGAAATTTATTTATACAAAACAAAAATCCAATATAAATAATTTTCTCTATTGCAAAACTGTATGATAGGTTGAAATAAATATTTTTAAGTAAAATGAGAGTTTTGAAAAGAATTTAGATTATGTACTAAGTAAGCAGATATAATAGGATACATTTTGAGAAAAGAAGTAAGGCGATGAAATAAAAGAGGGGGAGAAATAAATCTAACCACCCATGTCTACTCAGTAATTTAAAAAATGTAAGATCTTTTGTATATTAAATTTAGCCAAATCGGAAAAGTAATGGAGAAAAACACAGCAGCTTTAATTGTGGTGGGAGACGAAATCTTACGAGGTCAAACTATCGACATAAATACATCGTATTTGGCTTCAAAATTATATGTGGCGGGATTTCAACTTCGTAAAACTGTCACCATTCCTGATTCTATAAGTATTTTATAAATTAATTGAAGAAAAACAGATTTTCAAAAGAATTAGGTAAATCAATTAATTTAATGATTGTAATTAATTTTTATATTCTTTAAATAGGTCTTTGATATAGCTAAAGAAATATCAGATGTATCCAAAAATTATCCCATAGTCTTTACATGTGGTGGAGTAGGACCAACTCACGATGATTTAACATACCAAGGCGTAGCTAAATGTTTCAAATTGAAATTAGAAAAAAACGAAGAACTGCTCGATATCTATACAAAGTTAATTTCAAAACAACCGGAAGTTCAAAAACTTTGCATGGTACCAACTCCTTGTGAAGTTTTCCACATTAAATCAATAGGTAATTTTAATATTAGAAAATCATTATCTTATTGTTATGTTTAAGGTGAAAATGAGGCAAAAAAATAAGGGAATAGTGAAGGATTAAATAAAGTTAAAATGCATTTTTTTCAGAGGGTATTTTTGCAGTAATCAAGGTGCAAAATGTTCACATACTTCCCGGGTCCCCAAAGTATTTCCAAACAGCAGTCGACTATATTATTTCTAGCCTCGAAGGTGGATCTCCATTATATATAGATAGCCTTGATATAGCATTGAGTGAATTGAAAATAGTTAAGACTTTGGATTTATTTGCTGAACGTTGTAAAGGACGAGTTAATATTGGAAGTTATCCTCAACGATTGGGTTCAACACCTTCAACGAGAATTACTTTTGAAGGATGCAAAGAAGATGTCTTGAAACTTAAGGATGACTTCCGAAAGTCATTTCCAGCGCATCGCTTTCATGATAGTAAATTTGATTTATGGTCTGCCAAAAAAGTTATAGCAAAAGCTCAAGAGCAACCTCATGTGAAACGCGCTTTGGATATTTTAGAAGAGTGTTACGATAGGTAAATTCGATTTTTAAAACCTTCTAAATATAAAAACTGCTCTATTTTCAAAGAGTTTAGAAATCAAGTTTAAACAACTACATTTTAAATTTCATTTCAGGTATAAATCTGATGAAGTGTTCCTCTCATTCAATGGCGGAAAAGACTGCACTGCGGTTCTTCATTTAGCAGCTGCTCTCAATGTCATTAAAGGCACTCAGCCTTTACTATGTTTGTACATAACTGGGGACTCTTTCCTAGAGGTAATTTTTGTTATTCGCGAAACGGGGAATTTTTACTAAAGATTGCAGATAAAAAACCAAAATTAATTGAGACATTTTTTGTAGGTTGAAGATTTTGTGAAACAAGCATCTGCCTACTATGGATTGCGAGTAGTTCGCAAGAAGCATCCATTAAAAGAATCCCTAACCGAATTCACTAAAGAAAACCCTAAGTTACGAGCCTGTCTGATGGGAACTCGAAAAGCTGATCCGCATGGATATCGTCTCGAACCATTTTGTAAAACCGATTCAGGATGGCCTTCGCTGATGAGAGTTAACCCAATTTTTGAGTGGACTTACAATCAAGTCTGGAAATTCCTACTGGACTTTGAAGTCCCGTATTGTTCGCTTTACGATGAAGGTTACAGCAGCATCGGCGCTGCACATTCGACTATCAAGAATCCTCTTTTACGGGATCCTAACAATCCGTCCTTGTACTTACCTGCTTACACTTTGACAGATGCTTCGACCGAAAGACATAGTCGAGAATAATTAAGGAAACTCTAGCACAATTGAAATTTATATTTTTATACTCAAGACCTACTTTAAAAATTTTAAATCAAATGTTCCATAAATAGATTCATATAATGTTTCTATATCTCTAATTTTAATAATATAATAGTAATAAAGTCCAAGGTTAAGATATTTCATTTTTTTGTATTTCTTCTTCTCGATCAAGATAATCTATAATATCGTTCCTATGTTTCAAGTCTTAATAGAAAATATCGACGATGTCTGTCTCAACAAAGTGATTCGCATTAGGCAACAAGTTTGGATAGAGTTTAAGAGAAGTTGCGAGCTTTTAGGAAATAAGAGTTTAGTTTACAAACGAAAGGTTGGGAAAGAGTTTGACATTCACCGATTTTTTGCTGAGCATCGCAGATAAGAGATAATCCGCGACTTAGCGGACTGAAGCCCCTAAATAACTGAATTAAGGTCTCAAGTACAGAAAGCCCTAAGCGTGGATTGGCGTTTGGATTTGCGGTGGTCGTACTAAGTGTATAAAAGGAAGTGATCGAGTTGAGAGCGATCAAGGTGACGGGTCTGGCGAATGGAGCAACCAATATGTACAATAGCAGTGTTCACTGGGAAGCGAGACTCCCGGCAGGGGCACCACGTCTGCTAGGATGGAATATACCACCAGAGGAGTTGGTTCATGTACCAGATCATTGGCTAGTGTATCCTGAGCCGAACCCTTCCCTTCACTATCTTCTAGCACTCTTGTACATACTCTTCACCTTCATAGCTCTTCTAGGAAATGGCCTCGTTATTTGGATATTCTGCTCGTAAGTTTGTTATTTATCATCTCGAAGTTGACATCCTGATACTATTGAATAATTTATTTCTATTCTGAATGATTAATTTTATTCACTGCTTTATAAACCAGTAGGTGTGTTAATATTTCTAATACATCATCTTGTGCATAAAAATCCAAAAATTGTCTGGAAAATCCTATTTAAAAAAATATTCCACTTTTACTGAGTAATGAACACCCCAAAAATTCTTTTACACCGTTTGGTTTTAAAATTACAGTAACATGTTTTGTAACTTTGCAATTTTTGGATACTATTTGTCTATTTAAAATCGATGTATTTATTATCAATGCTGGAAAATATTTACTTTATGTTAACAGGGCTAAATCATTGAGGACGCCATCTAATATGTTCGTGGTGAACTTGGCGATCTGCGATTTTATAATGATGCTCAAGACTCCGATTTTTATTTATAATTCTTTCAATACGGGTTTCGCTCTTGGAAATCTCGGATGCCAAATCTTCGGCTTTATGGGTACCTTATCTGGAATCGGCGCAGGTACAACAAATGCTGCTATAGCGTACGACAGATACAGGTAATCAGTTTCTAAAACCTGCAATATTAGACCAAGGCATTTTTTTACAAATCCCTAAAATCGAATAATATTCATTTTGCTTTCATTCTGATAAAATCATTAATTCTTGTTTTACTCTCTGTATTTAGCACTATAGCGAGACCATTGGATGGTAAATTATCTCGAGGCCAAGTGATGTTATTCATAGTTCTGATATGGTCTTATACAATTCCGTGGGGTCTAATGCCTTTGATGGGAGTGTGGGGCAGATTTTCCCCCGAAGGATTTCTCACAAGTTGCACCTTCGACTATGTTACGGACACTCCTGAAATCCGATATTTTACAGCGACTATTTTCACCTTCTCCTACTGCATACCGATGTCTCTAATTTTGTCTTACTACAGCCGAATGGTGGGTCATGTAATGGAACACGAAAAAGCACTACGTGAACAAGCTAAGAAGATGAACGTTGAAAGTTTGCGAAGCAACGCCAACGCGAATGCTCAATCGGCCGAAGTTCGCATTGCAAAGGTCATTATACCATTTATAACAAGAATCATACATTTTTCAATTTTGAATGATTCATATTTAAGATTATGTATAAGAATATTACTTACAGGCCGCATTGACGATTTGTTTCTTGTTTGTTGCTGCCTGGACTCCTTATGGCACGATGGCAATGATTGGAGCTTTTGGCAACAAATCTTTGATAACGCCAGCAGTCGCGATGATACCTGCTTGTTGCTGCAAATTCGTTGCTTGTTTCGATCCCTATGTTTACGCAATCAGTCATCCTCGATACAGGTATCTAAAAAAAATACTTAAGTATTTAAATTAATCAATAACACAGCCACATAAAAAATGCGCGGAGCCAAAAAAGCGACCTGTAAATCATTAGTAGTATTGGTCGAGCATAGACGAGATCAAAATTTTTAGAACCTTCTGCTTTCTAGTTTTTTTCATTCGACCTTGAATTTTGGACTTAGGTTGAATTTTCTCAAGTTGATTATAAAATCTCTGAAATCATTTTTTTAAATTGTAAAGTTATAACAAAATCCACTTTGCAACATAAAATAACGATTTCAGATGTTTAGTTTAAAAAACTTGTAAATTAGTAAGCAGACCATTAAAAAAATGTCGATTTCGATTATGCGCGACCAATATAGTAATATATAGGTCGCTTTTTCTTAAATGTTTAATTATATTAATATTTGTTTAGACTGGAATTGCAGAAGAGACTGCCCTGGTTGGAAATTCAAGAAAAGCCAATTTCAGATGCCACCAGCACTACGACAGAAGCAACTTCGGCGCCAGCGAGTTAAGTTTGACGTGTTTAAAATATATTTTTGGTATCTAAAGTATAACTATTTTATTGTCTTATCTGGTAATCACAATAAAGCGATATTCTCTGCGCCTTAAATTTGAGGAAATGCATTATTTCCTGCGGATTATTGCAGATTTCATAAAAACTTAGCACTAAGGAAAAATTAGTTATCAAATTTTCCTTTCCTGTCATCGACTATTGGATAGCACAAAGCTTTTAAAATATGTTATTGACATTTTTGAAAATCTGATATACTTTTCAAAGAAGAATTCGAAATTCTTTTCTGAAATTACTTGAGATCTTAAAAAACGTTAATAAAATGTATAAAAACTCTTGCCCTATCCAAAAGTTGATGACAGTCAAGGAAAGTTTCGATAAATAATTTTTTTCATGAAGAATGTGAAACAGAAGAAACTGTTAACGGAATCTAAAACTTGCATATATGTAATTGTAATTGTTTTCAAAGATAACAAGAATAAATAAAACTATTTTTTGAAAAATCTTCTTCTCTTAAATTATGTAATCTTACTTTCATCCTCGGAATCTAAATAAAATATCTACGTCCCTGTATTCAAAGACCACATTCCTTGCAACAAATTCTCTGAAAGTAACATCCTAGTTGTATCTTTAATACAGGTTTAGAACATGTATTCCCCCAGATTTTCGATTCTAACGTGACTGGAGATGGTAATCAATGCACATGCATCAATGTGTTTGGTGTAGAAAGGCAACACTATACCTCTGAAAGGGGGCAAAGGGAATTTTTTATTTACGTGAATTAAAGAAGCTGTACCTTTCTTCAATTCCAGTCCTATAATGAATTCATTAGAAAAAGGGACTTGAAAACTTATAACATTCTATAGAAATCTTCTGGAACATCCTTTTCACAGCTCTTTCAAATT
This sequence comes from Synergus laeviventris, assembly GCA_032275145.1. Lineage (NCBI taxonomy): Eukaryota > Metazoa > Arthropoda > Insecta > Hymenoptera > Cynipidae > Synergus > Synergus laeviventris. The sequence goes on from JAUESI010000029.1 coordinate 1,839,225, forward strand.
CTGCTAAATTTCTGCTAGTAAACAAATAAAAATAAAATTGTTTTAGGAACTTTTTTCGTTACATTTGTAATCCATAATGTAAAAATAAAAAAATATAAGAAGTTCGTCGGTCTAGACGTCAACAACTTAATGTATTTTAATTTTTGTCAGTATAAAAAAAAAACATTTTGCAATATTTTGCTCTATTGTTTTACAGATAGTCCCGGGTTCAAGGCGCGATTGATCCGAACCTGTATATGTAGAAAGTCCGAGTTTATTTGTGCGTGTAAGAGCCTTTATGCGCGCTTATTTGAACGGTATGTTCAGTCCAAGCTGACTTTAGTTAGAACAGAAGTTATAAAACTCGATGCAGTCCAATTCTCGCTGCATGCGCTGGCACTGCATAGCAGAAAAATCAACATAAGTTGCAAACAATCCAAACTCGTGACGAAGCATAACATTACGATAGCGTGCAAAAGATTATAGTGTTCGACGTATCCTAAATCTTTATTCTATTCCTATTGGTGATGACTTATTTCTGCGATTTATCTCAATGAAGTGATAGTGAAGTTCATATTATGCGATAGCGAAAGACATCTTAAGCTCACTTAATCTTAAAATGCAGCAGACTCAAGCCTGCAGAAGTTACTTGTGATCCCTCAAAGTTCTTGAGAAAAGTCCCTTAATTTCTCTTCAAATATATTTTCTCAACGGTTCAATATCTTCTCAATCACAGAAAGAAGGTAAAAAAAATATTCAAGATTGAATATGAAACTTCTTTGTTCCAGGTTTAAAGTAGCTTTTAAGGTGTGGTTTTATTCAAATTCATAAATGTGTCATTTCTATAACGTAGAATGTCGTGCTTTGTATAATCCCATTAAAAATACCAATAATTCAGTCATGAATAATTATAATTTTTATTGAGAAAAAGTATCAAGAGATGCTCGCAACACGTTGCTGATAAGATAATAAAGTTTCATGTGATTTCAGAAACACTTGATGATTTTATTAATACAATAAGTAAAACAATTTAGCATTCGTGTCTAAATTTAATATTATGTGCCATATAATAAAGAAGCCGAATTTTTCATTGTAATACATTTTTTTTTTCAATAAATCATTTATTTGGCTGAACGTATTTTGTTTAGTTTGTTTTCATGATATTCACCTGATGCCAATTGCCAAAAATAGTAATTAGTACGATGCGTGTGGATGTCATTCACGTGTCAGAGGTGTGCAAGATCGAAAAATCTATTCTAAACATTTGTGGCGCCAAGAACTGATTTGAATTTAACATTTAAAAGTTCAGTTCAGTTTAAACAAGTTATAATAATTTCCTTTACAGCGCAAAAATGAAAAGCTGCAAAAAATCGATGATTGGGATTGCCAGTACAATATAATGGATATTTGAAATCAAGATAATGATTAACAATAAAAATTATGTAGGTGAGTAGGGTAATGCTATTTATTATAAGTTTGAATTGTCAATATTTCTAATGTATGATACACTATTATGAAGCAATTCGAAAAACTGAATTATTGCTATTGAAAAGTTGTTTGAAGAACATTCAGATCTTCATTGCGACTTATCTTTACGATAATCGCTTTTTTCTTAATTGAAAGACTGCGTTGTATTTGCAACAGTGTATCTGATATTGTATAACCACATCTTATATATATATATATCGTATAATACCTGGCAGCGCGACGCATAAGCTTACTTATAATACACAAATTACTGACATTTTGAAAATGTTCTTTTAACAACGCGGATGTGAAGTAAAAATGATGTTTCTGGTCAAATTTTAGGTCCGTCTAATTGATAGCTCGCCAAATCCTGCGAAATAATACTCGATTTAGAAATATAACTATCAACGATTTATTACATACTAGTTTCAAGATGGATTGGTGTAAGAAAATTCACCAGAAAAAGTAAGTTATCATTTTTCTATTCTGTAGAGACAAATATTTTGAAACTTGAGTAAATAAGAAACAATTATTTCTGAATTGTCTGCAAAACCTTCTTTATATAATCAATCTTTTTTATTACAGAGCTCATTCATTTCGTGGAGATTCCCTTGAAAATTTTGACGAGAGAAGAGCTCGATGGAGAAGCATTTATGTCATCTACTTTACAATGTTTCTTATGTCTTTGGGATTCAGTATTGTACTCACTGGCATATATGATTACTTAAAAAAGAAGGTAATTTATGTATTGAATAGTAGTTATTTAATCTATAATGAGACTCATTTGAATAAGTAGCTTGTGAGATCAAAATGTTTCACAACTTAAAATGGAAAGATTGAAACAATTCTTTGTATTTTATTTAGTTAGATTCGACCGGAGTGGAGTTTATGGGATTTGTGGTGGCAGCGAATCCTCTGGGACAGATGATTTTTTCTCCATTAGTCGGTTGGTGGGGTAATAAATTAGGCTCGATAAGATTGCCTCTTTTGCTAACACTGGCACTTTTCACTTTTGCTTCTGGACTCTACAGTGTCTTGGAAATTCTTCCCCCAGAAAGCAGGAAATCTTGCATGCTCATCGCTCGCTTTTTGGTCGGAGTAAGTTCTGGTAATTATAGATAAAAAGCATCATAAAATTTTATAAAATTCTTAATGAAATTATGAATCCTAAAAATTCCACAACATCTTTTTCAAATCAGAAAAATCTCTTGACATGTTTTAAAATTCCTATAAACCTTTTGGTATCCTTTAAAATTCCACGAACTGTACTGTCAAGCAATATTCTTGAATTTTCAGCACAATACTGGACATTTCCGACATTTTTCTTTTCCTCTTCCTTTCATATTAGAAAAAATACATTTAATACTTGAAAGTGTCATGAAATAGAGTTCTGATAAAAAATCTAATTCTTTGCAGCGAACATTGCAGTCGCAAGATCTTATCTCTCAGCTGCCACAAGATTTTCAGAGAGGACATATGCCGTATCTATGGTGTCCCTTGCACAGGTCTGAAATTTTCTTGTGAATTTGATGGCTGCCTTAGATCTTAGATTTTAAAAGCTCAGATCTAAGAAACCTATGTTAGGTTTTATCGCGATCTGGTGTACTAAAATATTCATTGTGTTGTCAGGTATTGGGTTTTGTGGTTGGACCAGCAATACAATCTGCAGTGACATTTTTGGGACCTGATGGTGTCTCTTTGTTTGGTTTACCCATTAATATGTACACTTCAGTTGGCTGGATCAATGTACTTATGGGATTACTTAATTTCATTCTTTTCCTTCCATGGAATTTCACTGAACACAAAATCGCTGCTCGAGAGGCGATGAAGGAAGCTTCCAAAGCTACTGGTGCGAGCTTCTTAATCCTTTATTTAAATTACTGTTTTCAATTATCAGTTCATT
>JAUESI010000029.1:1842673-1852692 GCA_032275145.1 Synergus laeviventris
TTTTAAATAATACGAATTTTGTGTTCTGATTGCAGAAGAAGAAACTTGGAAATCTACAAAACCTGACTATGTAGCATCTTGGACACTGATCTCTGCCTTCTCTGTTTTGGTTTTCAATTTTGTCCTTATTGAAACGTATGTCATACACAATTACACACCCTGGATAATAGTTTCTTAAATCTAGAAATTTCTAATCTTTGATCAAAAAATACAAAATAATGGGACGTTAATTTTTTCACAGGCTTGGCAGTTCATTAACCATGAACCAATTTGCTTGGACAGGTCAAGAAGCTATGTATTATATGGGTATCATGATGAGTGTTGGAGCTGTTGTTGCTTGCCTAATATTTCTTATGATTGGTCCAGTATGCAAAAGGTACCATTCTTTAAAATATTAGTTGGTTTGATCGTTGACCCTTAAACTTTGATTTTAATTCTTCCAGAATTTCTGAAAGGAAAGTATTGATGTGGGGTGGCTTCTTCTTCATGATAATTGGGAGATTAATCATGATTCCATGGGGACCTGATCCGCCAATAATTGCTGAATATGGTCGTAAGTGTATATAATTAGCTCAAAAGCTATCTATAATAATTCTAATAATAGTAATATAGTTTTTCCTGTCCCCCATTTTCTCAAATTGATAGTTTATTTCGTTTTAATTCTTTTATTATTTTTTTTTTAGCATTTGGAAATGAAACGAAATTTGAAGACGGCACAGAAAAAGTAGGGTGTCCGAGTATTCAGGAATGGTGTCGTTACACGCCACAAATGACGATCACCCAATACCTAATTGGATACAGTTTTACCACCATCGGATATCCCTTAGGAGTCACATTAACACAAACTATCTTCAGTAAAATCCTGGGGCCTCGTCCTCAAGGACTTTGGATGGGTTTCATGACAGGTGGTGGATGCGGTGCCAGAGTCTTGGGACCTGTTTTCGTAGGGGTGATCTACAATCGCTATGGCACTTATCACACTTTTGGCGTCACTGGATCGACCCTTGTTTTATGTATGATATGGTTGCAAATTGTAGACAAACGACTTATACCTGCAAAAGAACTACAAAATGACTCTACAAATAGAGCTGATCCAGAAGCTAATAAAGATATCGAACTGCCCTTGATTCACGAGAAATCAAAAATTTCTCAGACTCAGAGTCAACGCAACGATATTGAAAATGTGCTTGTGATTGAGGATAATGCAAGAAGTATAGGAGATTAAATTCTGGTCCTTTTTTAGAAACATTTTTATAAAATAAGACCAGTTATATATTTTTTTAAATGTATGTGATAAAAAATGCGTCCGCTAGAAATTTGGAAAGAGGAGTTTTGACGTATTACATAGAAATTGATACCTGTTATAGAAAAATGTCTCCTTGATGAAAAACTACTGAATAATTGCTCAAAGAAGATTGAAATTATACAATGCCCATTATCTAATATTTTATTGACTCAGAGAATAAGTAAACGTTTCTAAAAAGTCTTTTATAGTTTATCTATTAATGTTTTTAATTTTTTGTATCCTGCAATATGTAAATGATTTGATATTTTTGTACAGAGATAATAAAATAGTTGTTATGTTATCGATGCTGGAATTTCAAAAATATTTTTTGTGGATTTGTCCGTATTAATATTTATTGAAATTAATATTTGCGAGAATCATTATGTATAGAAAGAGTGTATATTTATATAAATATTCCATTCGCCGTATGATCAAATTATCTCTGATATTTGTTCAACAGATACCCCACAACTGCAGCAAATTTTGTCGCACTTCAGGAGTCATTTAAATAGCCTAAAACGCTAGGGGAGCTTCCTTTGTTAGAAAACAGACTCAATGACAGAGAAAGGGAACCCCCTAACTCAATTTATTCCATAGTGAACAGACACCACAACATAACTCACATTTTTCACGATCTCCGTAAATGACCACTTTTTAAAATTAGGATGATAGAATCTTTTCTTAGAACCATGCTTTCAAATTCACTGGACAATAAAGTCTTCTTGTGCTCTTAAAACGCAATTCGGTTTTGTGTTTTGTGTACCAGAATCTGATAGTAAGTTTTATTACTTTCTTGGTGACATATTTCATATCCTAGAGTTTTTCCCATAAGTTTTCTATTGTATTGCTGGACATCTCTGAAAACACTGTCTATTCTATTTCTATAATTCTTTCTTAGTAAAATAAAGCTATTAAATCTATACACTTAAAACCTGTAAGTAATCATATAGGAAACAATTTTGCATAGATAGAAGTATTTTACACTGAAACCAATCAATTTTGCCAGTAGTCTGCAAAGAGATTAAATGAAAAAATAGACAATTTTGAAAGTCGCAAAATTGCGGTGTATTTATGTTCTCCGGATGCTCGCAGAGGTAATCGGAAATGCATGAGGAGCGTGTATAACGCGCGAATTCATTGGCTCTCCGGGCTTAATAAGTGGTTAATAATTCATAAATACTTTCGTATAACAAACTCACACAGGGGTTCTGTAACAAGCGAATTGGCTTTCGAATAGGTGCCAGCTATAGCATCACCTCTTGCCACCCATATAGGATCCCAGACCGCATTCTTATCTGGCCCTAAAGAGGCAAGAGCGAGAGGCGTGCAGCGTACAAAACATTTCATAAATAAATGACAATCCGGAGGATGGCATGGGTGTGATTTGAGATACGATTTATTCGTGAGTCATTGGAAAGAGACCCTCACCCTTCGTCACGTTCGGTCCACTTTTATGCCCCATTTCGCTGTTTTCACAGAGCGCAAAGACCCATCCTCCCATCCCCATCTGCAGTAGGCCGCGATAGCGAAGACGAACCCTAGCTATCTGTCATACATCACGATCACGTGATACTCGAGATATAGGAATTACAAAAAGGACATAAATATAGAGTCTTCGAGTGAGATTCTGTTTCGAACTTGCATTACGATGTTGTCGGTATTGGAAGCAGTTTTGCTTTTGTTGCCGAGATTCTAGGGGTTGTGAACCTTGCTGAGGTTAAGGGGGTTGGTACATACTGTGCGCGATGTATCGCTAACCGAGACACATTGCGTTATTAGGATTATAAGTTATAATTCATGACGCTACTCGCGCGTGAAATTAGGGTGAATAACCAAGGTTATATTCGCACTTAAAATAGGGTGGCTAGAAAATTGTGTGTTTACCATGGGTTCAAGTCGATTCGTGAAGAATATACCACTGTTCATTCAAGAAATTTAATTTACGGTTTATTGTTGCATCAATACTTTTAAATCACACCTTATTTCATAATAGACGGCTTTCTTGGGTTTTCAACCCGTTCTAAGCTGGTATAAGAAAGAAAGGTGATGAGAAGAGGCAAATATTTAATAAAATTGCATTTCTTAAGTATAAATAATATAGCATGTAAACTAAATTACATGATAGCAAATTAAAATGTATATGTCATGTTTTTCGAAAATTTTAAAAAGAACAATTTTTATGTATTGTTAAGAGAGTTCTGAAACAATTTTGAAATTCTTATCACACATCCCTATTATAATATACAAAAAGCCTTTTTTATTGTCCCGAAAAATAAAGAATGCATGAAACGGGAGTCAAGAATATTGCCTGTGAGATGCCATTACACAATATTACATATTACTTTTTCCCTACGTCCTAAAGGGAATCGTAACTCAGAAGTGTTAAGTTAGAAATAAGGGACGCCTATTTATGATTTTTCTTTATTTATAATTTACAAGATATAAGCCGCAAAAAAAAGAAGTAAAACTGGATGCGTAACCGTACTCGGGACTCAAAAAATCAAAAATCCCTTGTAAAAGAAAACGTGAAATGAGATTTTAAAATTAAAAATCCCATGTAGATATTAGATATGTAATTTGAACTAAAATAGTGTTATTTCCTTTCCATAAAATATGATGATTATTTTCTATATTTGGCATTATACCACAACAGCTGCGCGAGAAAGTGCATGGAAACGGGACTTCTTTATTTTCTCAAATACTATTTCAGATCACTCTAAGGTTAACTGAAAGAAAATTTGGTCGCTTTAAATTCTTTTTTTCGTAATACAACGTTTCGTTTAATTCAATTCATCCATCGTCTTTTATTTACACAAGCGAATTCACCGTGTATAATACTGTCATACTGTTTGCAGGAAGTAAATTACGTTTCCTGACCGAGAAATGAAATTTGTTGACTCACAACACATTTTTTTAATGAACGCATTGTACTACTAACGATGCTTTTTCAAATGCTGAGCCGGAGAGATCAACATAACAGGGGGTCTTGCGGGCCTTCGTTTTTTGGGACTTTCATTATTCCTAGGCTGGAAAACCAGTCCCCTGAGCCTCACGAGCAAACCCTGGGAAATTTCCTTAAATTGATTCAAAAGAATGTCGTATGGTCTTAAAAACGCTTTTAATGGACTTTCAAATGTATTTTGATTGCTTAATTACCTCCAATCATCAAGGCAATTAAAAAACACATTCCTCTTAACCAAATGTCTATTATTTTAAGAGAAATCCAAAGCAATATTCTTTATTTTAACTCGCGCTTTTTGATATGGCTTTGATTCCAAATTGAAAACTACAATTTAGATTATTTAATTGAACACTTTTTTTAAGTTTAGAAGTTTGAAGTATTTTGGGGTAAACTTTCGCATTTATATGATACGAAATGGCAAATATGCGCATATATTTAAACCCATAAATACATATTTCGTACTAGAATTCTCTTTCTAATGAAGTAGGAGTACCAGATGTACTTCTCTTGGACTTTGTAGTAAGTAAACTTTGCCGTTCGTACCCGTGGCTCATTAACATAAATTCAGTGCCCTTCCTTTGCGAAATCGCATTTAATTTGTATGAAAATTTAGTGCCCTCTTGTCGCTAATTTCTTGACGCGTTCGGGGACAAATTCCGCCTTGTCACACCAGCCCAAGACTTAATGAAACACTTTTCTCTACCTAATTAGTAATCACCTACCCACACAACCATCCCACTTTAATCAAATGCAAAAACTCTACTGGCCAGATTAGAAATTGGAAATTTATTCATTTAGCATTTTTACTAGGAGAGGCTCATTTTTTTAATGAGATGCCTTCGTCAGCTCAAATTAAAATTGGACATTTTTGAAAATAAATTAAATTAGAGTAAACTGCGTATAGATTACATGTTTTTAATAAGATATTATATTATTATATCGTTGCCCTATAATATGTTTATTGAAAATAATAATCCCGACCAGGGCCTCGCCAGAACACCAATTTAAATATTAAGGCTAAATTTAATATAAGGGAGTGTCAGTAAAAAAATTGAAATCAGTAGAAAATTACCTTTTTGGGATGAACTCAATCCCTCCACTATCGCTTTGCAAGAACACTTATCCGCTTTCCAAAATAGCAAACATTTTGGTCTCACATTACTCCCTTTCGTATCTTCTTACCCTCAGTACACCCTCTAGTTTGATTTGAAGGAAGACTCGAAATTCGAAAGCACATTTAACCCTATTTAACTTGCTCGATTATTTGTTTAGTAATTCTAACACTAAGCACTAAGTATTCTGATATGGTGGAAGCTGGAAAGAAAACTATTGGCCTCCCCGAAATGGAAAAGTTGTGTTACGTCAGTTCCAACACTTTTGCATGAGCAATCTAATGATTCCGAACAATAGGGGCGAAACGTGAATGGTCCATGGGGGCGAAATGGACTTCTGATTTTCTTTCATCTCACAAAACGCGCAAAACTGTATTGTGTTGAAAATTCATCATCCACATTAACGAAAAGTCAACAATTGCCATATGACTCCGTAGAATAAACGTAGCTTTCCTCCCTTTTAAGCAAAGTGCTTTTACGAACCTGTTTCATCAGTCCTATCGGATATTTCGAACCCTCCTAATATTGTCATTTTTTACACGCAATTAAACGTTTTCATATGTAGTTGTGCTATATGGAAACAGTATTATAGTTAAAACTGAATGTGATTGTTTACCTATCTGTCTTTTTGATTGGCCCACATTTAGACCATCATTTAAAAACCTTTAGCTAATAATTAAAATGATAAATTAGAATTTAAACTACATATGGTATTTACATTTTGAACGAACTGTCTGAGACCAGGAATATATAAATTGAATGGAAATTCAACGGTCTACCTTTTCCAGTAATGCAAAAAATTGATGGAAAGGCCCAGGGCGCTGTTGGCAGACAGTGTGGCATAAAAATTGCAGGTATACTGGAAACTATAGGAAATTGTGTGGCACAAAATGCTCAAGTCCAGCGGCTGACAGCAGCAGGGTGCACGGCTTTCATTGTTGAGTCATTGTTAGTGATTCCTTCCCTTTGTGCTTTCCTATCTACGTATCTCCTTATAGTCCTTATACCCTGCGGCTTATTCTCGGGAGATCCGTGGAGAAAGGAAGGGATCTCAAAAGGGAGAAGCTCGATTTTGTGCATGCTCTGTGGCCAAAGTTGACTTTTATCCACATGTATAGTCCTATTCCTCTATAGCTGTATACTTATACCTCCAATAGCGAATGGAGTTAAAAGTGCTTTTTGTACGAAACGCGTGGATTTCTTGTTCGTCCACATCGACTTCCGTGCCAGCTGTAAATTCACAGAAACGCGAATACAGCTCAGTATTTATTGTAGCGTAAAAGCAGCGTTCGCGAGAATGGAATGTCTCCAAAAAGTCGGAATGTTGTCTTTTTTATAATGATGTATTCACTTCTGTGTGCATACCACAATGTGTTTTCACTCTTCAATTCAAACATGGTAAATTGTTTGAACAGTCTTATTTTTCACAAGGTTCTTTTTAAAAATTATTTTTCAACCACACTGTACTCGTTTAGAAAAAATGAAGCTAGTCGCACAGAAGTTTCAATGCGATTAGCTCCCCTTCATGTTGCAACTCTAATCGTGTGTGCATGTCGAATTTCTGTAAGAAAAGCTTAGAAAAGAAGCCATAGATTTTTTACTTGAAAACATTTACCCACAAAATTTGTTTACTCTACAGTAGTTTCGATATTCTTGAATTTCTGGATAAACAAAAATTGAAAAATAATTTCAAGAATTCCTGGTAAAATTCAAACAAGGCGAAAATATTGAAAAGAAACTAAGTGTGTTTTGACCATATATAGCCTCATCCTATCAAGGTTTATTCCTCGAGAACACTCTCAATTGCAAACACAAATCTGTAATCCAAAAAGTCCCCCTCGGGTTTCAGATTGAACAAATCTCACTTGTTCCCTGATTGTTCCGAAATCAATACAGGTTTCTAACTTTTTTTTTAATACCACTACTTCTCCCTAAACCCCAAACCTAAATCATCCACGTTCTTGTCGGCATGTGTGGTCGAGTGTGGCTGCTAAAACTGATCATAAGCTAGGAAAAATTACCAGAGGGTGGATCCCCGCTAAGTGCCCCCTCCGACGAGCCGCAAGCTGTCACAGTATAATGTATAAACCGCAGTTGTGTGCATCTGAGGAATACAAAAGTACCATATATTGCTGCTCCTACCAGGCAAAGTCAGCCCGAGGCGAGGCGTAAGGCCCAAACACACAAAGGTGCGCTAACCGATCACCGCAATATTTTGACAATATACCGCCGTTGATAGAGGTGAGCGCATCGTTTAGAATTTATTCTCCCTATGACTATGGTGTCCCATAGATCTGTTGGTATATTGAAAACTATGCATCTTCACACACAGGTATTTTTTACATCTGTGAGCAAGCACACAAGACCACCGCCATTCCGAAATAAGCGACCAACGACCGGAGGAGGAGTTGGGCCTTATTGTCCGCAATCGACAAAGTATCGTCCCGAAGAAGGTGAATGCCGTGTGGCAAATGTCTCCGGCTGCTATATGAAGATCCACGGTACCTATAGTGCCTATACTTTTGACCACAATAGCTTGTTGCCATTGTTTACGTAATCCTATTATTCCACATTGTACGGCGTTCAAGAAACGAAGAAACACTTCCAGCGATCCTCATCCTAAGTCACCCGAGGGCCTCCAAGCAGTCTGGAGGAGGAGTTCGACTTTTCTAGCAACTTTCAGCTCAATAGACCACAGCCCCTTTATACTTAATGGTATGTCAGAGGAAGTAAATCTAGAATGCGGGAGGTCTATGAAAACGAGGGCAACATCAGTTCTGATTCTAAAAAGAAAAACGTATTTTTCAAAGCTACTTTAGCGACGGGGTTATTGACGACACTTGGGATTTTTGGGTGTGTTTTGAAATTTGTTTACAAGGTCTTCTATTTACCTTATTTTACCTTCACGACTCTGACACTTCTGCAAAATGTATTCAAGCTTTGCATTTGGCAAACAGTATGGGAGGTAACAGTTAAACAATGTGTTTTCCTTTTTCTGTTGAATACTGAGAACATCATTTCACTATGAAAATGATTTGATACATGAATTTTCTCTCTGATGTGATATTATGTTTTATGACCGGGTTGTTGCCGACGTTTGCGACTTTTCGAATTGTCGAGGGGTGAGTTTTGAATGCAGGGTTTTTTATTTACCTTTTATTTTCCGAGTTCTGTCACTTCTGCAATGCATACATATATGGTAAAAGTTTTGCATTTGGCAGACCTTAGAGGTACCAGTGAAATGTATACACACTGAAATGTACTCCTAATGGAAGATGGCAAGTTTCCAATATATCGCAAATTCACGGTACTGAAGTATATTATTCCATACAAAACATTTTTTTCATAGAACGACCCAAAAATGTTATTAAATTCGAATTTTTTCCACTTTTTAGCTCTAAAAGATTCAGAATTGATTCTAATAATTAATTATGTTTCACCAGTGATAGGAAAGTTATATGCTCATTACAGAGAACAAACTTACTTAACAAGTTACCACTAGACAACTTTTATGTGGCATATTATTAATTTGAAACTTGCCTTGCAAATGTGAAAGCACCAACTCCAATAAGAGATATTTTAATGTTTAATAAATAAATGCATGCATCGCCAATCTATGCATATTGCATAATCTCATCATACTGTAGCTCAGAATGGAATATTACTTGAATCTTGATCTGAAGTATCTGAACCATGTTTTGAGAACTGGAAGCCTTATACACGTCCGAATATTTAGAATGCTGCGAATCAAAGGTCAAATCAAAACACAATATCAAATTGAAGAATGAAAATATAAAAAGGAATAAACCACCTTACGTCATTCCAAGGTGAAATGGAACCATGTCAATCACGATGGTAGATTGTAGATACATCAAGCAATCAAAAATTATTTTCTCTACACGAATCGATCACGAGAGGGAGATATAGATTCCCGCAATAAGATTTACCCTTTTATACTGGATGCACGCCAATGTACACAAAAGACATTGCCCATCCCTTTTCCTGTAAGATCATACAGACGTTCATTGGCTGCGTCTCGGTTCTTCGAGGTCAATCGTTTTCACGGTCATGCTGTGGCGTAATCCACAACCACAAGACATTGAATTTTATCAATGAAGATAAGAGACCCATTTGGTTTTCTTTAGAGTATAAGCGCCTAATATAATTCTTGAAAGGTGACTCTTTCTTTCTCGCTTTCTTTTATTCTTTCTAATAATTCTTTTCATTACTATGCCACACCAGTATACCGTTTACAATTTTACATCAACACCTGATGAATGTTGGACCAAAGGAATGGATCCCTATAGAGTTCAGCTATAGTCCCCAACCACGTGGGTGGTTTTTAACAGCTGTGAACTAAAATTCTAATGCAAAAGGGAGCATCCATTCATATACTTTTCTCTTTCATGACTTTGTGACACAAAATGCACATTAGTTTTAAATATTCACAGGATGATGTACTCTATAGGTTCCAGAAAATATATCAAAGTGAAGGGTCGCATTGTAAAATATGACTAAACTTTCAATTACATATTCTATTTTAAGGTTTCCAATTTTAATCTACATAGTTATAACAAAATGTGTTTCATGAAGGGCAGTTCCATACCCTCATATTTTATGAAAAAATAAGAAAAGTATAAGTATATACGACATTTAAGGT
>JAUESI010000029.1:1855609-1905090 GCA_032275145.1 Synergus laeviventris
TATAATTAATAACAAAAAACCTTTGAAACATTCAGCGGTTTTTTTTTCGTATTATCAAATTTGATTATTGGCCCTTGTATAATTATGTTAGTTTAAATTAAAAATTCTCTACTATGCTTTATAAATATAAAAAAAACTGAAACGAGAATCATAAGCCGAATAAACGGGCTTGAAGTGTATTAAAAATTCCCTTTGCAAAATTCTCTTGAAGCTAAACTCTACCACTTTTTCAATTTAATGCTTTCAACCCTAATTTAGTCTTTCCTCTTTTAGCTTATGCTTATTCAGCCCACCGTTGAGTTTTCTTTTATTTTTAATGAATTCTCTGAGAGAAAGTACAACTAATCCCATACCCTTTTTTTTTTAGGAAAGTGGCTAGAAATGGAAAGGCCCCCAGGAAAGTGTAAATAAGTATTTCGTAACGGGTAGCTTTTTTTCATAACCCCTTGATGTCTAAACTACTGATGTTGGGAAATTATTGTTAAATGGCAACCAAAGGATTTTTTCATATACCTATACCTGTAAATTGGTATATTGTCATCGACAAAAAAAATCTCCTTCCGGTCTAAAATTGAACGTGGATTCCAAATCAGAAAACTCTCTAAGCTCTAAATCTAAACAAGAACCCAAAACTGAATTCTTAAGGTGATTTTCGGTGGCGAAAGTTTTGAGTAACGAAGGCCTGTTATTTTTTTTTGGGATAAAAAAAATATTGGTGGCAGGAGGGACAAAGTATCTGGGTTACACAAGGGTCAATTTCTCTTCCTTAATCCAGTGCTGTGTTGAGACTTGGCCTCTTGACAAAGCAGACTGAGAGTGAAGGATACACTGTCAGTCACTTCTCTCTATCCATCTGTCGGTTTTCGATTTATGGATGCGGGCGTTGTCATCACGCATCAAATTATGTCAACGGCAGTGTTTCAGTAAGTTTCTCATTTGTCTTTTAGGCAAGTGAGCCGGGGTCAAGGACATCCTATGATTTTTTATAAATCATGAGCAGTATAGGGCTGCTAAGAAAAAAGTGTCTTGGATTTAAGGAGCCACCCTAATGAGCAGTTTTTAGACTTGGAACTTCTCTTTAAGAACGTGACAGAAATTATGCTTTAAAAGGTTTCTATATACTTTTCATTTCACAACGTTCCACTTTTCTTTATTACAGCTTATATATATATATATATAACGGCTAAAAAAGCATTTCGTGTCGTAAACTGGGCAAAGTAGTATAGATAAAATTTTAATTAAAAAGATAGCCGAAAATGTTTAATAAAACGGATCAAGATATGTTTATATGTTTGTCTAATTTTTTTATTTTGCCTTTGTGCTACTTTATTTATCATCTTAATTCGTGGATGTACGTCGAATTACATTTAATTTAGAATTCAAATGAAGCATGATTCACTAGTTTAATGGTGATGAAGACAATTGCTAGATTGCTAGAATAGTGTTCTTGTTTTTCGTAAGACGATTTTTACTTTGAAGTAGAATAATAGAGCTCCAAGTCAATTATAAATATTGTACGGATTGCCAAGAACTGTAATTAAAAGAAGATAAAAGAAACAAACTCTTTTAAAAATATCGTTTCTTCATTGTCAGCTACCGTTATACTGACTATAAGTCAATTATAAATTAATATTCGATAAAGACCTCAATCTACTAATAACCAGATCTTTTTTCGCTCCATATTCTCATTTTGCCTAATGCGTATTCTATCCTTTGAAAAAGGAGCTTTCTTCTACTGACCCAAAGATTTAATTACAACTTAAAACGGATACGATCGCAGTATAGTTATATCGATAGTCTACCATATATATATACATGTGCCTAAAGGGCCATAGATATAACCGCAGGTAGAAGTCAACATTCCTCTGAAAAGAATCGTTAGGGAAGGTCCGAACCTTTATGTCAGTAAGGTTACTCTGCAAGTCTACAGCATCCTGGGCGCGGTCCAGGGACGCGCCTTTTTCCCTATAGAATAGACCATAGACCTATATACCTATTTTGACACGTTCCCTGTTGTTGTTGCTGGCGAGTTTGTGCTGAAAAACAGCGGGATGTCTACTACGCCCAAAACAAAAGTCATAAAGGCCAGTTTTCAGTTTGATTCCAGAAAAGGACAGTCATTTTTCCCTCCTGTTGTCACCTGGCTGCATAATGTTTCCGCCAAAAGAGAAGGCGCTGCACCAAAGAAAAGGAGGATTGGATTTGATGCTGATGGACCCAAAAACAGCCGGAGTTTCAGAGTCAAAGATAAACGCCCAAATCCAATGTAATATAACTGATGTGAGAATAGAAAAAACTGCGACGATGATTTACTGACTGAAAACATCGTAAACAAATTTCAAAAGAGGAGACCAGTATCATGTCTCGCTTGCGTCTGATACAAATCTTTCACTGATCACTTTCAAAACCGAACTCGGTTTTTCTTTTTTTTTTTTTCATGGGTGCACGTGATTGCGTGATCAATCTTGATAAATCTTGATAAACCGCTCACACTTAGAACAAGTTTGTTAAGGGTGTCGCCTACTCAAATTCAACATGCTTCACTATATAATGTTACATTATTTCTCGGAATAACAAGCTCTATTTTAAAAAATCGAAATGTTAGTTTCGTCTTATAATTATCACGTTTTTGTTCTCGATTCTAAATTAGATTTTGTGTAGAGATTTTATAAATCTTTAGAGGATCTCTTATTCTTAGTTAATCTTTTATGAAAAAATAATTTTAAACTATAAAAGATTATAGTGAAATTATAATAATTTGACGACAATTAAGTCAAGCGTGAGAATAATATTGCGTGGAAACCATTCCAAGGAAATTCCCCAAGAAATTTCCATGTAGGCTTCCACATTATTATTATATAACTAATAACTACACATTAAATTCTATTATTTCTGACAGTGACACAAATTCTATGGAAATGAGTACCTTCATGTCACACTTTTTCCTCAAGAAGACAAATCTTCATCGAAATTTGAAACGTCTTTTCAATCAGATAAAATGTTTCGAAATTACTCTAACATTTTAAAGACCAATTTTTCGTTAAACGATTTCATGAATAATTTCCGATTTCACCATCCGTTCATTCAAAGGCGTTAGAATCGGATATATTCAGTTAATGGCCAATTCTATGAGGTGCCCTCTCCTAAATGGGGACAGTTGGCATCAAATTTCAACGCATGCTGAGAAACTGAAAGTCGCCCAGTTTAGGCAAGCTTTCCCTCCATCTGTGCTCATATTTGATGACACATCCAACATCCGAAGGTTATTTATCTACCCTAAATAAAATTTTACTTGCCAAGGAATAAATCTCTTTGTTAACAGACAGATTAGCTTCGCCATAAATCGAATAAATTACTGAGTGACTTCGTTATTATGAACTTCTAAACCTTGCAAAAAAAAAATGTTTTCGCGACAACTAAAGAATTTACTACGTACTTTGTAAAGTCAATATCTGTTTGACCTTAAATAAATCTTTCTCGTCAGAGAGATGATGGGTCTGATCCAAGGTTTTCTAGCATTATACAAGTCAACTTATAAAAGTTCGAGGGTGGCTCGTCTCGGAGAAAGCTCAAGGAAAATGACAACCTTCATGTCTCTAAGGAAATGTAACGCTCGTGATTTTTTTATGACGGTTTCAAATATACTTCTTTTATTTTCTGTCAAGGAAACTGATCGTTTTATGGCGAATTTTTCGTATTTGGAACTTTCGATTTTTGTCCAGCTTGACTTTTTCGATGGGTAATAAATCTCGTCGAGTTTCAAAAGATTTAAGGCGATATATTATGCGAAACTTTAGAAAAATTTCAATAACATTATTACTGAAAATTTCTTCGCATTTTAAATATTTATATCTGTCAGGGAGATGTCAGTTTTCTCGATCCGTTTTTTGAAAAAAGCGCCAGCAGTCAATGGTTGAGTAGCGGAATTGAAAAAAAATGTTTGGAATGGCATTAAACATATGTGGTTTTGTTGGAGCGAGTTGTAAATTTGGAGAGCATTGTTGATTTCTCAGATCATTTAGCCTTTTACGGCTCAATCAATCACGAGACCGAAAGTCGTTGGCGTTATATTACATGACGGAATTTGAGGAGAGAGACAAGTTACGGTACGTGGAGGCCGCATCATTGACCCTGCCGATAGAATAAGTCAGGTAAGACCGTGAACACAAGTCCTGAGATCATCGTGGTGGCGTATGTACAGCTTTAATGCATTCATGAAATTCAATGTACCTTGTGCTATCGATGGGAACTTTCGTGATCGCTGACATGCACGAGCGACGTTATCTCTTTCTTTATCTAGCAGCCCACGACAGCCAGATCGGGACTCCGAAGCCTTTGGAAAACATTACCCATTCCGTGAGAATGGGATAGAACTTATTCTTGGAATTATCCAAATTTAATTATACGCACGAACGTCCATGCAAGTCCGTATTAAGCTCGGCAATTATTCTTCTTTTCAACTATAATACGGGTCATTAGTATCAGTCCACAATGTCAACATACTTTTTCAGTGACCCTTTTGTATTTATTTTAGACTTATTGAGTTAATCTTGATCTTTACATTCTATTTTTTATATTCAAATACGGGCAAGAATTCTTAAGGGCAAATGGTAAACTATGAAGTCACTCTTTATCGACCTGAAATTTTCGGAAATGACAGAAAGTCAGGACACTAAAACCCTTTTCTCACTTACATTACAAATTTAAAATAAAATCTCAGTATGCATTCAAACGAAATAAAATTAATTGTTTTCAACTCTGTAGCACATTAGAGAGAAGATTAAAAGGTTTTCAATATTTCTAGGAATTTTCTCAACAAAAAATTTGGAAAATTTCGGTTCTCTTTTATAAATTGAAAATCCACCCTTGACAACATTCTTCTACTCTCCTGAAAAAAATGTCTGGGCTGCTGTGAAAATATAGTCTTCACTAAACGAGAAAATGGAAACATCCTCGAGACATCATGATCTTCGAGTCCTTAGAGATGAAAAACTAACTTGAATTTCCTTTTCGCGAGGAAGAGGTATAACTGTTAATGTCCTGTCCGAGGTCCGTCCCACAGTGACCAGTCCATTTTCCTCGGAAATCCTTGAGCCCATCAGGTACGAGAAAAGGTTTTCGGTAAAGACCTAGACTTTTTTTTCCCGTTGCCTTCGTGACTTCGTCTAACGGGAGTGGGAAAAAAAATCTTTTGGGATTACTGAAGCAAGCAAAGACTTGGAAATGGCTCTAAGAAACGTAGGTTTAACCGAATTCGCGGCGTGTCGCCTCGCATTTACGCAACTATAAGCCTGCTTGCACGACCTTGAGTTGAAATTTATTTCCGGCGACTTTATCTTTGCTTATGACCTTCTAAGAAGCCGCCAAAAACGCTAAGTTGTTGCACAGTGGGAAATACATAAATTAACACAAAGTGAGTGGAGTGTTTGGACGTGAAAGACATTCCATTTTCTGCTTGTTAATTTTGGATCTATAGACTCAATATCCGGTCTCAAGGCTTTACATAAGTGTAAAAGCGTTTAAAGCGTTTAAATTTGTTTAATGGATGATAATCCTTGACGAATTAGGTGTCTCAATAAAGCACTGTAACTTTAAATAAAATTTTCAGTAGACTCTGATTATTGTCTCTAAAAAAGTGGTGTAAATGTACCATAAGTATCCTGAAAATCTCGCATACATTGTTTTTGCAAACCTGCAGATTGATTTTTGAATGGCTTGAAGTTGTAAGAAGTAAAACAAAAGAATCGCACGCGTAGCACCTGTTTTGTTTGCTTAGTGAGAATGTTAAATTACGCAATCGTAAGTTGAAATGTAACTAAAATTATATTTCCAAGGAAAGTACGAAATTAAAAGATATATATCCTCGAAGTAATTTACTAAAATTCATCTAAATAGTTAAGTGCAAAGTGCTTCTTCAGCAAACAGGAAACCTCAGAGTCGACGAGACCTTTTTTCCGTTTCTGACGACTTCCACGGGAAATGTTCCCGGAACGGATTGGAGATTAACTGTACTTTTTCTGTCAGTAGTCAACTCAGTAAAAACAACAGGGAAATGTTGCCTTAACGAGACGTGTTGGATAAACGAAAGACAGAAAGACAGAAAGCCTGAAGGACAGAAAGATATAATGATAAACAAAACAGGAACATAGGATAAAAATTTTACTACATAGGTTGTTCAGCGAGTCTCGTTAACATGAAAGAAACTCTTATAACTTATGATTATGAAGGCAAAGGGAAGGAAAGAGAGTGACTGTTAAATATTTCTCTTTGCTAACTGTTTCCATTCTGAAAAGTTTGTGAATGAGAATGGGTTGGGAGATTAACTGCACGCTCTTACGAAAAGCAAACGCCGCAGAAATAACAACGAATTGTTGCTTTAACAAGACACTGCGGATGGATGAACGAAGTAATTGATTTGAAAAGAAAGAGGCGGATCCCTGTCTATAGTTTTGCGAAAGGGACGAGTTACGACAGACTTTTCACTCAATTTAGCCGCCAGCGAAATAAGTCTCTTGTTTTACAAAATATTCTTTCCTGGAATGAAATTTAATCTCATTAATTATTCATACACAAATATAGCCTTTGATCTAATTCTAATATTGACCATATTTAAATTTCATAGGCTAACAAAGTCTATATTCTTCCGCCGAGATGAACATCCAGATTATTTATTTGAACTCTCATATTTTATGTCTTCCTTTTCTTGAATCTTGTTGCTAAATATTTGTCAGAGCAAGTTCATCTTGAATTCAATAATTAAATGATAATGTAATTCAATTCAAAAACATATTCACAATACGAAGAGAGTGTATAAAACATCCTCTACATCTTCACTTAATTGAATATGAAAATATAGTTTGTTTTTATCCTGGCCTAAATTTGGATGTTGGTGTGAACAATGTACTACATCCCACATTCGAAGTTCAATCAAGATCGTTCATGTTGTGTGCCAGTTTAACTTTTAAGGAGGAAGAAATTTAATTTGTAAAAGCGATGTTACTTTGAATATACATTTGTATAATTGATTTCAAGACATTGCTTGTAATGAAATGTATTTTAGATTACAATCGAAATATATGAAACTCACGGACCCGTGTTGCAACGAGAAACGCGCGTATCTTATTCGTACGTACAAACTGTGACTCAGGACATTCTGACGATTTGGGATAAGTGTTGCAACTTACTCTCACACGAGGTACGCCTCAACAATGTAGACATAATTTTTAATTTGCCATTATCTGACTCTTATCGTTTTAATAGATTGAGGACGTATTTCATCACCTCCGGTTCTATCATGTACCAATATTACGATGACATTCGCAACTTATTTTTTGTTTTAAGCCGGTTTGTATGACAGTCATTATTTAATCAAACCAGCAAACCGCAACACGCGCGCTACGCGTGCGACTATTTTGCTTTTCTTCATACAACTTTAAGTCATTGAAAAGATAAGGACTAATTTTAAGTATAGATTTTGAATTTCAAATGAAAATCTATGCATCAGGGAATTTTTTACTTCTTTAAAACGTGTGCACGTAAAATATAAAAATAAAAAACGAGATAATTAAAATAACAACAAAGGGAGGATCCTAACTAAAAAATCTCCTTTGAAGCATTCTAGTTGAAAGCAAAGTTATGCGTGGCAACGAGTTAGCATAAATTAAGAAAGGACCACACATGAATGTGATATGCTTTGCCAGGTGAAAAAGGAGAGCGCGTATTTCATTGCCTTGTCTTGTTTCTTGTTATAATATATGCATAACGCGATGCGAAGCTAACAATGAACTAAACACTCTTTCCGGGAATACTTCGATAGCCTGAAAGCTTCAAAGTGGCAGTCTCATCTAATCGCATGCACATTATATAGGTATAGCATATATAACTAACTCAGCATTCTCAGTGTTATAAGCTTGGTTTCATAACTAGTAGGTCATTGAATGCCTGATTATACAAGTGGAGAAGTGAACGACTTTGAAAGATCGACTTTGGTCCTCACAAGAGCGGCAACAGCTAATTTACATATTTTTTCTGCCGTTATTATATTTCATCAAAATTACGACAAGTCGCTCATAAACAGATACAGATGCAAAAAGTCGAAGTACACTTCACTGAGCAACTGGACAACCGGATACGTTATTGCATATTCATACTTGAACTTTTCAGATTCAAGAACTGTGTGCTTTTTAAATTTAGTAAGCGAAGTCGAACCACGATTTATGTATGACTTTATAATACAGAGTTGAATATCTGAACTTAAATCGAATGCCCGGGTTAATTATTCCTACTTTTTGCTTGTGTTGTTTTCTTTATCGAGCTGTCTTGTCCAAGGATAGAGATTTTTTTACTGCTTATCAAGAAAACTGATCTTAAATGAACGTGAGAAATCATATTTATAATGTTCTTGTCAATATTTCTTTAAATAGTCAGTAATTATAGACCTATCAACAGTCAGGGATTTTTTAACTTTTCATGTATATTACGATATTACTTTTTTCCTTAAATCAAAATTATTTGACTACGAAATATTACTCGCAGATACTTTTTCCAGTTTGGAGAATTCGCATTGAAAACGAAATTTTCAGAAAACGCATGTGTGTACAAATATTGTTTTGTCAACTGAAGATTCTTTTTATAATAAAGTGCGAATATGTCATGATTATTAATTACAGGAATAACTTTAATAACAACTGAAATTTTTACGTTGAAAATTTCAATTGTTCATTAAATAATAATGATATCTCGTCAAAATAATAATTATTGTGCATAGTTGTGAATTTCTTTTCATATATATAGTAATTTAAACCGCTCTCTTAATTTCAGTGGAATTTAACTGATGAATCGAATTGAGAGAATAGAAATAAAAGTTTTTAGTAGTGTTCGCGGAATAACTTGAAATTGAATATACCTGCTTAATAATAAAATTGGATTGTTCTTACTTTGAGGTTGAAGATAAGAGCAACTGGATTACAAAATAAACTCACCTGAAACAGAAAAAAATGGTTTATTAGATCACCTTATATATAATAATTCAAATATGTACATATAATATATCTGTATAAATGAGTTTCACAAAAGCATATATTTTTAAATGAAGAAAGCAGCTGCAAAAATAAACAAATACTTAAAAACTCTATGAATTCAAAAAGGTTATTTTACACTTTTATGAAAGAATGCATCGCATAAAAGAAAGGAGGCTCAATTAAAGCTGATTGCGGTCTAAAAATGAGTCCAGAAAAAATAAGAAGTTCGCAGGTCTCATTTGAGAATTAAATTTTGTCGCTGGAGAAGCAGAAGTAATGAGATCCAGGGAAGATGTGACTAGAAAATATTAGTCTTTGTTTTCGTGCACTCAAAATCCTAAAGTAAAATAGCTCAAAAATAATAAAGACATATTTTAATAATAAAAAAAAAAGATAAATCTTTCAAAAGTGATAATTGAATATATCTTAACAGGAGAATTTGAATTTCAAATTTCGTAAATCGTTATCAATCCCTTAATAAAACTACAACTTTAAGGCTGATAAAAATCATGAAAGCTCGGACATATCCTGTGTAGAAAAATCCTCTGACAAAGCTTTATTTTAAATTGCTTATTTTAATCCCGGATTCCGAGTGATTATTATGAGAATAGAAAAACGTCCAAGTTTTTCTTCTGGAGCGTTGGACGCAGGTTATTTTTAAGAAGTACCCGTCGACTTCAGTTAGCCAGAGTGTCAAAATCTCCTAATCTTATAATCCCCACGGTGCGCTGTTGGATATCCACCCCATACACGACCGCATGGAGATTCATAAGAATAAACTCGAAGGAGGTTGGGCCAAAGGTGGGAGGAAGCCGAGAAGTACACGACGAATTTGCATGGGCCAAAACCTGCTCGGAAGGGTCAATATTGAAAAACGTGCTTCGTTGTATTGGTCAGTGCTGTCTTTACCTTTGGGGCTTATCTGGGCACCTAACAAAGCTTATCGCCGACTTGCGATCCAAATAAACAATCAAATAAAACCGAATTCCTTAAATTTATCGCTCAACATAAATATTAAAAAGCTAAACAAAAATCCAACTTCTTACAAAAACTGCAGATCTTGAATTATTGGTCCTCCTATTTTAAGAACTCTACAAAGAATTTAAAACCCATTTTAATACTTGGGTGGATTCAACGGATGCCATAATTTTCATTCTTTTTCATTTCATGTATCAGAAATTATTCATAAAATGAATGTTTTAATTTTATTAATTGATTTTATTAATTTTAACCGTCATGTTTGAAAATAATTTACTGAACATTTTTGAGTCCTGTATTTTATAGATTTTATTTTATTTCGAATCTAAGGCTTTTGTTCAAAATAGAATATTTTTTTAAATCCAGATTTCATTCAATTCAGAAATTACGTGTTCGAAAAATAGGGTTTCAAACATGTTTAAGGATAAATCTAGGGTTCTCGGAAAATTGTAGACAGTCCTGGTGAGAATCCGGAGGTTTCATGTCTTGTCCTGATTTCCTGACCAATGTGTACAATACCCTGGAGACATCCCACAAATATCGGAATACCCCAAAGAGACTACTATAGTACATACCTATATAGATGCCTAAACATCCCTCATATATATGTCCTATCCTCGTAGGATAGGAAATGTGTTTTTAAGAGATTAACAAAAGCCTAGTTTCAGTGGAGCAAAGAGGATTTGTCTTGTTGTGCTCTCAGAAATGACGATTTTCTGAACTTAAAAATAAACAGTGATGGATTCGAGTTGGATAATAGAAGAGCAGAAAATAAAATCCAAGTAGTTATAAATAGTTTATAGTAACTATTAGATTTATTATAAATTTAGCATATGTTATCAAGGGAGAGAATCAGCAAAATGTTTGTATTTTCTGTTTTTCTGCAGTAAAAGCAATTCAATGTCAGCTTATATTTCTTTTCGTGAAAGAAAAAGTAGTGCGGTTGTATAAACAAACTTGTTAAAGAAATCACGTGTCGTCAAAATATAAATGGCCAATTCAATCAAAACTTGAAGAGGTATGTAATTTTGAGTAATAATAATTTTGTCCTTGGAAGGAACTAAGTGCTTCAGGTGTATACGATGTTCCGGAGTGAAGTGCTGCGATTCATTTTGCTGAAGACTTACGCGTATTATTTGTGTTCTGAAAATGAAAGCAAGAACCTGATTCTTGGACCACCCTGTTGTACTCTGACGAGATCGGAAGAAAATTACACTTTTTTGAAAGCAGCGAGGCAATATTACAATCATTAAGGCGGGCGAGCCTTACTACTTCGCGAGCACACCTGGAGCACACCTGGAGCATCACTGCTACTCCTCCCCATTCTTAGTTATAAGGGCACGAAACCTTTAAAAATGTTAGGGTTAGCGAATAAAAAGATAGGTACTCCGGGGCGGTCTGCCAAGGCGGTCCTCGATGAAAGCTCCGCCTGTTATCCTCCTCCTTGTATTCTCCTGTAGTGTAGAAACCAGATCGTTTATTTTATCATTTTTCCTCCAACCTCGATGAGCGTTGAACGCAACTATCTCGTTCATCATATCGTAAACGACAAGTGTGTATCGACCTCAGAAAATCTACCTTTTAAGTCTTCAGTTTGGAACTTCTCCAGCTGCTCACAAAAGTAGTTCAAGCATAAACATATTTATTCCTAATATATTTGTTTTAATATATCTTTTTTTTATTTCAATCCAATGAAAATAGGGTTTCTTCGTTTGCAATCAAAATTAGATACATTTCCATCCCCTACATTTTAACCAATTTTAAAAGATGCACAAAAAAACTGCTACTTGTGATAACCACAGAAATAATATACTTGGAAACAGTAAAATATGGCACAACTACAATTTGTAGTTGCCACAACCACAAAGAGGGAGAGGGTCGAGAATGGGGAAAATCTTGGAAGCGCTTTATCGTTGAATGAAAGACGGGGAGGGGGCAAGAAGAATTGCCAGGAGGGGAAAGGGAATGTAGAAAGAGGGGCTGTCGGGAAGAACGCAGATTATCATTTGGTGGGGAGGGGTGAGAAAGGGTTAGCCGAAGGGCAAGTAAAATGGGAAGAGGGGGTTTAGGGAAGAAATATATTGACAAGTTGAGGATGATTTTGGAAGCAGTTTATGGTTGAATGAAAGAGGGGGCGGGGTGAGAAGAAATGGCCAGAGGGGCAAGGGAATGTAGAAAGAGGGGCTGACGGAACGAAGAGATCATCATTTGGAGGGGGAGGGGCAAGAAAAGGATTTGATAGAAGCACTGAATACTTAATGAAGCGATATTGGTGAACTCTCTTTCTCCCTTTGCTAAAATGCATATTTAGGTATTGATACAGTAAGCAAAAAGTCTTACAGATGAGAATCGATTTCATGCAATTTATTCCAAGAAGATGGATAATATGCCAGCATTTATCAGACAAATTAAATTATATTCCGGATCAGTGCAATGAATTAATCACATCTTTTTATAAAAATGATCAATGGCTTATAGTTTTTTGAGTTTCTTATGCAAATTAGTTTATTTTTCATCTAGATATTGATCTAAAATTCTGAAATATGTTGCGTGGATTCATTTTACAGCTGCACCGTATTATTTGAACGATGCGTAACCTGATCCAGATAAATTGCTCACCGATTTCAGAATTGCAAAAGCGGTTACCAACCTGTGAATATATTATGCTATAATGGTTACAAATAATGATTTGTGGTTAAAAATTATCCCTTTGACAAGATAAAGGGATTATTAATAAAATATACGTATTATGTAAAAAAATTGACCATAAAATTATAGACATAAATCAAATAAAGGAAAAACATTGTAGTTTAACAATGTTCTTCTTCTATAATAATTTTTGTTTTAAATTAAGAGAACATTCTTCTTCCTCTTAATTTAAAGTTTTTATAGTTCAAGGATTCTGGAACAGATGGCGTTAAGGTATAGTTTACATGCCTGAGAAGTTTCAGGATCAGGGTACTTTGATTATTGTAGCCCAGGACGAAGGACAAAGCATTCTATAACTTTGTTCTGACATTTAAATATATTATCTAGTGACAGTTTATCCTTGATACAGATAACAATGTCATTTTTATTCTGCGAACATTCAGAGAAAGTTTCTTGACTCACACAGAATTTTAAAAGTTTAAGAATCTTATTTTATAATATTAAAACTAATTTTATTGAATCTTGTATACGTGATAATATTAAAGTTGATGTATTTTTATTCAATGAATATCTGCTTGAGCTGATCGAAACAAAAATAAAAATACTGTTTAATATTGTATGATTATGACTTTTCTTGGAAAAGTTACTTCTTTAGAAAATCCATAAAATTAATTAAATTGGATATGCTACTGTAAGTAAGATCAATAATTTTCTTTCTAGAGAAAAAGGTCTAATATATTTCTTAATTCATAATATAACAGGTATGACTTGACAGAGATGTTCGAAATGAAAATTTTTCAACATCTAGATTCTAGAGCTGTAATATTTCGAGTTGTTTCTAAAATAGAAAAAAAATTAGAAGATTTTTAATCTCTATAATTAACAAAGAGAATTAAAATAACAGTAAAAAAGGATAGCATGTATTCATGGTCACAGAGATATACTAACTCTCATAATTTTTGAAACTAATTAAAAAAATTAAACTAATCCATTATTATTATCTTTAAGCACCGAAGTTATTAATTGTAACTGCTAATCTCCCCTTTCCGCCCAATGATAAAAATAGATCTTACTCTCGCGAACACTTTTTACTTCGGAAGTGTTTGATTCTCCTCATTTGCATTCCTTCGTGCTAAATTACTTTTCGGTTTCGCACTTCGAGGTGCTTCGAGGTTCGAAAGGAGTAGCGGCGGCGGCAACCGAAATATATCGGCATGGAGGAGAGATAGATCGAAAGGACTCTAAACTGGGCGCGTGTGGGCTGAAATATTTAAGTTAAGGTATAAAATAAGGACACGAGGCCGGTAAATGTAGGCCCGTGGTCACCCGTGGTAGTCTCTTATTCCATGTAACCAGGCAATGTTGTCCTTCAGTTTATTGTGCCGCCAGAAGCCGCCAGTCAGCTGAATACAACGGTGTGCAGTCTGGAATTCGTGGGCGTACTAGCGACTATCCATATCCAACTAGGTGGAGTGGGAAAAGACTGCTGTTACTGGTGGCGGGAGTATAATTTGTGACGGTAGGGATTTTCAAACGGTGCAGGGCAGGAATTGGAGGGGTAGGAGCAACAAGGATGAGGGGAGAAAAGTAAGAAGGGAGATGTGTGCTGCCGCCTGCCAGTCATGCAGGGAGCGTGACCGTCGGTCGAATTCAAACCTCACGACTCAACTCAAACTCTCCCAGCATCGCCGTCGAGTCGAGTCGAGTCGAGAGACTTGCGAGAGACCTGTCGAGTCAGTTGCTCTCCGATGTTTGTGGAGGAATGTCGTTCCGTGACTTCCTCTCCCGGAACTACACGCGCACCCGTCAAATAGAACGCAAACTGTTCTCCAGTTCAGTACTTCACTATTAGTAACTACATTTACAATTGTTGAAATATATTGTGTGACTTTTGTGTTAAATTGAATTTGTTTGAATTTAAGTGTCCCTAAAGGATATATCAGTGAGTGTTGGTTTGCAATGTGTCAAACAATTGCCTCAAGTGCAACCTAAAGTGGAAACTTGGTAGTAGCGAAACAATAGTAAGAGTGAAGTGCAGTAATGTGCGCGTGACAAGACGTTTTTGTTTGGTGATGAGCAAGAGACCCCATCAAAATGAATCTTGCACGAGTAGTGATGCTGATTTTCAGCGTAGGCATGGTAGCAGGCCGCAGCATCACCAGTTTGGAGGCACCAAGAGGGTGTATTTGGCAGAAAGAGGGAAAAGAGCGAACTCTTGCGTGTCGGTTGAGGACCATCGGTAATGCACCTGCTCTTGTAGGCAACCTCTCAACAGTCCAGCTCGATTCCGTCACCTCTCTTGGATTGGAATGTAACGAGGCATTGTTCTTCGAGAGTCAGATGGATGAACCTCGTGGTTTCTTGGCTCCTCTTTCTCGCCTTGAGAAACTGAGAATGGATTACTGCAAGATCCGTTACCTTCCCGGAGGAGTTTTCTCATCAGCTCGCAATTTACGGAGTCTCATTCTCCATTCGCATAATGGCGATTGGTCATCGATAAGCCTGGAACTCCATCAGGATGCGTTACAAGGTTTACCTGACCTGGAAACCCTTGATCTCGCCGAAAACAACATATGGACCATGCCACCCGAATTACTTTGTCCCACGCCAAACCTCTCGAGTTTAAACCTCACGAGCAACAAGTTACAAGACATCTCCTCGCTCGGGTTCTCCGACTGGACCACTTCTTGCGCTTCGAATCTCGAAACGCTCGATCTCAGTCGGAATGATCTCAGTGCTTTGCCGGATAATTCTTTGAGTGGTCTGCGCAGTTTGACCATTCTCAGATTGCAAAACAACGCAATTGCTGCTGTGGGGGACAATGCTATGGGTGGTTTGGTGAATTTAAAGTCCCTCAACATGTCGAGCAACAGACTAGTTGCTCTGCCTCCGGAACTGTTCTCCAGGACGAAGGACTTGAGGGAATTGGTCTTGAGCAATAACTCTCTATCTGTTTTGGCCCCCGGTTTGCTCGAAGGCTTAGAACAGTTACAATCTCTGGACTTGAGCAACAATGAACTCACAAGTCGCTGGGTCAATCGCGACACTTTCTCTCAACTGACGCGTCTAGTCATTCTTGACTTGTCTTTCAACGCCCTGACAAAGATAGACGTGCACGTCTTCAAAGGATTATACAAGCTTCAAGTGCTCAAGCTCGAACACAATGTGATAGACACACTCGCAGGCGAGTGTTTCGGTTCACTTGTAAACTTACGTTCCCTGACTATGTCGCACAATAAAATCTTCACGTTCGATGCTTCCCACTCGGTAGGCCTTGCGAGCCTCGAACAATTGTTCCTTGACGACAACAGAATACGAGGAATAGAACGCGACGCGTTTAAAAATTTAACCAAGCTCCAAGACCTCTCCTTGAGCGGAAACGCGCTGTCGGATGTGCCGGAAGCAGTGCGAGAGTTACAGTCCTTAAAGACCCTCGATCTCGGCAATAACCGTCTCTCTAGGATCGATAACGAATCGTTTACCGGATTAAACGAGCTCTACGGACTCCGTTTAGTGGACAATAAATTGGAGAACATTTCGCGGTCGGCATTCTCCTCTTTACAGTCGCTCCAGGTCTTAAATCTCGCGAGTAACATGATTCGTCACGTGGAGCCGGATGCGTTTGCCAAAAATTTAGTGATGCGCGCTATAAGATTGGACGGTAACCAGCTCACTGAAATTCGCGGAGTGTTTGCCAACCTTCCAGCCCTTGTATGGTTGAACGTTTCGGACAATAAATTGTTGTGGTTTGATTACACTGACGTTCCACAAAATCTAACCTGGCTGGATATGCATGCCAATCAGATAAATAAACTCGGGAATTATTACGCGAGACAGGACAATCTTCAGATAAAGATGCTGGACGCGAGTTTCAACTTTATCACGGAGATATCGGACATTAATGTGCCCAACAGCGTCGAGACCTTATTTCTAAACAATAATAAGATCCACAAGATTTCTGCTGGCACGTTCTTGCAAAAGGTAAACCTCGATAAGGTCGTGCTGTACGGTAACGAGATTCAGCACTTGGAAGTGGCCGCTCTAGAAATACAACCCGTACCAGGAACTCAAGAACTACCGGCATTTTATATCGGCGACAATCCACTTCTATGCGATTGTTCCATGGAATGGCTGCCACGGATAAACGAACTCGCCAGGTTACGACAACATCCACGCGTTATGGACCTTGATTCCGTTACTTGCGACATGGTCCACGCCCGCGCAGCTCCGCGACGGCCACTGTTGTCGCTCAAGCCAAAAGATTTTGTTTGCCGATACGAAGCTCATTGCTTCGCATTGTGCCATTGCTGTGACTTCGACGCGTGCGACTGTGAGATGACCTGTCCTGATAATTGTTCCTGCTATCACGATCACAGCTGGTCCAGCAACGTAGTGGATTGCACGAATGCCGGATACAGGTTTGTACCCGAGCGTATTCCCATGGATGCCACCGAGATCTATCTGGACGGCAATGATTTGGGAGATTTAGGAAATCACGTCTTCATCGGCAAGCGGCGCCTGGAGGTGCTCTATTTGAATAACAGCGGGATATCTTCGATTCACAACCGCACCTTTAACGGAGTCGAGTCCCTCAAGGTCCTTCATCTCGAGAGCAACGTCTTGAGAGAGCTCAAGGGCAGTGAATTTAATCAACTTGAACACATGTCAGAACTCTACTTGGACCACAACGCTATCGCGATGGTCAACAATTCTACTTTCAACAAGATGAAGAATCTTGAAGTTCTCAGACTAGACAACAATAGAATCGTGGACTTTCAACCGTGGGATGCTTTGACCGATGCTGGAGCCGGAGCTGCAGTCTCTCTGGAGGGCAACACGTGGAGTTGCGACTGCAGTAATGCCGCACGATTACGCAGCTGGTTGGCCGCACACCAAGGTGACGCTGATAAGATGTACTGCAAGGATGGAGCCGAAACCCTGGCCCAAGCTCTGAGACGTTGCGGCGACCCCTCAACCGAGGCAGTTACACGAGGGATCCACCAAGAAGGGCCTCTAGTCGGAGGAAACTTTGTGCCTCTTCTCGCAGGGGCTCTCGTTATCGTCATTGCAGTTTGCCTCTTTGTTGCCCTGGCCTTCGCCTTTCGCCAGGACGTTCGACTCTGGGCACATGCCAGGTACGGCCTCAGACTTGGGAAAATTGCCTCTCCACCAGAGGAGGAACGAGACCGTCTCTACGATGGCTACTTCATCTACAGCGAACGAGATGAAGACTTTGTCTCCAGATATCTAGCAGCGGAATTGGAGCAATCAGGGCTCGCCCTTTGTTTGCACTGGAGAGATTTACCACCATCGAGACCCCAGGAAACTCTATCGTCTGCAGCAGCCGCGTCCCGCAGGATCGTTATCGCCTTCTCACCTGTTTTTCTCACCAAGGAGTGGCAGAATATTGAATTCAGAACTGCTCTGCACTCTGCCTTGGAGAACATTAGACCCGCTTCCAGAAGAAGAAGAATTATCATCCTTCTGGCTACGGAAGCTCCTCTTCGAGATCCTGAACTGCAGCTTCTCCTCCAAACATGCACAGTCATCGTCTGGGGTGAGAAAAGGTTTTGGGAGAAGCTAAGATATGCAATGCCCGATTCAGCGGATAAACGGCGCGATAGTAAAAATGCGACCTCTGAAAGAAATCGCATGCCCGCTCGTTATACAGCCGCACCCTTGGCGGCAGACGCATGGTCCAAACCAGTCAACAACCTTCTTGTGCCGATTCACGCACCCACACCCACACCGACTCAGTCAACGTACATGAGTTCGGCCTCCAGCAGAACCGAAGACGAAGATAGCGGGGCTGAACATCAACACCACATCGTCAGTGATTACAGTGCTTTGCATACGAGCAATATCCAACGTCCGGCGAGTCTCTCCTCCAGGGGCAGCCATCTTTACAGTACCATTCCAGAACTTCCGGTACTCACGACACCTAATTTTGGTAACTCGTCAATTCCAGTCAATCCTCGTACTTATTTTGTTTAAAAATGTCTAACTCTAAAAAACTAGTGTTTGATTCAGCCAAAGAACTTTATTAATGAATATATTTTTTTCGATGTAGCATACGAACATTTGACTGATCTAAAATGTCTCTTTTATTTAACTTCTTTCATAAATTCTTATTATGAAATCTGTGGTGTCTTTCCGATGTAAAGTATTGCAATTCCTTTGTATTTCGTTCAAAAACTCAGTTGGTTAAATCAAACACACATGCACAATTGACTGAATGAATTAATGTTTAAAACTCATTGAATGATTTACAAGGTTGTACAATGCGTTATTGTCCACGTTATTGTCTTTATATTTTTTTTTCTTTTGGAAACTGAAATTGCTTTCCATCAAGATCGCATCCGAGAAAGATACTAAAAATTAAATTTCAAACTGATGATATTGAACTTTTTAAATTCTTGAAGAGATCTTAACGAAAAGGGATTTACTTGCTTCCCATGTTTATGAAGCTGAAAACTTCTCCAATTTTTATGGGCGTTGAGGGAACGCGGAGCGGAGAGTGGTAGGCTTAAAAATGAAACTAAAATTTGTTGAGCAAATAATCACGATACTATAGTTATTAGTTGCAGAAGTCCGTCGTTTCAAAGGTGTAACTTACTTAGCACTTAAAATTGTATTTTACTATTTGTTTGCACAACGCATTGTACAATCGCTAAAGACTGGATTTTCGTAAAAATTAGTATCAACGAACAGAATTCTTTCTTTAAGTAGCAAATAAGTAGGCAATTTCGAACATTATGACAACGTTTTTGTGTAAATTATGCCAATTCTTGAATCAAGTTTATGGTTAAAATTAATTCAAAGTATAGAGCACAGACTCAGGTTTGCGGTTTATTCAAAGAATTAATTTCGACTCCAATAAATTTTTTTTTCGACATTTATTTCTCAGAACTCAGAAAGCCGCCTACTTAATGACAACATGTTATGAGGAATGATTGCCAAATTTATAGCAAATTAATTTATAGCACATTTATTGTTTCAATTTTTACATTCTCGACGAGGAGTTTTGATTTAGAAATGGTTGTAACTGTGATAAGAGGACGAGACTATCCGAAATTGAGTAAATATAAGCGAGTGTGTGTGAATGCGTGGTAGACTTGCTTCCCAAAATTATGTAGTCAATATCGTGCCATTTTTACGAATCGATAATTCCCTGTTGACGGAGAGATCTCGCGCGAAGCGTTTTCTTTGGAGAAAATACTTTTCAAATTCATATAGGAAATTACGTTCGCACTGAAAGATGCAATTTGTCGGTGTTAATGTCTTCTGCTGTCGGTAGAAAATTTTAATTTATTTCGTTATGAAAAACTTTATTTATTTATGTGTGATATTTTCGCCTGCTATTCAATCTTGACTATAATTTTATTTGCTTTTTGACTAAAGTTTCTTCATGAAAGTTACTTTGACAGAGTAAATCTTTTTCAGTGTGCATTAGTTTACTTCTAACTTCTTGGTAATAACCTTTTTGGGGTGAATGATCAAGTTTCGTAGTGCTCAAGTTTGATAACAGAGAGAGGCATTAACGTCGACAGTCATATAGAAACTATATTAGGATGAGCGTGATTTCCGAGTAGAGGTTGATAATGTATTATTCGGCTGGTTCGAAATGCAGCATTATACTCACTCCTAACGGGATTTAATAAACGTGGTATATGGATTCTAGTGCATTTCGAGAACTTTCTCCATGCGGAAAAGTGTATATGGACTCTGAATAAAAACTAGACATCTTGCAGAGAATGAAATTACTAAATAACGAAAAACTATGTTATTAAAGCGAGTCCCCTTTTGTTCCGAAAAATGTATTTTTGCAATGAAATCCGTTGGACGGTAATATTTAAGTGAGAAACATTTCGACGATAATTAACTGTATGTCAATTTATTTGTGCAAATCTAGGAAAGATTAATTTTTGTAAATGGTATAATTTAATTATAATTGCGCATGGAGTTAATTTATCTCTGAGATGTTTCATTAGTTTGCTGAAATATTGGTCTCGAAATCATTCTTGCGTGAAATTTTTATGTGTATATAACTTTTGTACTCTAGCGTTATGTTAAATCGAGATTGAGACCAACGCGTTACATTCAAAGAATCGTGACGTGAAATCTCGTTCCTAAGACTTCCGCCTGTCACATTATTGACAGTCGCTCGACGCTTATTAGTTTGTAAGGGGTTCGTTGTAAATAATGTAAATCTACTTGTGTAAATAATATGCGATGTTAGGCAAATAGAATTCTCAGTGTAAAATTGTATGAATGATGTATTATGTATGAAAAATGAAGAATGATCTAAAAAGTCCGCTGTTTAATATAAATAAACCTATATACTATTGTAAATAATATGCTCTGACTGTCTATTATATTGGCTCTTTAGTCATCTCCGGTGTAAAAAGAAATAATCGTTATTTGAACGAATGCATATAGGAGAATAAAAACGTTCTTTTCATAATAAAGTTGCACGTGTACGAATTTCATTACCCTTATACACCCCATTCTCGTTTATAAAATTATAATCACTATGAAAGCAAGCAGCAGTAATAGCTTCCTGACTTCCCGTGTAATTCTTTATTGAGCTATTGCGAAGCGAGACTTGTATTAGTGAACTCTTACTTCATTCAGTAGGCAGTGTATTCGTAAAGGTTCGCATGAAGTTTACGTAAAGAAAATTACTCGGAACTTTAACGAAAGCGTAGATATACTTTCTTCTCAGTTGTAAGGTCTTAAGTTCTCCTGAATAACCAGGCAGCGAATTTCTTGCCGAGCAACATTTTTGAACTCTCACACAATTTGTTATTCCTTGTTATAGGACAGGTAATAAACTTTGCGCATTCATTATCTCGGATTTTTAAACCTTCATGCTCTTCCCTATCGGCACTTTCACAGAAAAAAGATTCTCTATTGTTTTATCACTGCGTAATTGATAAACTTAAAAATGTTTCCAAATGAGCTATTTTTTTCTAAATCTCTTCCTTTTTGAATTTTCTTACAAGTATGTAGTATCTAATTAATTTGCTACTTAATTGCGAGTTTTGATCGACATTATTTAGTGTAAGCAGAGGTATGCTTTTTTTATTCTGCGTGCGGAATTTCTGTGCTGGGATCGTAAAGTATTGGAACGAGATGTTGAGGCTCCAGCTCCAGGCGGTTTGACAAACGTTGCAGACAATGAGGCAGCCAATTAAGCAGAAGACGACAGATCCCTCGTCGCTCAAGACAATCATTATTAGCTCGAGCAAAACAGCTTGCGAGGCAATAACTTCATTGCAATCTAACTGATCAGCTCTCAAGGGGAAATTGATTCTCATGCACTGTGATTATCAAAAGACATTCTCAAAATAATTTGATAAAATACGATCAAAATTAAGATCTAAGAGAATTCAGAATCTACCTCTAAGTAGTGCCACGAGCAAAGCGCTAGGAATGGGGGAATGTTGATTCTCGAAATCAAACTCCCCTACTCCCCCGAAAGTGGCATTAATCGGAGCGTGGACTGTAGTTCTAAGGTTCAATATTCTAAAAATACTTTGGTATAGCGTTTTTTTTTTTAATAACGTTTCCAACTTTACACCAAGGGTATAGAATATCACTCTGATACAATCTTATAATTTAGTTAACGATATATAAAAAGAATATTAGAGTCAAACATTATAATTTAATACCCGCTTTTTCTTTAAATTCAGTCGAACCATGATAACCCTAAAAGTTTAACTTTTGTGGAAGGTACGGGTCTAGGATAATAAATCATAATTATCGCTGATTGATGAGTATCAGTTGGAAATGAGTGGAAAAATGAGGGCAGACACGTGATGTTTTCCGTTAAAAAGTTGACCCATTGGCCCTGAAATAAAAGTTGGATCGAAAGACCCGCAGAATATTATATCGCTTAATCGTATCTGGCGTTGCTTAATAGGTTCAATTTGATATTTTGATCCGAATCTTTTCCCTCTGCCACTCATCCTCTGGTAATCGAAATTGGATTTATTGATCAATAATTGGGACGGCGCGAGCGATTCGATTCTGCTTTCTTCATCAAGCTCCTTTGTTAGCTGGTTCGATTTTGAAAATTGATTCGACACCTTACTCGACATGCTTTGATAATAAAGTGCCAGAGAGTCTACACGTTTAACCTAAATTTTATTCACGGCTACATTTGTATGCCTTGTTTAAAATATAAGTATAAATACATGTATTGGAGGTACCCAAGATCATTTTTTAAGAGTGACAAACAGCAATAGTTTCCCCAACAGCAATAAATTATAATTTCCATGCGATTAAGGTAGCATTTCACTTGTGAAATAAAATGTAAGACTCATGCATTTTTTAAATTTAAAATTCATGAATTCTCATTGTTACTCATTTGTGTGCTTACTTAAAGAGATAAGAGAGCTAGACGTATCTGAGTTTTTCTTAGGTGGTCCAAATTACCCTACGGTATTCTAACGACATCTTTTTTCCCGTGCGATTAAAACTATACACATACTACTCGAG
This sequence comes from Synergus laeviventris, assembly GCA_032275145.1. Classification (NCBI taxonomy): domain Eukaryota; kingdom Metazoa; phylum Arthropoda; class Insecta; order Hymenoptera; family Cynipidae; genus Synergus; species Synergus laeviventris. The sequence continues at coordinate 1,878,760 of JAUESI010000029.1, forward strand.
AGAATGATGATGTAATCTACCCTCGGTCAGCTTACGTCAATTAAGGGCATCCTTTTAATATGGTTCTCTCCGTCAGCAAAGAGTCACGGTTCCAGTAACTACTCCTTAATGAGCGCATCTTTTTAGAGCCTCTTTCGCACAGTTTAGTACCCTGATAAAATGATAATAAGCAGTAAAATAAATATTAAATATATATTAAGTTATCGCAATCAGCATCGGTAGCATAGTTACATAGTTGATAATTACATTTCAATACTTCAGTTAGATTAATTCACTCAACCACATTCAACAAGAATGAAAAAACTTTCGAGTAAACAAAAGTAAGGAGATTTTACCATACACCGCATTCGAGAATATCGACTTTCAGCGTTGGAACTCGAACAACTTCAAACGAACACTTTTCCTCGATTTTTTGCACACTTCAATATCCCTTTTCAAATTAAGTTCGCCGAACCAATTCTAGAGGAGAAAAATTTGATTAACTTTATCAGATCCAAGACCTAATTGCAGATTGAGACCTTATATTGAGTAAAATGTGACTGAGGTGTAATAAAAGTTTTATATACTGAAAAAAAATGGTTTTGCTTTTTTAGCTAGAAATATATTTCTGACAAAATATGGCGGAATGAGTGATACTTTTTAGGTGTAACAGTAAACCATATATCTGTTATCTGAGATACATAGACCAGCTATCTCTTACAGATAGAAATTTTAGGAAATAAGTCTAGCACCGGTTGCTAAATCATCTATCTCTAATGTCTAAATAACATGTTTAAAGACCAGTCATCTTCGCATAAGAAAAAGTTGGTCTGAATAAAAAAACACATTAAAAAAAATGTAGAAGATTTTATGTTATGTCGATGAAAATGTTGATGTCATATGCCACAGAATTGTAAATGAGTTCTCCTTGTAAATACATTTTCAGTTACGTTAATTTGCCATAAAGTAAAGTTATTTCAGTCATAACAGTATATACTGCAACAAGTTATGGCAATTCCAAGCTCTTTATCTTGTACTCATATTCATAGTTACTCTTTGTTTAACCACAAAGTGACCTATCACAAGCCCGAGAAACACTGACAATCAAATATTCTTCGAAAAATGCCTTGATAATGTATTTCTCTGGTCGTAGGTACATTTCTTAGGTGAAAAGTTGGTTGAGTGATGATAACAAAAGACAAAGAGTAAGACAACAACAGATGTCAGGAAGATGACTCTCTTTAGAGTGAAATATCGAATAGCGCGTGGTGCAAGAATTTATAGGCAATTCGCATGTCATCGTGTATAGTGTATACCCACACAAGGGAGTCTGCTGTTTATTGCAAACATATATTATTATTATAGCAGTATATAATAACTTTATTAATCCCTTAACTGAAGAGTATTTTGTACATGAAGAGTTTTATTGTATACTTCCAGTACATTATAGTATATATACGTGCAAGCATGCAATACAGATAGTTTCTAGTTCCTGCAACAGAATTATATGTTCTAAGCTCCAGTTTATAAAGGTGGAGTATAGAGTTAGTACAAATGTTATGAACATTATGAATTATTTTAATCAAAAAATGTACACCCATTACAAAAAAAGCTAACCAATATCAAGGTGTCTACTACTATAAATTTTTCCCACGAAATTTCATATAGGACAATTCCCACATTTTTCCACTTAAAAGTACAAGGATCTTCTTACGATAAAATCATCATACAATTCATAGTGGGTTGCGACATGCGTAATTTGCTCTATTGCAATATTACAATTTATCTTAAAAATATATTTTTTAATTTTTAAATAATTTCTAAGAACTTCAATTTGAAGTTAGAAAAATATGGCGCAGTTGAGTTGCAAGGAATTTGAAATTCAATCGCATTATGCAATGAACCATTCAGGAAATGGCTGAATTTACCATTTAAAATATAGTCAACATGCACTCTGAAAGTATTTTTCCTGGAATTTAGTAAGTTTTACTATTTAAAATTATAATTTGTGCAAAGACAATTGTAAACCCTGCTATTTTTGTTGCAAAAGTTATACAATTTGAAATAGTAAAACTTGCTAAATTCCAGGAAAAATACTTTCAGAGCGCATATAAGTTGACTATTTTAAATCGGTTTTCCCGCATTGAAAATAAAATCAAGCACAATTCCCGGATTTTCTTAAATTCCCGACGATGATCTTTGCTCTTTTAAAAATTGATAATGCTTATTTTTTATCACGAAATTCGTTATATGCGTCAGTAATATAAAGTGGAGATTATATTATCGCAAGCATTGAATAGCGTGATACCCAATGGGCGGCGTTTGTCTCTCCTCTCCAGATCATAAACAATTACAAGCCTTGTTCCAGGCTCGTTGAATTCTCAATAGGCATTAGCGGCCGTCGTCAATTTGCCTTTATCAATTGTCTCCTCTGGAGGCACGCAGCCGGTCTCTGTGCAGCCGTTCATCTCATGCAAACTTTCCAACACGAATTCATCCACTACTCTCGTGCAATGCACTTAATTATTTGACTCGTAGGGAGCAGTACATGAGAAGAAATCTTACTGGATTTAATGAAATCCTCGTGGACTTGGGAAATGTCAGTGGTCAATTGAGCAACAAGGGCAGCGTTTTATGTCCATTACAACTATAATCTCGGAAACATTTTCAGATTTCAAAGTTAAAGGAACAAAAGTATGCAGTTTAAATAGTCATGAGTTTAAAAAGTGGAATCTTGAGACTAATTAAAACATCATCTTTAAGGGAGCTTAAATACTAAAATAATAAACCATTTTTATACATGTTCTGAAGAAGAAGATACTCATTATTCACTATGACCTTGAGATATTAAACATCTGTGTAGATTCTCTAGAAGTAGAAGCTATAACGTTTCTTGTGTTTTCTTTAGATAATTTGATTTTATTTGTTATAATTTAATATTCCATATTGTATAAGTTTAAACCTCAAATTTAATTGAAATCGAATATGAAGCTGAGTAGAGAATTTGAAATTCTAATTTCTAAAGAACGCAACGCTGCAAGTTAACGGAGAACTCAAACGACATAATTAATGACAATTGAACTTGTCAGAAATTTGCGATGTCAGGAATTTAAAGTAACTTCAAGGTGATTGGTTGCCAATCCTCTAGTGTAGGCAACTTGATTTATTGCTAATTTGATATATTTCTCTGTAACCGGTGTACAAAAGGGTGTTTACACTGAAAAAAATGGCTATAGTGATAGATGGATAAATAATGAATAATGGACTACACATTTTTCAGGTGAAAGTGTTACGGGATTCTCATATATGGAAAAGTATAGTATTCTATGCGAGATTTTATGGTATTTCAAGAGATTTCCTGTCGGAATATAAGCTATTCCTAAATTGCCAAATTGCAGTCACCATTTTTGGTATTGTCATCCTTATTTGTGAGCCAATTTAAAAGAATAAAGAAAAACTTGTTGGCTCTAAGAAAGTTTGAGTTTTCAAGAAAAGAAGCTGGAGACTTTGTGACTTTTGTTTGCGGACACGAAAACATCGTTGGTATTTTGCTTGTCCTTTGCTTGGGAGAAGGCGGACGTTTTAACCCCATGTGAGTTTAACTTATTCGCTGTCTTGTCTTATATTTTTGTAGCGTGCACGCGGTATATTTATTAACCCGTCAAGTGGCACATTATTCATCGTTTAATCAAGCGAGCAGCCGTCCGTCACATCGGAGAAAAGAGCGAAAGAAAGGGCTGCCGCGGTCCAAGGAATCTACGTACCACTGGTCAAGGCTACAAAGGCCACTGCCTATCTCCTATACAACGATATATCCATACCATACAACTATAAGACTATCAGACTAAAGATTATAAGAGTATATGGCATAAGGCAAAAGCAACTATCGTCTATATCACTATAGGGCTTGGAAATCCTGTGACGTAAAATTGCAACGTGTCGTTACTGGATATTGATTTGACGCCTTAGGCCGACGTATACCTATTTCAGTGACTCGATACGTTACATTGTTAATCAATCATTAAACTCGATGATCTTGATCCTTTCGACTGACTTCCAATTAAAGTTCATCGCGTTCAAGGACACGCACCAGAGGAAGCTATATAGCGACCAGATTCAGAGAGTCGCGATTTCGGACGTAATAAATCGAATTTACAAGATGAAAAGATATATTCTTTGCCGAATGGTTCAAAGGGGACACAAAAAGTTGATCGAAAAAGTCTACACGGTTTTAAGATGAGCTAGCTTTCTGTTCGATCGGAGTAGAGACCACTGTACACTGGCTCTTTATCGGTGGTCAAAGACTTTAGATCTATATAGGTACTTCCAAAAAAATTTCACCACCATTATTCGGATTTAATTGAACTAGTTTGGGCATTATCGAAAAGTGCCTCAATGGACTGGAAACTATTCGAACTAAAATTTAAGAATTTATAGTTAGTATATTTACCAACTTATTGTTTTTTGAAAACGATTTTCTTTTCTGAAATGTGCAATTGTGCATGCCTAGTGCCGACCTTTGGGGGCGAGGTCGCGGGCGCCCTATATGTTTTGTTATATGTTTTTCTTTCTCATAGAATTAAATCCAAATGTTTAAGCGGCTTCAATGAACTGCAAGTTGATCATGAGCGGTCTGAGCTGTTTATAGATCGATGAAACGCACTGCCCAGACTATTCATTCGTTCGAAAAATATTTCTGTGAAATTTCCTATGTAAGCAGTTATCAATGTTCGCGCTGGTTTATATGAATTTAAAAATATATTTCTGAAATTTTAAGGGAATGAAAGATATATACAAATTTTAAACATTTCTTTAAAATTTAAGAATTGAAAATGATTTAAAAGCATATTTCATGGAACTTAGTTTTCACTAAAAATCTCGAAAATCTAAACGATATTTTATTTTTATTTTGAACGGGTCGTCATGAAAGATTTTATCCGAGGGCGCCACAGCACATATTAGGCTAAAAAGTAAAAACCGGCAATTCACAAGCCACATTAAATTTTTGAAATGCTTTTAATTCGAACTAATGACTGGATAAGTGGATACTGAATATCCTCGACTAAAATGTCTAATTAGAGTTCCAGGGGCGGCAGAAATAGAAAAGAAACTTTCTCTCTTAAAAATAACTTCTTGCCTTCAGAAATATAAGAAAGAGGGAAAGTCATATGTAAAAATAGTTAAGTCAAAAAGCTATAAGACGTTCGCTATCGCTTTTTCTTAAGAATACAGAAAAGCAGAAATTACCCCTTAAGACAACAAAAAATCCTATTTTTTAAAACTAGCTTTTTATTCCAGAAGTTAAATCTGCTTTAGAGAAGCTAAAAAATAAGTAATCTTATACTATCAATATTTTAGGTACTTAAAAATGTGAGTGTACCTTCCCCATGATCAAATCTGATTTTATACCGAACTCTGATCCCTTGACACTTGACAGTTATAGGCAATAGCAGTGAATGCAGTCAGGGGAATTTCGTCATCGAATCAAAAGCATTTGACCTCCGGCTGCATAAATATCGAAAGATGAGGCAGGTGTGAGGCTACGAGATACCATACATCATAGATCTTGATACCTTTAAAAATAACGCGACACGGTGGAGTACGGCATGAAAGAAAATTTCCTGTTTTCTTATGAACCGCAAAGTACGTAGTTTCGAGTCTTTTCTTCGCAAAGCTGACAATGTCCCTTTCCATCGTCAGCTGGAGGAATTCTGTTAGCGTCGGATTCGGTCTATCTACACGGAGATCGCGGTACGGATAGATCAGACGAAAAGTGCCGGGTGGCACGCAGCCTCCCGCAGCCCTTGACTAATCTCAGTTCGTCTCGGACGCTCACGAGTCACAGGGAATCACCGCCCTTCATGGAGTATACGTCCCAGGTCAGAAAGATACCCGAACCCCGTTCCGGTAGTTTTTGTCCAACTGCGTCCTACACATCGGCCTTGGTGGTTCGCAGTTTGGACTATGTTTGGATCATCTTTGGACCATCTTTGGACCACGGAGCATATAATATTATGAGATACTAAAGAATCAAAAACTCACTTACCAATTTTGCTTCGTGGACAAAACCTCAGTACTCCCAACGAGTCCAAGATGCCGAATCTAAAATCTGTTATTAGCCACGCCATGGATTCCAACGCGGATCACGATTCACTTCATTCACTTCGTTGACTAGCTTTGGAAGGTCACTGCAAGAAAAAGTTGATTCGCTCATTATTTATTGAAAGGATCAAATCACATTTAAGAGTGGAAGAGTGATACTCAAAAAAGTACGGGATACTTAACAGCTTCCTATTTTTAACACATTAGATGCGCTAGAAATAATTCCTGGGAAGATGTTTCCTACAATGGTCGAAATTACATCACTCTAGGAGAGTCTAGAGCAGTCTAGATCATAAAAAAGTTTCAATGGTGACTTGAAAAATTTGCAACGTCTCGGCAGAAGTATTTTTACGATTGAATGCGGGGGAAAAAAAGCGAGGAAAAAAGTTGATTCAATTGAATGTTTAAAAAAATGTTTATTACATTTAGGCATAAATTGAGCGGTGAAAAAAATTTTTTATTTTTGAATTCCAAGGGCACAAAACTTGAATAAAAAATGTGGATTGAACATGGTTTTTTTTAAATAAGTTAATATAGCTGAATATAGTCATTCGAATTTTTTGTGACTTTCTACAAAGTTCATGTTTTAAAAATTTACAAAATAAACCGACTGCATATGAAAGATTAAAAAAAAGTGATTGCGCAAAAAATATATCGAAACCGCAGAAAAAGTAGTGGAATCAAATATGAATATGGACGGATGGGCAACATTTGTTGAGTGATTTAATAATTTTTTTAAAACCCTGAATATTTTCATGAAATGTGAAACTCCCAATTCGAATGATAGGGAAAAATATAAAGCACGAAATAAAAAAACGTGCTACATTCTATAAGTAATAAAGGGAAGAGAAGCATTTAGATTAATAACACGCGACTCACGAGATAACAATCTGTTTTTTATTTATAAATAACAAAAACAAAGCCAGGAGGTAAAGGATACATAAATCAGCACTTTAGCGACGGAAGAACAATTTGAAATCCATGTAACAGAATAGCGTGTTTGCTGATCGTTAAAATACGTAACACTGAAATCGTACACTGACACGAGATAAATAGGTCGTAGAAGCTTTTACGGATTCAATATATAGGTGTGCGCAATTTAATACCACTTCTAACATTGAAATTGCAATTCTCAAACACATTTACACTCCTTAGGATAGATTATTTATTACATCGTTAGTTATGAATTACTCAGATGAAGCGTATAGAAACTGTTATATATGTGTGATCGACACTTATGGTTCAGTTCAATAATAGCCACAATTAAAAATGTTACCTTCGTTTTTATTATACTTTAATAAAAGAAGTAATGTGCAGATTACGATTTTTATGTTTATATGAAACTGAAAATAAAAGATTAAAATGAATCTTTAAAAAATACGCCGTTATAAGACTGGCATTGTCACTCATAAATCGCGATATTTCACACTTGTAAGAACTCGAATTTGTTCATGAAAGATTCATAAAAATATTGGATTCGGACAAAAGCTTGCATCAAGCTTCTTTTTTTTTTTGCTAGAATACAATGTTTCGTTTACGACGTCTGCCTCCATATCAATTTGCAGTTAAATTCCGACACAATATATGCTCATGCTGCTCTTCTCACTCACTGATGAACTAAACTTATATATAACTTCATAAACTCACATTTTTGCAATTGCATTGTTGACATAAAATCAATTTCTTATTTTCCTATCGTTAAGATATGGCGTCATTAAATTCACATTATTGGCTTCGAGTCACAATTAACTGAAATATTAATTTAAAATTTCAAGTGATTAACGACACTTCCAATAAGGTATATTGAAATAACTCAGTGACAGATAATTTCAATTGGGAATAAATTCTTCATGCACGCCTTTACATATTAATTTTTGGTCTCGTTATTTATCACGGCCTATAAAACGCATAACGATTGCAATTGAATATGGATATTTATTTCTCTGATTTCAATCGTCGCGAATTCGTTTTAAGTTGCATGAAAAGTATTTTATGATATTTAACGCTTCTCTTTTTCAGTAGGTATTATTCAGTGGCGACTGGTGTTAGTGCGTTATTCGATCACGCGAACAAATTTCAGTTTTATTTCTTTCGACTTTTAATCACTAAAATGTCTTTATTTGATTTTATTCGAATATTTTTGCCAGCTCTGTAAATACATGCAGGTAGAGAGGCATACACCGTAGATTGTACAGAGCAGCCTGAAGTGTCCGAGCAAACGAAGCTGTATATAATACCCGTACACACATGTCAAACATCAAAAGAAACAAGAGAGCGAAAGAGCGAAAGAGCGAGAAGGAAAATCAAACCTGTCGGTACATAGATTGGAGGCGCGGTCATAATTCAATATTTGTTCGAGTTAGCGGATGGCGCCGGCAAGGCCCTGCGGAGTGGTTCGTTTAAACAAATATTAGTGGTAGTTTGTGCATGTACCTACTAATTGCTGTTTTAAGTCGTAGACAATCGCAGCTTGCGCACTTTAACAAATTCCTCGACGCTACAAACAAACGGAAGTCTCAAAATCTCAAAATCTACCGCAGCCCACCAGCTGCCAGGTGAGAAATGCCAACTCTTGTTATAAGCTCCTCTTTCAACATTGTTTTTGCATTCTCTAGATTCTGTCACTGTAACACGAAACTTAAAAATGTTCGAATGGAAGTATTGTTGATTATATAGTTTACTAATTATCTTCGTTTTCTTTTTATGTCTGCTTTATATATGTATATAATATAATGTGAGACTACGGAAATTCCATATAGTAAACATTCCATAATCTCACTTCAACGTGAAAAAAAATGTATTTAAAAATATAATAATTTCATAGGTATTAATTTGATGTCTATAAATTGATGTCTAAATTTGAATTTGATGTTTGGATTTGACGTTGGGAATTCAACAGAGTTCATTTGCGTATGGAAATTCGACTTGAATTTCCGCATGGAATTTTCACATGGAATTTCCTTAGAACACTTTCTAGAATCATTCCACGTGGGTATTATACAATATATTTTCAAAAATGAGCTGCAACCTCATAACCACTCTGCGTTCGGCGAGAGTGCACTTTTCCCTCGAAGGTAAAGTTCTAAAGTTTGAATACCTTCGAAGTGGTTGAGCATATAGTTAGAACACTCAAGGAAGGTATAGCAGCATACAGAAGGCGTACTTAAGACAACTTTCCAATCATTATTATAAATTTAATGATTTTGATCAGAAACACGCTTATACTTTTCAAGAAAATGTATAATACTAAATATTTACTTGTTTTTTCATTTAAAAATGTATTTTCTCCTTTGACGAAAATGTATTTTTTCTATAAGTAAAAGGATGCAAGAGATGCTAATGCTTTGAGTTTCTATTTCACTTTAAGTACGTTATTTATGAATAAAACATACTTATTACTTACAAAAAAATAATTGTTAGACAATTTGGAAACAAGTTTCAGAAATAAAAATATATAAAATATATACCTTTTTTTTGTAAATTGAAAAGTAATGCTTTCATCATTTGTTAAATTCCCTATTGAATAAGCTACAAAGGATTCCTTAATTCTATTGAAAGTCTACGGTTTTCTGTTGGGTTTGACGGATGAGGTGTATATAATGTGCAAAATAAAAGAATTTTTCTTAGTCTAGAAATTTCAGTGAGTTTTACACAGTAATTATTAACCATGGTTTAACCAATAGTTGAGACAAAAATTGTACAGAAAATAGGATTTAAAAAGAGCGAAAAAATTCACGAAAGGATAAAAATCACGGTGAAATGTCTAAAAACGGTCTGATGCCCTTTTTTGAAATTATATCGTGGTTTTGCTGAAAATAGCAAACGTTCAAGATGCTTTAAACAAAAATGTAAAAGCGTGAACCATCACCTTGACAAAATGCAAAAAGGTTATCTGACAATTTTTTTTTACATGGAGTATTTTAAGAGATATTTTCATCGGTCAATTAAAATGGGACACCCTGTATATATTCCAGAAATTCGCTTAATCAATCAGATTTTCCAAGTTTCAAAATACTTTCGATAATTTGCCCGTGATTTTCCTGAATTTTCATTGCTAAATCTTCTATTAATGCAATCCAGCATCTCTGGTTTTAACTATTTGCTTGTACGTATTCATATTTAAGATCAACATATCCCTATTAGTACTCGACCAATATTCAAATACGAATGAGTTCATTCTCATATTAAAATAAATTATAGAACCGTTATTAAATTCCCTCGGGGTGTACATGATTAAAACAATGATTATATCAAAGATCGTTGAAGTTCCTATCTGCGTTTCAATGATATTCGCTAACCTGCCGACTCGCCCACACGTAAAATGAATGTGCATAAATTTTCCTTCTCCTATATATGTATATATGTTTACACAAGAGCGGTTCCGGAAGCGAGATCATACACCGAGCAAAATGAGAGAGGCGCGCATCTGCGCGCCCTTAAAAATGTCCGATTGTTTGCTCAGTCCGAAAAGGCGATGGGTTCGGCGATTTGTAGTGCTCCGCATATTGGCACAGCTCATGAATTCGCTAGTTCTGTGTATAGCATAGCAGTGTAGATCACTACCACACTATACTTCCATAATATGTCTGTATATGTGAGAATTGTAGAGCAAAACAGGGACAGAATGAACCGTTGTCGCAGGGAGTAGTCATATATACATATAATACAGGTTGTGGGCAATAATGAAGCTCCAAAGAAAAAATGTTCGCGATCGTCTTTTTCAGGGTTTATGAGAATTTTCAGTTTACAGATAAAAAGAAAACTGTCTTTTTCTGGACTGCTAGCGGACTTGTTTTTGTGTTAGACAGTCTCGCGAAAATTAACTCCTACCTTGAACAATGAAATGCACGAAAAACATGAGAATATTTGGAGAATATTTCAATATTCTCGAGAAGTGAAGAATTCTATAGTTCGTTTAATATGGCAGAAGGTCTGGCATCAACTGGCAGGAGCCGAAACGTCTGTGGGAAAAGCGGAGGTCGATTCGACAAGGATCGCAACGAACACGTGTACATTGTACAACCCTGTGACCAATTTAACCGGATACCATGGGTCTGCACGCTTCGTTTTTTTCAACTTCGATTTTAACGTGGTCCAGGTCCGAGACAACCTGGACCTGGAAGAATATTGTCAGCCTTAGTCGCATCCCTTGATCTCGCTTTATTGTTTACGGAAGATGACACCGAGAAAAATCTCCAGGTGCTGTGTCTAAAGGATCGGAATATATACTTAGATTAATTTACGGCCTACATAAAATGCAGAAGCTTTAAAACGGAAAATACGATTCCGAAGAAAAATTCTATCGATACAAACAAGGTGGATAAAAAGCGTAAAGGGAAACACTTTTTTATGCTGCAGGGGAAGATAAGCTCAAACTTAAAATTTCAAGGTATGAGACGAAAGACATGTATTTGCTAAAGGGGTCATGGTAGTAAAATATTTTAATACTTATCCAAGAAAGCTTACTCTATCCCTTTTACACTCTTTCAATATATCTAAAGCGGATTATTAAGATTTCAAAATACTTATGTGCTTGAAGTTGTTGAAATTAACTTTTAGATTTTAAATTAAAGAAAAAAAAAAGTTAGCAGAGCGTGGTTTCGATCCACGGACCTCTGGGTTATGGGCCCAGCACGCTTCCACTGCGCCACTCTGCTATGTGGCAGACCGTACGTCCATTTGCCAGCACAATTTTCCTTTCGCGTTCTGAATTATTAAAGTATACATTTCTAGGTCAAACTTATAAAAAAATCACAATTACACAATTAATCACAATAATATAAATAAATTGTATTTAAATTCTGCATTTCAAGAATATTTCGATTTTTATAGCAAAATCCAAGCATTTATTTATAGTATTTTGCTCAATTCTTAGACCGAGCTTGGAAATGTATTTCTTCCTTAAAATAAATGGTACACGGAACTGATGCTTCAAATTATAAGGAAGTCTTCTTCTAAAACATATGGAAGACATCTTTCGCCTGTTATGTTGTTGAAGAGACAAGAAGGAGTTATAAGCGTGGTAAAATTCGTCGTTGTGTAAAAATGTGTGTATGGCATGACCCGTTTCTATTCATAATTCTACATTCATAAATGCTTTTATACTTAGGTAAGGCAAGCTTCTTAATTAACGCTCACATCTTCGTTGACAACTAATGCACACAGAAATACTACGGGAAATGACTTCCACCCTGTTTTATAAAGTGCATAATCCAAAGCGGATGGAAAAGTTATTTTTGAAGCAAAAGCTTCGTCTCCGCGATTTTATTTTTCTATAATGTATAAACTTTGTAAGAAATATTGCCGCAAGACGAATCTAATTATCATTTATTCGTAACGTTTTCATATATTATGCTTTACTGTGAACCGAAACAAATGTGTCTTACATTGAATTTTATGTCAGGATGTCATGAAAATTGAAACTCGTTTAAATTCCAAGGAGTATTAGATCAGATGCTCTTTTTGATGCTTCTTGCAACGAGGACAATATGATTTAGGTGTTTTTAATCAGAATCAATTGTTCCGAAAGATTAAACGGCCTACCGATGACTCACGAGCAAATTTCCCGGAGCTGCTATAACGTTAATCAACGTCATATTTTACTATACTAAGCTCAATGCTCAGTGCTCTTCTGCACATGTTCGAGACCCCTTAACATGCAAATCTGGAATTCAGTACCAAATCAAACGATGACACTGAATTAAAGATCAAACTTTTATGACGACCAGCAGTAATAAGTCATTTCCTACAAACTACGAACTAAAGGGAAATTGTGCTGGCTGCAATCCAAAATTCCTAATGTACCAGCTGTTATGGACCATATGGTAATACGACGAAATCTGTGCACCCACTATTCCCTGAAAATTTTTCTCGAGTCTAGATCCAGAAGGACCCTCGTAATTTCTCGGTTTGGAGAATAGTTTCCAGTTTCAGAGACAAATTTATGTGTCAGAAGCATTAAGTACTTAAATTTGGAAAATTTGTAACGTAATTTTTGATCGATGAATTCCAAGGACTCTAAAACTTCTTCATTCGGTGCAAATGTCATATTTCAGAGAATACTAAACTGCAATTTTAAAAACGCGCTAAAGGACGTGATTATTTGGTGTTACTTTATACAACTTCAAGTCATTCGAAAGCGGTTAAAACTCTTTTTTTAAAAAGAGGATTATAACGATTTTTATTTGAAATCCTCGCTTGAACTAAAAACTTTCAACTAATTTAGCTTTCAATTAACGTACGTTGTACTCTGAAGCAGTGATTCACATATATATAATTATTCGTTAAATTTCAAATGCGATGTCATATTGTTTCGCTCATTAATCATGTACAATAAATAACTTACAATCAACTATTAATTAACATTATTATTTTTGGTCATTTAAATACGAAAGTCATCCGTTTCTATAATTTATATTATAATTCTAAATTCTAATCTATTATTATTTCAGTGAACATCAAGCTACTCTAATTGGTGCATCGCTCATATAATTTTGATCAACTGAAATTATTGAAATTCTCGAGGAAATTAGTCAAACATATTTCAAAGCAAGTACACAATAGACAGGTCAATATTAATAAAATATTTTAGTTAATGACATTTGGGGACCAATAGCAACACCGATAATTATTACAGGATCAGCTAAACCAAACTAGTCAGTAGAGTGAAATTATAATAATGAGAAGACTTTAATATAATTATAATTTTAAAACAAATAAAACCTATTTTTTACAGCAATAATGAAACAAAAATTCTCAAAAATTGATTATAATAATGAAAATCACTTTTCCCCAAAATTAAGCCTGTCACAAAACATCTGCCTTTGCAATCGTATAATCTAACCACTTATGAGCATTTAATGGGTTTTTTGTGCGATAATGATCTGGAAATTGGAAATGGAATGGATAAGTAGAGTTCGTTTAGGTTTAGATTTTTGAAAGAGATAGTGTTGAGTGGAAAATATGAAGATAATGGAAGGTAGAAAATTTTTATATTATTTCCTGTTTGCTATACAGTTAGAATCAATATGCAACTAGCAACAAGAACAAATGAAAACAAATTTGAATAAGAAGATCAGCAGAAGAAGAATTTAAGCTATACGATTTGTCAAATTTTAATTTCGAGGGATTAGATATTTAAATTCCAAAATAGAAGAATAATATATGATTAGAATTTGTAATTGATAAGGGACAGATTTGTAAATTTAAAAGGGGGACATTTTGGGGGTTGCATTGAGCCACACAGAACAGGCATTTAAGTCGCAGCTGGTGCCAACCTTGACGAAACAAAATCTGTCAGTCATTCAGCTGGGGCTGGGATGCAACTTAAGCTAAAGAAAACAAATAGAAAAGTGAAAGATAAAAATAATAAAAATAAAGAAAATTTACACCAAAGATGACACCTAATTTTAAAATCAGTTGCATTTTATTATTAGCTAAAATGGGTTTTACTATCTACCATTCCCACATTCAGAAATTTTTATGGGGTTAAGTGTGACATGACTGGTAATATAACCCACGTAGGGAAAACTGGACAATACCCTATCAAGATTAGAGTACCATTCATGAATAATTGAATTGGAAGGATAAAAATAAAAAATTATTATTATTACTGATGAGTATCCTTCGAACTTTTTATGCAACTTCCTTTATTACCAAGTAGGCAAATTACGAGACCACTACCTATATACTTGAAAAATGTTGCTGGCAAAGGTGGCCTGAAGGCACACATCGCCTGGGAACGTTTTAGGGGCACGGAATGGATGGGCGCACTGACAAAGACAATTAGTCGAGTTAACTGATCGTGAATCTAGAAATACGGGTGGCGAAATGCATACATTTCGTCATGCGGATTGGCCATTGGTTACTGAGCCGAAGAGACTTCGATTTCCTTTCAAGACAAATTCCCTGTTGCAACTAAGTTATTGATCCCAGCTAACAAGAATTCATTTCATCACTTACAATGTTCAGAACGACTTCGGAATCCAATGAGCTGAATGTATTGAGACAAGGGCGTATTCGAGGGGAAAAAACTCCCCCTTTCACCGAACGCAATCCACTGCAAACTGATTCTCGTACTTCTATCCGCAAATTAATTTTTCCGGGTACGAATGTCTGAATTATACAGCTCATTTTTTTACCCGGAAAACACTGTTAAGAGGGAGAATGGTTTTTGCCTCGCATTTTGTATAACCCAATCTCACATTTTTTTATAATCCCTCATTTGTATTTTAATTTCCTGAGTCTTATTTACAATGAAAACATGTTTAGGAGAATTAATTTTACTCAAAAAACTGAGCCACATGATTATTCTAATGATATTCAGTTTCGATCGTATACGCATTTCAATTTAAGTTTTACACGAGTTCTGAATTTTCAACACGAATATATAATGCATAGTTTTAAACTTTGCATATTCTCTGCAAATCTGACTTCAAGAAATCTTTCTATTCACAGTGGCATTTTTACTCATTTATTTGATTACGAAATGATTTTATGCAGTATAAGCAGTTAGTTAATAATAATAAAAACAAACTTACTGGGCTATTAAATATATTATGATCACCATACTTATTTTTTATAGAGGATTGCTAGGTGTAGTAGTTTTTCGGAATATGATACTGACAATTGGAATCACTTTTACAAATGAAAACAGCGAATTTCATACCCTTTTATTCGAAACTAGGAGTATTAAGCTAACGAGAGACATAAAGTCCAAATAAAATAGAGTAATCTGTGCGAGAGAGCGATAAAAGCGTTCAGCCATCGCAAGTTGGTTAAGTTTTGATTTCATTGGCAATAATAGATAGGGGTATCCAGACAATCGGGGTGGTCCGTCGTTCGACTTTAGTTAATTATGACGTATGGCCCTTAGCAGACGTCTCTGATGGCCACAAGAAGTATGATTTAACACCGTGAAATTTCGATAATATTATTCGAGGCTATTCAAACTTGGACGAGAGGTAAGTGTGAGAGACTAGATTCTAGAACTAGAAGTCAAACTAGATTTAAACTTTTGACGGATGAGGGATGGAAAACCTTCACCCAGAAGCGCGGGTTAATTCTCGTTATCCTTTTTGTCGGTTATTTTTTTATGAGTATTTACTATTTAGACACGACTTTGAAATATTGATTCAGTAAGAATGTCTGAAAAATTTAGTGGAAAATTAAATTTGAGGTGAGTGCCCTTGGGAATTTTATAAAGGGAGTTTAGAATATTAATTTAGGAGAAGATTAATTCAAAGTATGTAAATTAATTTTATCTTTACATAAAAGAGAACAAAAGGCTACTATGCAAAGTATTTTTTGAAAAAGTATCATAGGGTTCTTTAGTGTAATTTGACTTGGTAAAGTCAATATTACTTGTTTGCCTTTTATCATCGTCAATGTGTAATTACTTGTGCATGAACTGTAAACTGTTTACTTATTGAGCAGAGTGTAAATGAGAAAATCTGAAATTCAAAACCAACCCTTCGATTTCGAAAACTGAAATCAACCAAAGGCAATCCTAAAACAAACTTCGTGATATGGTTCTCTCCCTTGTTTTATGAATAAATGGGAACATTCAACTGTTGATTTCCAAATATGATGAGGCAGTTCTTTCATTTGTGCGTTATTATTTTAGAGGAAAAGCTCAAATGAAAATTAGAGAGAATACACAACCTGTCGAGAATTTACATAACTGATTGTGAATTCTACAATCTAGTTTGGGGAATAGGTTTATTTAGACAATCTAAAATCATTTAAGGAATGTTTCGACGTGTAAACCCTCTTGAAAGTAGTTGACATCTTGTTGACACGAATGTGGTAACACAAGAGTTGGGTCTTTGAGTGTGCCGGGTGTCTGCCTGCTGCGTCGGTAAAATCAGAAACCCGGGAGGTCTCACAGGTGTCCAGTGAAGAAATTGAAAATGTCGGAACACCTGATAACAAGTCCTCTACAAACAATTGTATCTCAAGATTCAAGACACCGATAGAGAATATGAGGTTTTTTTCTAACACAAAAGAATCGATTATCTCTGCTATCATTTCTAAAAATTGATAACGTTTTCCTTTTATCAAGTTATTATATTTATATAAAAATCTGATACAAATATACCATATGTTATGTGTTTTATCATGCATATATATTATTAGGTAATTCTGTGCTGAATTAATCAGTGTTACAATTAAACTGCCATTAGATATGCAAATTCATATAAAATTTATAAGGTTGCTTGTAGTAATTTGTAGCTTGTCATTTGTGAATGACCTTTATAAATATATTACCCTTGCGGAGCTAAAGATTGACTTCCAGGTTCCTATTTCTCTTTAGCACAATAACTCATGCAGCTAGATTAGTGCTGACAATTTCTCCAATGGCAATATTGAGTTGTTCAGATTACTGAACTCTCACGACAGCTGTCATGGTGAAAATTGGAACGAGGATGTCTGATTAAGGACCTAAGACTTGATTAATTTGAAAATCCGAAGCGATCCATTCAGAGTCCTCAAGATTAGAAAATAACTCCAGAACTAAACGTTCATATAAAACTCCATTGCTCGAGAGAATTTTTGACATTTTGAAAAGCATAAAAAAATGTGTGATAATGAAACTTGTTCAATTCCGTTATTGGTAATTTAAATATTTACATATAAAAATTTTTATTTGTATTCCTTTAGAGTTTATTCCTTTTGGTGAGAAGAAAATATTTCAAAAATACCATATCGTTATTTTTAAAACTTTATAAAAACTGCAGTTAGGTCATAGGTAACTTTATCATGTTTTCTCTGAAGTTTAAATGCAGCAAACAAGTCATTTCCGTTTCTCAGCGTAATAACTTTTGAAAAACACATTCAATAGTTCTAAAGTTGGGTACACTTATTCTCCTTGCTAAGATTTAGTAATATTACGTGTTCAGCTATTCATTTTTCTGGTATAAATAGGAACGAAGACTTTCCTCTGTTTCCAAATTGTAACAAAGAACATACACAAAAGTTGAGCTTGATAGTCTAAATTCTTAATCATTGAATACATCGATCCAATTAGATTAGAGTAATGAGAAATGGTTACCGGTAGGTCGGATAAATAGTGTCCAGATTCTCTTTCATATACGTATGAAATTGAAGATTCTATAAAACTATCACCTTATACCATTGGAACTGATTCAATATACTTTCCTTATTTCTTTCTACGCCAAGTTCGAAAGGAGACACATCTAGCCGGAGTGATAAAGTATTAGCGATGCAAGAAACGAAAAAAAATTGGGTTAAAGAAATTTAAGAGCGAAGTGAAATATCTGACGTGTAGTTTCGTGGCTAGTCGTGCCGCGGGGGACCACCCGCACGCAATCGCGGTCTTTCTTCTCCCTTCCTTCATTTCTCTCCCCATCTCATCTCCTCATCTTACCATCCCCTGCTCATGCCCACTTCTTTTCTCGACTACTACGAACCGTAAACAGAAGAGGTACTTTGGATTCACGAGTCGACTGGACCCTCTTCCCTGACCAGCCTCCTCTTTCCCTCCCTCTTCTCATTCTTGTTCACAGGATCACAGGCATCGTTTCCCTACATTTTCTAGGTAGACTGGTAGACATAATTATTGAGGCAGTCGGATCCATCGGATCTGGCTTGCATGCCAGGGCTGATTGCTACGGCCGCGTTTAACCCGATGTTAAGTACTGACCCCCGTTACATGAATTATTGATGACCACGCCAAAAGTTAGGGGGAGCATTTCAGCTTCTGGCTAGTTTAGGAGACACTCAACTGCAAGCCGATGTAATTGAACCTTTTCCAGTAATTGAACCTAAAATTCTGAGCTCACATCAGCGAGATAGGCTACGTGAAACCAGGAATGAAGTCTATCCTCCAACCTAGCTGCACTTCAATGAAAATTTTAAATTATCTTCTGAGAGTGAAACACATTTCTTTAAGTGACTTTACGTTTAGAACTTAAATCGATATTGAAGAATAATTCAAATTCAATGGAATAATACATTTATTCTCAGGCATTGAGCAAAACATTCGTGTGTTATTATTTCTGAAGGGTATTATGTACGGGACTTTTACTTTCCCACTATTTTCTCATTACTTTAGTATCACAACAAATGGCTTGTGTGTAAACTTCTACCATTTCGATAGAGTATTATCATAATAAGGGTTGCAATGATTTTCGAAAGAATGTGTATGCTATAATATCAATAATAAAGCCATGTTTTATTATATTACCCTATTTTTCAAAGACTAAAATATAAATATTGTAGAATGAAAGGAGAAAAAAATGTTACCTGAAGATTCTGAATAAAAAATGAAGGAGAAAATAAGATCAAGTCTTTATCAGATGGGATAAAGCTATTTTCACAAAAAGAAAAAAAGACGAACCAACTCTTAAATCGAAATTAAATTTTCATATAAAATATCTTCGCCATGTATTTCTCTCCTTATCTAGCGTGGCTTATAGCTTTAACCATTCCATTCTCTCAAACCCTTCATTTAAGACCATCAGTATGGACCAGAATCAAGTAACATTGGGGCTCGATACTGGAGGGCGTTATTGTTAAGAGTCTGTAATTCTTATGGGAATAAAAGTTTCCTTTCATAAGTTCAACCCCAACGTTACTTACATGACTCAGGTTCCACCTCTTTCAGCCAAAGTCTCTATCATTTTTGCTCCATCAGCTCAGAACGAGGAAAACGAAGGAGATTTTTCCAAACTTTGATAAAACTTTTAGTCATCGTTAAAGATATAATCCAACCCTCTAAGCACAATAAAAACAAGCTTTTTATCTAAAGTTTGGAAGCATGAGGACTACAGAAACATTATAAAGCTATTTCTTTGAAAATTTATCCTATTAATTGGATCTTTACTAATCGACATTTTTTGCAGCAGTTATATCATTCATCACAGTTAATTTCACAATAGTCAGAACGAATTCCACAGACTAAATTTCCGAATAATTTCAAGTTCGTGGAGAGGTTTTTAGTAGTACTAAAAAAGACGATTTTAACCCATTGCATGTTTCGTATTAGGAGAGTCCTGAGAAGGACTAATTTTTGTAGAAAAACTTTAAGCGCCTTCGTTGAAGAGAGAACGTCGAACAAAGCGTGAAATCGCGATGGCCCTCCACGTGTAATCCAACTAATAGCCGTGAAATTAGTGAATAGACTATTCCTTCTCTAT
The DNA here is from genome assembly GCA_032275145.1 of Synergus laeviventris. Taxonomy (NCBI): domain Eukaryota; kingdom Metazoa; phylum Arthropoda; class Insecta; order Hymenoptera; family Cynipidae; genus Synergus; species Synergus laeviventris. The sequence goes on from JAUESI010000029.1 coordinate 1,899,000, forward strand.
ACATTTCTTGAATGTACCACTCCGTTGAATTCTAACAAATGACGGATAATTTAATTTTACCACACGAGACTAATCGCGGGGTGATCAGATTCATCGAGTAGAACCGAAAAATCTGGATACAAGGGGTGTGAGTAAGGTTCCGATTAATTGAGTTTTAATTACCAGTAAATGGGACTCAATTTCTATAACCCTTAAACCCTTCAAGATGCATCCATTTTTCATCTTTCAATTCCTTAAACACATATAATAGCAAACCAAAGTATGTTATAAATTAATTATTATTCCATTTGAGATTAAAAAAGACCAAAAACCATTGGGACTAACCAAGAATACCGAAATAAAAGACTGGTGAAAATTAAAATGTTTATTTTTGTTAATTTGCGTACATTCCATACTTTTTTTTTTGTATTTTTAGCTAGTCAAACATTTTGATTATAATCATCACTCGAAATATACTTTCCACAAAAATTTAAAAAAAAATGTTCGAGATGAATAAATTAATAATTAATAAACTGAGAAGAAATTTGATTAATTAATCCTTTCAATAAAAACCATTTTCATGTCATCAATGTTGAGTTTATTCTGCGAATTAATAATAACGTTACGTTATTAATTGGTGATTGAGAACGATAAACTAATTACCGCATGTCCCTTGTTAATTTGCAATAGGGGGGGGGGGGGGTAAAAAACGAACCCTGGGCGTTGCGTCCCTGAAACATCCTGCATATATAGACTGAGGAAGATTGCAGGAGTGGCATGACTTCAGCAACGAGAAAAGACGAGGGCAGTCGTTATAGGTGCTCCGGGCTGAGACGCCATATTTTAATACGTACTTAAACGGCACACCTAGAAGATATTTATTTTGTTACCGAGAAAATTGATACCGTAGTTATCAGTCAGCCGTGAAGGGTCTCTCGGGGCACGTGACATGCTATATGTTTTTAATTCGACGATCCCTTATTCTCTCGAGCTGTAAGAGGGTGCATCGATTTTCTTAAACACACCATCACAATTATTGTGTCCGAATGTTAGAAAAAGTTAGGGTAATATTTTTAGAGATAATAGATTACTTCCTCCCTCTATTTTTTGTCTATCTAAATTTTCTGTAATCTCTATAAATTTTTACTTGAAATCGACAAAATCGCTCGAAATCAACTTCAAGTCATTCAACAACCAATCAAGTTTGCAACAACAATGTATGCGAAATTTTTGAGTCATTTCGTTGAACCACTATTTTAGAGAGGATATTTTTTAAGCGTACTTTACTCATGCAATTTAAGAGATGCAACTTCGCTCTTGCATGGAACTTTTTATCAGAAATGAAAGTTTCATCTTTCAGATTAGAGCAACGAGAATCGCAGAGTCTGTAGTTATTAGAGTAGTTTTATCTCGATAGCAGAATGGCGTCTGAGACAATGCACTATTTCTTAGACAAATAAGAACACCTGCAGTCGAGATGAGTTAATATTAGAAAAATGAGAATAGCTGTACTCATAAATTCCAGTTGTGAAATTTTGTAAAAGATTAGTCATATTTTATTTTAGAAAATTGAAAGCATATTATAGTTATAAATGAATATGAAACTTCGTAATTCGTAAACATCTTCAGTTATAAAGCTGGTGTTTCAAAACATTATATTTCGTGAATAAAATTAATACGCATTGAGACTGTTTTAAAATTTCTGATGTTTTGTCTATGGACGGAAATACATTTTGCGCTACTTGATACGCAGTTCAAAAAAAAAAAGTAACGAAATGGCAACACTCAATTTGGCAGTATTATAGGTCATATTATATAGTTATGTAGAAATAATGTTAGGTTTGCTCTCGAGGAATCTTTTGCTGAAAGTAATAACCGCGCAACTATATTCCTCTTAATCTGGCGCGCGCCGAAAAGGATCAGTAACATCCTAAAGTCGATATCTTCCTAGCGTTTCCGAAGGTACAAAGCAGACCAACAAGATCAAGGACTTTAATTGTCGAAAATTAAACGAAGCACCTGCCCTTGCCTCCCTAACAAGGCATGTAATAACCCGGTTCGAGGATCTTCTCTCTTTATCCTCCTACTTTCCACCATAAACTTGATTGTATGTTAGATTTATAAACGAGGGGCCATCCGAGAAAGAGACAGGTGCTTCCGTTGGCGGCGAAAGAGCGGCTGACTTGATACTAATTTCGCTTGATCTCGAAACGAGACGACCAGAAATTGAGACAGCGCATGAAAAGAGCGTGGAGGATCAGTCTAGTTTACTTTGAAGTTTTAATTTAAATTTCAAGTTGGACGCTCATGATTCGCAAAGTTACGCTTTCCTCTACACCATTTTCCTACTGCAATAGACCAGCTACAAAATTCACGTCTTATCATCTAATTTTAATTAAATCAAATTACAGTGCCTTCAGCTCGATCAAGTCCCCAAATCATCCCTTCAAAACCAACTTTTCAGGAGATTTAATTTGATGCGGATGCAAGTTTCGAATTTCTTACTCAGGGTGTCTATAGTTGTCTACTAAATTTTGCCTTACAATACTAGAGTCATCGTACAATTCATAATAAATTTCAATTCGAAAGGTTTTAAAAGAATCTAGAAGAATTTAATAATTTTCAAGAAATTTCAAGACAATTTAAGGATTTTCATAAAATTTAAAGATATTTGAAGTGATTTCAATGAATTTAAAAGGAATGTAAGTGATTTAAAGGATTTTATACGATTTTAAGGGATTTCCAAGAAATATCAAGAAGAAATTTTACAGGATTTCTAAGAACTCAAGTTATTCGGAAAAGTTTTTTCAGTTACTTAAACTAATTATGAAGCTAAAAAAAATAGAAAATTAGAAAAATGCTTATTGAACTTTTTCTATACCCTGAAAATTTGTTTCCCCTTTTCTGATAAAATACTCACTGATATAATTTGTAACAATCCAATTAAGCGTCTTTAGAAGCATATAAGCGACTATGTATCACGGAAGATGTTAATTGTCAATAAACATTAAAGTCGAATTAGCACAACCTTTCATACACGAGAAATTTTATGTCAAATGGTGCTCTATAATAGAATGTATTATAGAATTCCGGAAGGACCTTTTGTCCCTGAGGCTATGATCCAAATGTATTTTATGACTAGTAGCTTGGTAAAACAATTTCAGCGAAACGGACACCGACATGCGCCGAGAGACATCCCCTGGGTTTCCAAATACCTCTTTCAGACGTCCACGAGACTTCTCCAGAGCTAAAAGGACTCCAGTGGAAAAATGAAGGCAATCTTTCACTTTAATTTCAATTTTTAACAGAGAACAGCTAAAAATAGTACGTCAAAATGAAAATCCTTTATATCGAATTCATTAAACATAACACCATAGAATTGAAATTCATGGTTATGTCAACAAACATATGTCGAAGACGCCTTTACAAAACAAAACAAAACTAACTCTATAAGGGGCAGCATTCAAAATTCTAATGTTATAGCCAATAAATAATCTGCATAATTGATTTTGCCTCAATAAAAATGAGAATGTAAAAAGAACAGTTTAGAAAATTGGTTTGCCAAGGAACGATTTTTAAAGAATTCAATTACCAACCTGGTTCTTTACTACAGGTATTTTATTATACCAAAGGGCCTTGTGACCGAATGTTGACCAGGAAAAAAATAAAATTACATTTGGGCAACAGTGGAACCCGCGGCGGTTTGGTTTTTTGTTGTTATTTAGCGGCCCAGCTGCCATATGGGACTGATTCACAAAGCTATAATTTCCTTATAACGACTAAAAGGAGAGCCTAGTAGGTTTTGACATTGGGAACTACTAGCCAGATTTTAATGAAGGCTTATGGTCGTAAACTTTCCTAGGAAGCCACGTCATTTTTACCTCAAGAGGCATTCAACTCCTGGCCACTTGCCAGCGATCATTCTTATTACGAGAAAAGTACCTACTCTTTTGTTGCCTTACCTTCTATCATCAAGCTCGTGCCCTAACAAGAGCTCTTCAGAATTTCTATCAATTTTTAAGTTACTTATTTCCACCACTTTTACCGTCTTCACAAGTTCCTATCTGAGAATAGGCACTGGACAAATATATTATTATTTATATTTTATAATAATTTTCTTATATAATAATATAATTCTTTTAAATTTGAATCTTTGAGTTTGTATTGCGTGTTGAAACCCAGAAAAGTATGTTTGCACACATAATATCTGCGATGGCTAATTGAAAATCTCTATCATTATCTAGGTAAAATAGCTTCTTCATTTGCTGGCTTTCATATTTCCCTGTGTAATTTCAGTATAGGAATTATTAGAAAGTTTAGTAAAACATTAATGTGTTCTACGGTTGGGGCTAATGGGGCAGAAGTCTCCAACCACTAACCACAGTACCTTTCGGAAACCTTGAAGACAAATTCTGATGCTATGCAGCTGCATATGTTTTCATAAGGAACTTTCTCAAACTTGGGGAAATTTTCAAGCAAAGATCACTTGGAAATTTGTAGGGAAAGAAAACACTCTAATTGCTCTTCTGTTCCGTTACAAAAGTATAAAAAGAATACCTTCATAAGGGATATTTTCATCTTGAGTAAACACACCTTTGCCTTTACGTCCGCCCCTAAGTCAACAGCGATAAAAAGTCCTCTGAAAGATTTGTTAGGTTCTGAACAGATCCTCTACACATTTATACTTTTTGTTTATTCTCACATTTATTTTAACGCAAGATTTCTTTGAGATTTCTTTCAAATTTGTAACTATTGCAAATACATTGAGAATTTAGAAGGCTGCAAGAGAAAAGGTTTCCGAGTAGATATAAAATATTGAATTACAGACAAGTATGCAAAAAATTTAAGTTTCTGATAAAAATAAGAAATACGATTCGTTTGGTCAAAACCGTAATGAAATATGCAAATTCTCGAGAGCTTAAAGAAGGATGTATGTCCCTAACGCAATAGTAACGCAAAGAATGATTTGCTAATATGTTACGCCGTATAACATTTTTAAAGACTAAAAGAACTAGAAATTTGTAAGTTTTTTTTTTGGTATCATTTTCAGGAAAGTTCGTAGACTGTAAATGTTGCAAGAAGCACCAAAAATCTTTTCCCGAGTGCAGCTCAAGTCAAACGTCATCTCAAAGTTACGAATTCCAAACTACATTAGTGGATTACTGCTTTATTAAAATCTTCATTTCAAGATTGGCAGAAAATAAAAAGTTAAAAACTGAAAGAATCAACAGAGACGATGGGAAAGTACGAGAAAGTTGTGCCTTGTAAACTTTTGATCCCGACCGTGAGTCAACCTCAAAGTCGGCGTGGAAAACGATGTAGTGGTCGGGTTGGAATAACGTGGATTAAATTTACTCGGCATAACCGTGGTTTCTGCGCGAGGTCCTTCGGCATCGTTTCGAAACGCTTCCAGGTTCGTCCGGGTCCAACTAGCAGTGTGATCCCAGCGTTGAGATCATAAACGAAGGGAGAATGGCTCCCATGCTCGTGTAATCTGGCCTTCGAGTAATTGTATGTTATACGTTGCAGAGCGAGCGAGAGTTGGCGAAAAATCACGGCTCCTTCGGCCGTCGAGGCCCCCACTGACCCCCCTTGAGGGCCCCCATCGTACTCCAATGTACTTCAACAAGCCAAGGGCCCGTGCCCAAGCAAAGATGAGAACCGAGAACTTCGAAGCAGATCATGGAGAGCCAGGCCAACAAGAGGAAAGTGAAGGAAACAAGAGGGTACAAAAAAAGGGAGAGAAAAGAAGATAAAGATAAGAAAAATGAATAAGGAAAAGAGTCAGGAATTTATGTGGGAAATAAGGAGAGAAAGATGGAAAAAGATGAGAAATAAATTATAATGAAGAAGAAAAGAAAAAAAGGTTTTACACCACCATTTTTTTAATTTCTTCGGCTCATTTTAAAGATAACTTTCTATATAATCTCATAGAATTATTATAATAATTGTACAATTATTTCTCTGCATTGTCCAAAGGCTTAAAATTGGATTTAAAAAATGTGAACAGTATTTTATATCTTCTGATCATTAGGAAAATAATAATAAAAATCATGTTAAGATAATCCCGCAATTCCTCTCTAAAAAGAGTTCAAATTGGCTTTTTAATGAC
>JAUESI010000029.1:1905190-1947540 GCA_032275145.1 Synergus laeviventris
GACAAATATGGATTATGGAGGTATGGGTAAAGTGGGAGTTGATAACAGAATATGAGAATTTATTATTTATTGTGAGAGAGTCGCTGAGTCGCTAGACAAAAGGCGTCTCAAAACTCGCAGGTCTCGTGATCTGCCTGAGGGGAATAGGATTGGGATTGTCGGATATAGATATAACACATAGTCATATAGGGGTGATTTGGCAAAGTTATCTGGGTGAATTTCGATGGTTTGATCGCGAATAGAAGTACTGTGTATATATAGGCATTGGTAGCTCGGGTCGAAGGCACGCACGGTGGTCTCGCGGTGTGGTCTGCAGGTCGAGAGGACTTCGCTGATAGCATTCTCACACACTCTTCTTTCTTTTCTCTCCTTGTCCCTCGTCCAGCTTCTCTTCTCCCTTTCTCCCTTTCACCCTTTCTCCATCCTCTTTCTCATCTTCCTCATCTTCTCAACTACCTTCCGATATTCGCTGCGAGTACCAGCGAAATCGCGTCTCCCGTCTCTCCTCTCCCCTTCTTCCCAACAACATGACCAAAGTACACTTCCAATCTTTCCAATACTAGTAGTCGATATAGAAACGCACTCTTTATCTCCCAGAAATGCAATTTTCCTAACTATCTTTCCAATTCTCTTACGAATATTGTTCCTTTCTTGCTCCTGTTTCGCTCAATTTCTGCACTTCTTATGCATTTATTCCTTCTTTCTTTAAATTTTGTATCTTTTTGTACATTCCAGTTTCTTCATCAATTTTTTTCAGACTATTTTTCCAAGTTTTATTTGACCTCTTTAATTTGTTCCCTCTTAGTTTGCTTAACACCGAGGAGCTGTTAGTGCTCTCAACAAGCTGCAAAAAAATGACTGACAAGAGTCACACTGATTTTGCCGTAAGAAGAAAAGAAAAATATTTGCTCTAGCTTCCAATATCTGACGAGTGGGCTCTTAGACCAGATGTTACCTGCCGGAAGTTCTTACGTAACTGACCTTGTCAGGGACTCAAGGCGGCTTGTTAGGAGTTTCCAGGGCCAGATTTAATTCTTTGATGACAGTAGCCATATATCTAAAAGGGATCTCTAAAAGGGACCTCTGTTCCATATTAACCAATTTTGGTTTTTATAATTCCATGTTATCTAATGCCTTTCATCTCATTTCTCATCATCGTCAAGTGGATATCAACCATCTGATCGAGCATATGCCCTAAAATAATATTTCTGAAATCTTTTTTCCAGCCATGAGCTTACGTAAAATTTTCAATTTCAACTAAACAAGAATTTAGAATTGAGCCACATTTAAAATTGATACAATAACGACCTTGTATACTATTTGTAGCTAATTACATAAATTAAACGAAAAGATAAATATTATCCTCTAAAAAAAGTGGTCTAACGAAATTCTCGAAAATCTCGCATTTTTTGTTGCAAACTATATTTGTTTTTGAATGACTTGAAGTTGAAAACAAAATAATCGCGCTCGTGTTGGTGTTTTTATAGTATTATTTATAAAAATTAGACATGTTTTGATTAGAGTACAAGAATGCATAAAAAGTTTAAAGTTTGAGAAAATCGTTACAAAAGCACATTGTTGGTGGCATTACTTTCTCTTCGGACAAATGAGCAACAGCAACAACACTCATTTCTCTGCTTTGACCATATAGCGCTATATATGGGCAATATGTGTATTCTAAAAGTTATTTTTATTTTCTCTTTATACATGTCAAATTTTCACACTCTTCTATAAGAATAGATCCTCCAAAAATGTTCAGATTATATGTATTCCCCTATAGCATTTTATTTTTATAGTATAAGGATCGACAATCATGTTCGAGTCGAGATAAGTAGCCAGCTTTTATAAGTTTTGAGTTATTCCAATAAATTGAAGTTCTGTTCTGATTTCCAGAACTATGCTCAAAATTATTCGCCAACTCATAAGCTTGTTTCAAATTTTTGATCGTTTATGAAATATAGAACGTAGTTTTCTGATCATAAAATACCTAAGGTTAGCTTGGGGCGTTTTAGGTTTTCACCTGAAATTCCTCTTTCATTTGACTAAAAATAATTAAATCAAGATCCAACAAGGTACAAGGGATCAACTTGGATCCCTTTTGCATGACATGGTTTCCTCCATATGTGATTCTCGAAAATGAATTTTAGACTATAAAGTCGTGACATTTAACCCTTCGGAATATATCCGTACAAATGCACAAAACGTCAACTGTCTCGAAATTTCAGAATTTAAGTAGAAACAATATGAAACTGAAGCCTTATTATAATATTTTCTAGAAACCATACCAAATTAAGCTATCAAAGCGATTATGGCTGACATGTACTCGTATACTCTTTCTCTTAATTTCAGATTCCACCAGCACTTTTCATTTACCTCGAAAAAATGAAGCAAAGAATAGAACATTTTAGTTGAAAAACCGAAAAATGTTGACTTGCGAATGATAATATTATTATATTTTTACAAAGGATAAAACAAATGCGCTACACAGAAGTTCATTTTAAATTGCCTCATCCTGTACGTGTTCAGCTCTATTTATACAAGATGATTGTTTTGCTTGTAATGTCGGAGAGTAAATCCTAAGGAAAACGTGCTCAAGGGTCAAAATTGCCACTCCCAAGTGTTTCCGCCCATTTAAAAGTAAAAGAAACAAATAATAAAGTACTATTTGATGCCATTAGTGTCTATAATAAGCATCTTAAAATATTAAAATTCTAACAGGAGTTGAAACATAAGAAATAGGCACAAATTCAATTTTTGTTCTAATGATTATAAAAATTCTTCTTTTTCTCATATACTTTGGCCATTTCAAGTAATATTCTTGCATACTAAAAGCAGATTTCCTGCGCACATAGCAGAGGGTAAGAATTTAGAAACTTTTCCTCATCAGCATATTCACTTTACTCGCAAAACTAGCAGTCAGCAAACCATTTGTGTGGATTCAACTGTAATTTTTCTCTGGCAAACGATTTTTTGCAATTCATGCACATCAATATTGATTTCGAAATCCTAACGTTTTCCTCAACATGAATATTGAATGTCGGCGTTTATGCAATATTCAAAGTACGCCTGAGTAAATTAAAACATCGAAAATATCGAGCAAGAGTAGTGCTTCGATAAATCACTCCACCCCTATTCGATCGCGCGTGCTCGCCTATACCAAGATGTTTCCCTCCCTAACGCTAGTAATTGACTTAAAGGATATCTATGCGATATCTCAGGCCCCTCTGAAACAGCGAGGATTGAGAGTCGAAATCTATTTTGATCCTGTCTGTCTTCGGTCCTCGTACGTGATCATGAAAATCATTTCTCAACAAAGTGTATCGAATTCGAGGAATTTAAGATGAAAGTGGAGTATACGAGATGCACGTCACTGATCCCTGCTTTCTTTTGTGCATACAGGAAGAATGATGTCCGTGAAATCTATTCATAAGGGGGATGTCCCTTTTTAGGCTGGGTTAAAAATTTGAAACTGAGGTTTGTAGTAATGGCATCCACTCTGGCGACATTATTTAAATGCAGATTTTTGAGTTCAAGTATCATTCAGTTCTCAAAAGGTGCACAATGTATAACTGTCAAAATTTAAATTAGTTCAAAATATGAACTGAATAGCTATAGAACTGCATTAGAACCTATAAGAGTCTAACATATATGGAAAATTGGAATTACTGTTCAGTGGGAAATTGTACCTGACTAACCTGACGTGCCACTAATGAAGAAAATTGATAGAAACCTATCGTGACTGCTAATTATCGACTTGCCCTTTCTTCTACGCAATGCCGACCATCTATTATTAGTGTCCTTGGGAAAAATATTTTATGACCCATCAAAATTTCTGCTCTTCGCGACTGTATTTGACCTTTCTGCATCTTTTTCTACTTTTACTGTGCATATCGTGAACAATTTATGGTTACCTTATTTAAAGGAACGGTGCATAATATAGTATAGATATTAGAAATATGTTATATATGTGCATAATTATTCGGATGCAAATTGATGGCAGAAGATGTAAATTCTGTTGAAGCTTACAGTCAAGCAAAACTGCATTTGGTGACATTAGGGTAAAGACATCCAGTAGTAGTGTACTTGAGGAAATATAGTGAATAGCGTATACCACTTATATAGCATGAGTCACACACGCGGTATGCGAATTACCGCAAACTACGTGACAGCGATTAGTCGCTAGTCTCCGATAAACCGACAACTGCGGTTGGACGAATAATGGTCCTGAATATTGTCTCTCTAACTTAAACGTCACGCAACGCATAACATTAAATTCGCCTTAGCAACCTGTCCTTTTTTGGACGTTATATATATATATATGGGATCAACTCGAAACGTGTCCTCCGCCCGATGGTATTTTCAATTCAGATATATAGGAATTAGTGAATCGTAAAATCAATCAGTGACAACGTTCTGTTTTTATTTTGCTTTTAAAATAGATATTGATACTTTGAAAACTGGAAGAGCTGTTGAATATAAATGTTACGTGAATTTTTAACCGATTGCTTTAAATTCCTTAAAATCAGTTGACACCTCTGATCTCGATTGTAACAATAAGAAAACTAGTGAAAACTGATCAGGACTCCATTAAAATCCCATAAAAATCTCTGCACGAGCACACATTTCCAATTTCCTATAACTCTTATCGAATCGATTTTGGATTTGTCAATAAATATATTGTAGACTATATAGACATTATGAAAATCGAAGCGGGAATAGCGTTTACTCTGGAAGTAAGGACAGAAAAGAAATAACATAACACATAAGAAACATTAGTATGCTCAGTAGTGCTGGGTTTGAGCAGGACAAGTCAGGATTGGCGATTTCGTTGCAAATATTGTATACGATCGGCGTTTCAATAGCATATATAATCGAAGATTCTCAGCACGAACGATAAGAGGTGCTTTTCTACGAAAATGGCGATTCGTCAGAGCCATGTACAACTCGCATATTATTCCAAAGTTGTCAGAAGTGGAAGCATATATGCTTCGCATGCAAAAATGCGTGCGCATACGTCATTAGTCAATTTCTTAAGACTAAGCAGAGTTTCTTTCACGAATTGTAAATTGATTAGCGTGACATTATTGTGATCCAAATGGCTATAGAACACAAAGATAAAACTACCCACATTTTCACTTTTCTCACGTATTTGATTTTTGATAAAAAAAACGCACCCGTTTCCGCAGTTTCTTTACAAATTATACCCTTGTAGCAAATGTTTCAGTATAGATTGATATTGACCACAGAAAAGAAAACGTAATGTTAAGAATAAATAAATTTTCACTTAATTCGACAGTGCTTCTATTGTGCGCATAAATTACAAAGTCCCTGTTTCCCTAAATCATAAAAGCAAATAGTAAAATCGGGTGCATCTTTACTCAATATTGGAATGTCTTTCCATTTAATTTTAATTTCAAAACTTTTTATCTCTATTGTTCAATTTGGTTAGAGAAATTTTACGGTAGGATTCAACACACGAAGACGTTTTTATTTTCGCTAGACTATGGACGAGCTGGGAGAAAATAAAAGTATTGTTAAATAGGTCGTGAAAAGTGAAGAAAATTGCTGGTAAGTATAAAAAATTGCCTGAGCGTACTGAAAGTTATGGAGTTACGGCAAAGTGTCGGATTTTAAATTGACCGAGAATTTATAAGATCGCTCAGAGTGACATTATCGTTCAATATCAGAAGCTTGGCTCAGTCGATAGCATCAGCAAAAGTGAAGAGATCTCTCATATAAAATATTCTTCTTCTTTCACCCCGTGATTAAACTTTCAATCGTTCACAAATAATTTTCTTGGGGAAACTCAAGACTCAGAATGAGGGGACGTGATAATGCGGTGACTTACGTTTAAGAGAGGGGAGGAATAGAGAGAGGACCAAAAAAGGAAAAAATGAACCTATGCTTATAGCTTAACAAATTAAGTTTTGGCAACTATTTAAAAGTCTATTTTTAATTTTTAAATATTTTAAAATATAAAATATAAAAAGGCAAAATATAAAAGAATATAAAAGACAATCATGCATATAGGTTATATTTTCTGTTATCAATACACTGATTACCAGTTAAATAAAATTTTGAAATTACCTGTCATAAAATATGAGACACATAAATCAAGAATCATATGTGGCTTGAATATTTGATAAAATTATGTCTTTTGTAATTGGTATTCTCAATTGTAATGATCAGATTTTCTTCAAAATTGTGTTAAATATACTAGCTTAGGCCAATTATACGAATAAGTTAAGTTGCAGTTACATTTGTATAATGCTTTTTTCCAAACGTTAGGTTTTGTAACAAACCTAAATTTAAACTGAAGAATGGTATCTAACTCATACCCCAAACAAGGATATTTGCATTTCTTATTTAGATCCTAAGTCGAAACACGTAACATGTTAATATCCAATAATAACACAGGAAAGTAGTCGACAGGAGCTTAATATGTTATAAAAACCATTTACTATGAAACTATACGAACAATAATTTATACAGGGTGTCTACTAAATCTTGTCCCGCTTATATAAATTTAATATCCGGAGCTTCTGAAGATTCGTTTTAAAAGATTTGAAAATGATTGAAAAGATTTCAAGAAATAAAAATATTTCGATTGATTATCCGGAAAAGTTTTTTCAAACTGGAAATGCACTTTAGGCATCAAAAATAGAATCAAAGACAATCCCGGATTTTTCCGGATTATCAAGACACCTTGTTAAAAAACTAAATTAAATAGACAAAAATCCAACACCTGAAAATTGAAGAATTCCGGGAGACTCTCAAGAACTGAATTAAGAACTGCATTCGTTCTTTGCTATAAAGGATCTTAAAAGTCTTAAATATATCATAAACATAAAGCTCAGTATATATGTTAAGTCATATATTTTTTGCAGCAAGGTGAGCTTAATGAAGTACTAAAGCAAAGTTTGTATCAGTGCTAATCCCGGCGGTAGGTGGTCTCATTTAAAGGTGGTAGTGGTGCGCTCAAAGAGAGTCAATAAAAAGAAAAGAAGCAAAGGTTATAGAGCGCGCCAAATTGTGCCTGGCACTAAAGAGCTCAGCTCAGCTCGTAACAGGAACCTCTCGTTCAATCGCGCATTAACTATCTCACCTCCAAGGAAATAATTATAAAAGTTTGCGGATCGCCACTTAACCTCAAGGGCGCATCGCGACAACCAGTCGTGGTCGCCAGTTGCTGGTCGCTACATCTTTGCGATGCGACCCTCCACTTACAGTCATGTAGAGTGTCGAGTGCAAACTATGCAGCAAGTGCATGTATAATGTATATATATTATATATATATTGTATAACGCATGTGTATATACGTATATTGTACATGTATAGGTATATTATGTACAGCACATGGTACAAGTATAGGATTATAAGCTCTGCTATATCAAGGCCTTCGCGTTCGGCACTCCATAAAGCGATAAATCGTGCTAACCTCGTAGCCCGCAGTTTAATGCAGAGATCACAACGTGCTACGATGCCACGAGGAGCGAAGATGAAGAGCCGCGAACGGGGGATGCTACAAAAATGTGGCGAGTAGACGAGACTTTTCGGTCGGGTCGTTCAACCAGTCACGAGCGTGCTTCACGCAATACTTGGCTAAAGTTTTTTACGTGGGAAGGGTCACGATAAAAAAGCTGACCCTTTTAAACATTGATTGATCGAATGGGGTCTCCATCTAACTCCGTTAGGATTTCTTAATAAAAAAACGAACGACCTCAACGTTAGCTTCAAACGTCTCCTAATCTCTGATGTTCTGTTTTTTAGAGTTTACTTAGTTATTACAAATTAGTATACTTTACGATATGGAACCACCTAACTTCTGTCACCTTGAGATAACTTCGACGATTTATATACCGATTTTATGCCGTACACAACTGTTTAAAAGAGTGCTACGAAATAATAGAGGAGTTAAATAGGTTTCTATAATAATTATAGGACTAATGTAAGAGTTGAAGTATTGATACTCTCTCAATCATTTGAAAGTCATTAATTTCATTCGTATTGTCATTTGGTATTATGTTCTTAAATGACGAGAATATGGAAAAAGGTTAGATTACTCACGTTAAGTGTAGAGGAAATTACGCATCTGTTGACTCACCTGTAACAAAAAATGTAGGAATGGAATAAATTATAAATTTAGAGGAAGCTATTCAACGTTATATGTACCTTATTAAACGAGGTCATTTATCTTTGCCGAAGCATTTATTTAAAGTGTAAATTCCCATTTCGTTTCTCTAAAGAGTACAAACAGTTTTAAGAGTTCGTTCAATTTACATCATTTTGTATGCACTTTAGTATAAAATGTATAATGAAGTAGAAGATGATTAAAACCGTTGCTTGTTAATTTCCAAACATAAATGAAATGTATCATTAATAAGAAATTTACTATTTACATATTGGCATCATAAATTTGAGAAACAGCCCCATGAATAGCATTTTTCCTATACCTCCCGAAAGATCACTATCTGTTATTTTCTTTTTGTATTTTTCTTTTACAAAGAAAAGGTGAATCTAATTTTCATTTGCACCTTATTAAATACAGACGTCTTGACTATATATGTTTTAAAAGCAGACAACTGTGTAATTTGAAATTTGGCGTGTTGGTAAACGATGTGGTTTTTTTTCGAAAGGCCGAAAATCGACGAATGGCTTCGTGATAGCTGCTGAAAAGTCAAGTGGGGCGCCCCGGGGTGCATTCTCAGATTCGTCCCTCTCTTTCATGCTGAGTTTTACCTAATATTAAATTACGAAGTTTACGAGGCATCGACGTGTTAGATTGAAACGCTGCTGGAGACGAGCCGCGTATACCGTGTACTAAAAACTGGACTATGTTAACTTTGTTCGTTACGTAAGTCACGTAATCGTATGCATCGAGAAAGGAAGACTGGAAGACCAAAAAAGTCTTCCCTCGCTGACGTCTCCCCATTGTTATTTCTGTCAGTTGAAAGAGTGACGAGTTGCACAAAACGTGAGGAAGATATTGAAATAATCTCTCGAGATCACAATCTCTGAAATTAAATGCTTGCAACATTATGTTATAGCATCTCTGACATAACATAATGAAAAGCCTCTCTCAAATTTATTGATGCACGACATTTTTAAGGATAAAATATAAAATAATAGGCTAGGGGGGGGGAGACAGCAATAAATAATAATAGAAAAACAAACCCTCTATTTCAGAAAGCCGCTCGAAAAATACACTTTCATAGAGGTAAAGATCAAGACTGCTTATCATTCCTAGAAAAGTTTGATATCAAAGCAATTAACAAACGAAAAAAAAGTAAACACTTCTATACCTAGATTATGCCTTTATCCTCGTCCAAAACAAGAAGAAAATAGAAACTTGATGTAAATTAGATTTCAATGTCAACATCTTATGAAGTTCAAAGCTTTGAATGTTCACAGTGTGTTCTTTCTTTTAACTCTCAGCATAATAATTTGCTGGAGTGCCTTTGAATCTGAACTCTCGATCCCAAGCGTGCAGACACTAGAAAAATGTAAATCCGGAGTTAAGAAGTGACTTTCTCAATTCGATGCCGTACATTTCCTCTATAGGGCGCCTGCATTGAAAAATGTAGCCCTTTGCTTGGCACCCCCGCCTCCTACGCTATATTCGATCGATGTGTTGAGATGTAGCAGGTATATCGCAGTGGAACCCCGCTTTGGTAAACATCTCTCATGAGGCTGAAATAATATGTTACGGAGCCGAAGAAAGACGTTCTTGCTCGATAAATCGCTCGGCCGCTTCCTGTTATCTTTCTGTAAAACTCGTTCGATCCACGATCCTCGTCGTAGATAATGGTGAGGAAAGCTCGGGCTTCGCTCGGAAGACCCTCGCCCTAGACATTGCCAACGAGGAACGGGCGGGACAATTGAAAATTAATTAAAATATCCATGCACTCAACCATCAATGTCCAATTCAGCCAACCCTGTGTTCCCATAATAGAAATCGACCTCTAAAATTTTTGTAGCATTCAATACGGGCCTATATTTTTGAAATTATACTTTTGTACGAATAAAAAAAAAGAACTTTCCTTAATATTTCGCTTGTTTAAAGGCTTATAAAGGAGAGAATGAGCAAAGTGTTCGATCGATTTCGATAAAAATTCACTTTACGTAGGATATCCTCCAGTGCGTGGAGTAAGTACATAACATCAAAGTAAATTGAAACGCAGGCAAATAACCAGCTAAGAGCCACTTAGGGATTTCTCCTTGCGATCGTTTCCACTTTTCTTACGGTTTGAGAGAAATTTGTTATATAAACATATAATATATCGTACAATCTAAACGAGGAAAGCCAAAATAAATATAGTTATTGAGATTAACGAGAGAAAAAAAAGCTGTAATACGAAATTAAAAATCTAATTATTTTTTCAAATTACAAGGTTGTATAAATTACCTCATATTTCATATAATTTCAACATTTTAATCAACACAAAATCATTTCTCTTTTCCTTTCGAACGATTTGGCTGCGTTATTTGCAAAATTTAAGTCTAAGATCATTAGCTATTATCGTCAGGGGAGACACCATTACAGACAGTGGTACCTTATAAGTGATCTGGCATGGTTCCAGACGCACGCGTTAAATACTTTCGTAGATATCGCTAGGCACATTAGCCGTGAATGTAGAATTTATAACGTTTTTAGAAATTTACTGCTAATTACCGACAGAATCTGTATGAGGGTCAACGAGAATTACGTGCCAATGATGGCATTCAATAGATAAAACGTTTATTCTAAAATCCTAGTGAATAACACCTCGAGCTATATTGATTGAACGCGCAGGTTGATTGGTAGTTTAACGGAAAAACATAACAGTTCTAAAACTACTGGTAAACGGCAAACATGTCCAATGGCGGATGTAAGCTTCACGTGGCTTCCAGCTATAATATAACTAACTAGTATGCTAGAGTTCCCCACCTTTCATCGTACGCTGCCTAATTTATTCATGAAACAAGCTGGAAATTATGTTAAGATAGGAGAATGAGATTTTTTCTATTCGATATACTCTTTTATTAGACTGCATTAAGGGCACACATTCATGGCATAGAAAAATTACATCTGCTATTACACCAAAAAATGTGTTCTTAATCACTTTCAATCAGGGGCGTTTTATCTTTTTCGGTAGTAGACCGAATCGAATTAACTCACTTAAACCTGAGAAAAATTTCTGTTATATTTCAAGTAAGCAAGTTTAAGAAACTGTTTTATAATTAGCTGCACAATAAATCCTTGTCGCAAGAAGTTAATAATTAAGGCAAAAGAAATCCGACGATTTCAAATTAAAATCTCTGATTTTGAATGCTTTAACGTTATTTATTCCTTGAATAGCGCATGGTTTTAAATATTCATAAAGATATGTTCCTGGCTCTTTACGTGTAAAAATTAAAAAATAATGGAAAGTATTATAGATTGAATCTTATACCCGCTGTGGTATTGAAAGCAAAAATTAAAGATTTCACTAAAAATATTAGACATGAATTTTAAAGGGACTAAAACAACGTTGAAAGAAAAAGTAAGGAAACCGTAGTGCTTTTTAGATTGAAAAGCATGAAAGGCTTAAATATTTTTTGTTTTAATGAGATTGCAAACTGAGGAATCTGTGAAAGTGACTCGAAGAAAAGGGGAAGTAGGTTATATAATGGTAGTCGATGATCGGAAACGGTTACCAACCGTACCTATATACCGATAGAGATGCGATATGTCCGCGATTAAATACAGCGCCTCCCCATCTCGTTTATACTATCTTCGTTGTCTATCTATCGCAATCTTCAGCCGCGTTTCTATCGATTCACCATTTAGTTTGCGGTTCTCAATTTCCCTTTTGTAACTTGCGCAAAGTCTCGAGTCATCCCTGATACGTCCGAACTAAGGGAAGTTTGAGTCACGCCATTACTACCCCCAAGAATATGTAGGTGGGGGTCAGGAAAATTTTACTTATCAGCAAAAATGCCCTCGTTGAATCAACATTTACAAAAGGTCTCATTAAAAATTATTCAAAGTAAGGAAATCTTTCTCAAATGGTTCTGCATTTTTCCTATCTTGCATAAAATAAATTCACTGTCATTTATCGTTTTTTCCTGGTCAATAAAATATCTCATCTATGAGTTTACTCAACATATTTTTAATATTAAAAAAATTTACTAAGGCTGTAATTAACATCAAAGAAACTAATGTTCCATTCGTAATTTAACTAGCATATCTTGATGGGTGTAATTATATGGACAGTTATAATGATACAGTGCGGTATGAATTAATTTTCGGATTTAGACTAACGTTCAAAAAAGAAACACACCATCCGTCAATCCACTTAAAATTATGGAAAAGTTGTAAAGTGACGGAAATTCGATGATAAGGCTCGCAGGAAGTTAGCCTAACTCATTTGAATTTAATGGCAGTGGCAGAATCCTGTAATTTCACTAAAGCCGAAAACATAAACTTAATTCTCACTGTATAGTGCTGGTAAAACAAAATTGAAATACAATGTCTGTCATGTTACTGTGAATTTAAATCTCATGTTAGCTGACTCTATCTTCTCCGCTCCATCTTTCGAAGTTTATCTATTCGTTACACTTTACACCGGTCATAATTTTGCATATTTTATGAAATAAAGTAACATATATTCTAACAAGTTAACAAGTATATACTTTTAACATTCGATATTCACTGTAGGGGTTTATCTTATACATACTTTAGTTTCTTCTTTATAATAAGAACCCAATCAAAACATGGTAATATAATATATAAGTAAGAAACTTTTATGCCCGCTTTTATCTTCATTTTATCCTTATATTTTGGTAAAGGGTTTTCATATCCTTTATGTTATGGGCTCATTATAATTGGAAGACAAGGTTACCATTAGTTAAAAATGATATTTCCTAGATGCAGCATCAGATACATATTTCCTTATAATCTGCTAACTGGATCCCCTTAAGATGTATTCTAGCCTCTCCATCTTACCAGTAAAAATAAAAAAAAAGTCTATTGCCTATACACAAACAGCATGTTGAACATAACCACGACTATTTTTCTAGGAAAAACAATACCAGCATCTTATCTTGTGAATCTGTATTAACTCATCCAAGTATATGAGGCGACTCTTATCATCGAACCCATAAAACACCCTTTTCCCCAGCGTATCCTGATAAAATGGAAAAAATCTGGATAAGTCGATCTTGGCTATATCGATCGGTATCTCGAGCGTCCACATTACGTTCAACGTTCACCGATAGAGCCACTAATTGCGAGAACTGTGCCGTAAACTTAAGACCTAGCTCAACTAGATTTTTGTCCTCGCGGCTGATAACCTAGCCCTTGCATGGGACTCGATGCATGGAGTTTTCTACGATACCGGTCCCCCTCTCTTTGTTCGACGCGCAGAAAGATAAATTCTCCTAATAAATGACTTCAGGCATCTATAACGGCGCGGTAGCGCCTCGTTATCCGGAGCACCGTGTATACACAGCGTTTTCAGCACGGTTCGGTACCACGGGAGGCCGATAAATCTTGTATAAACTCACGACGAGAGGAGCACACGAAGCACACCGTATGGCTAGGTCGGCCATCGCCGTCGCCGTCGCCATCCCGGTACCGATGTTGCGGTTCTCGGTTCCAGTCCCAGACCAAGTTCTGTGTGCCAGTGTGCCCATAGGTGCGTATCCTCGTGAGCGCGTGTCTTTCCCTGCCAGGTAGTGACCCTTCTGATGTTAGTGTGCAACTGTGTATAGATGCATTATGCTATATATATGTCGTGTATGCACCTACACGGGCCATTTGAGGGTGTTTCAGTCAACAGAAACGTCTTCTAGTTCTTTTGTCTGCTTTTTGTACTCCTCCAACAAAGAGAGAACGCAAATTGCTATTCCATCTTCCTCTTATTATTGCTATTTTTTAAACTCTTTTATTTCCTTTTTTCCTCGTGATGAATTATGACTAAGTGAATCAACAAATTGAACTGAAGTATCAGACGTCTAATCTGCCGAAAATTACGATTTTCTTTTTTTAACTGATAAATATATATGGTAATACAAAGAGGGTCACAAACAATTTTTTAGAATATGCAAATAGGCATTAAGCAATAAAACTGATTTTCTTAAAACACATAATTTTCTTATTAAATGTGTTAGAAACTAATTTCATAACATTGCCAAAGTTGATAATTATTATTATAATTAATATTAAATTCACAATATGCGGTGCTAATATCTTACTCGCCTATACAAAACATAATAGATATTATACATTATATGCGCGTAACTGTAATTAAAAGATGAATAAAACCCCTAATATTGTGCATCAAACTGCACGTAAACTCAAATAATCTACATTTTAAAACAATTTTTGCCGACAAAGATAAATCAATTTGCTCAAGATAAAGACCCGAGAATGCGGCTATTTGCGTTTTTTGCGTCGTTGATTGTTTTGAACCACTCAACCGTGGAATTCGTTGCCATTGTTTTCCTACGTCCCTTGAATTCGTATAGCACGGAAATTTTATGATTAACAAACAGCACAGGTTGTTTTACACTTTTACTATCGAAACGATGATCCATGACAAACAAGGCTTCGCCGTTCAACTGAAAGCATCAAAATTAACACGTGACGAGCTTTCCAGCTGAAAGCATCGTTATTCAACCTTCCCTTGCGTGAACCGTCAGCGCGTTTGCATTTGACACATTGACCCCTCGTCCTCTTCTATATCCAATAATTCAATACATATGTTAGGATGCCTACTAAATTTTTACCACGAAATTCACGAACAATTTTCACAGTTTTCTCGCGGATTTTTAAAAGAATTTTAAATGATTTTAGAAAACTTCAAGGGATTTCACATACTTTATATTATATTGCCTGTTTTATATAGACTATAAAAAAAAGTCTTCCCTGAGGAAACCACACAATCTTTTGAATGATAACTCAAGAACAGAAATGTTTGGTTTAAAACGTAAAGGTAATATTTTAAGGAGAATTGAAAGGTTGATAATTGGCAGTTTTTAAAATGGTGTTTAAGAGTTTGCCATGTGTGGGACACCCAGTATAATAAGAACTGAGCACCATACCAAGAAAGTGGGTGGGACGAGCGTCCTGGTCGTCGTGAGGCCTAGGCCGCTATCAGCGAATCAGCGTCCGTCTTAATTATCACCCTTAGTTTCTTCGGTGTAAGCCTCTACCCAGAGGATAGCGTACCTACACATATGCAGGCTCTTCTCGCTGTAATATATCACCGTATGAGCGCCTGATAGGGCGCGGCCCTCCACTTACCCGTACTGGAATTCGTAAAAAAGCCAGAGCGTCGTCCCGGGTCCCGCAAGAGAGACCCGGTATATCCCTCGAGTGTTTTTCGAGTAGGTATAACGTGTACAGCCACATTATTGCGGCGGAAGAGGAGAATTAACTCCACCGATGGATCAGTGCCATTGGTATAGTGAAGGAGCAGATGAATTGCAATATTTCACCCACTTGAAACAGTGGCTTCTGCTCCCGGCTATGGAATTATAGTGATATGGATGAGGGGGGTTCGAACCAAGGAGACAAAAACTGTAATATTCATATATTTCTTTAATTACGCTACTCATTGTAATAAAGCTACACTTTAATGGACAAGGTCAATAACAATGATCTTGTAAAAATAAAAATTAAAAACCCCTGACTAGAGAGAATGAAGGAAGTATAAACTATATGTATAATATATATTCTCAAAAGAAAGATCACATCAGAGGAAGAATAATAAGCATTCAGTGAAAAGTTCTTCTTACTATTTCTTGGTGAAACTGATATCTTAAGAAATGGAGAAAAGAAAGGAAATAGAGACACTGACGATAGGTAGGAATAAAAAGTGGGTGGGGGGAAGTTGAACCGCATCTAGCAAATTGCTACTCTATCTAAATTATCAGTTCTTCAGATCGATAAAGAAGAATGCGACACATTGTTCGTTAAACCTGGTTACCCGGGTATCTTTCATTGCATCGGCCGCTGTTCGTTGCCGATAACATCTGAGAACAGTGAAACCATCGAGCCATACAATACAGATACACAGATCATTCGAAATAAATTGTCATTCGATATCCTGAGAATTCTATTTCCATTTGAGATTTTTCTCCTGGAGAGGGATGCTGCGCGAGCAAATCAAGCGTATACGACAATCGAAAAAGTCCTTTGGCGCAACTAACACTGGGCATGTCGATTTAACGGTTGAGTATATAGCGGTGAGTTCCTGTCTTGCAGAGAAAATTAGAGGATACCTGTGCGCAAAGAAAGACGACAGGAAAAGACAAGGACGTCGCCCTTTCGTAGTCCAATTCAAATGCTCCCTATATGAAAAGACAGACCCTTTTCACTACGAGAGAGAACACATTTTTGTCGCAGCAGTCCAACTTCTGCTTCACGATTATTCTTTGTTTGACAGAAAAAACATACCTGATTCGTACCCATGCCGAGTACCCACCACTGATTCGATCTTATCAACCTTTGTCCTACTCCCAAACCAAAAACTCTTCCTTCTTTATTTATTCTCTCAGATTATTCGATTCAAAATATTTTATTGCATACAAATTCACAAAAAATGTAATTTAAAATAATAATAATAATAATAATTTAGATCCCCTGCCATTTAATATTGATAACGGTTTCAATACGGAAATATTTTTTGTAACAAAATTTTGTATTCAGTGTGGCAAAAAATACCTAGAAATCTGACTAAAAGAAAAATCGATTATCGAACGCCTCTAAATAATTACCAAACTTGTTATCCTCATCACTCCTCACAATAAATTCTCTGAAACTTAATCCAATCTGCAAAAAATGTAAGAAGCCGCATTTATAATTCTCCTTATTTGCCTTGTGGGATTTTCTATGAACGAAACGAGAATTTGTCAATGATTTTTCAACGTCTAGCCCCTTCAAAGATATTTATCTCTAAATTCTCTATTTATGCATTCGTACAAAGTCTTTCTTTCAAAAGACTTTTTTCTCTTAACCCCAGGAAGCCGGAGCTATTTTTTGTCACGATAGCTCGCTAACAAAGTTGCCCGAACCCACACCTTTTACGAAAAGGCTTTAGGCGTCCACACGATTAATCGCACATTCTAGATTTCTTCTACCTGCAGTTGTCAAAAAAGTATCTGAACAACTCTAAACGATGCTGATTTCATTCAGTCTGATTTATTTGGCCAAAATTTACTCCAAGCATTGCTGTAGGTTTAATTCGTTGATGATTAAAGTGGAATTAAAGCCATATATTTTTCAGACTGATCTCACTGATCGACTCTCGTGCGGTTCGGGAATGAGGACTTTGATTTTGCATTCGTTCCTCTGTAATTGAAAAGCGATTACGACTGAGCAGAAGAAAGTCAGGAGGTCGTTTTGGAAAAAAAGTCTACTCTACCATTATCAAAGCCGACGTGGGTGGTTCTTTTCCAAAATTAAATGTTTTTTTTAAGTTCTTGTTTCCTCACAAGAATAAAGTGGTTTAACGAAATATCTCGAAAATCTAACGAACATTGTTTTGTTGCAAATTGTTTTGTTTAAAAATATAATGCGCATAATTAAAAAGCCTGATAGATTTTCCTTCTGAGTAAATATACAATTATACATAGTTGAATTGTATAAGGGGGAGGACACGCACACCTGACTATGAAAAAAAATGCCGGTTAGCCGGCCTCGGGCCTTCAATTTTCGTTGCTTCTCTGATCACCGTTGGTTCCTTGACGAAACCGGTGCAGTCGTGCATAAATTATCAGTAGTGGTCGTATTTCGCCGCTGAACATCTTTCGTCGACTAATTTAGGGGTGGCTCCAGCGAAAGGCTGAAAAGGTTAGCGTTAGCCTGACTTTTTGAGAAAGGGGATTACCGGACCGGAGACATGTTCTTGTGTTTCAAGACGACGTGAGAGGAGACAACTGGAGCGATGAAGCAGCTGCACTTAAGGATGGGCTGATCGGGGGCGCAATTATGTAAGTTTTCCAGTTGCGTCTACGCTACACTGATGATCATTCCTGAGAAAAGTTGAGGACGGATGTTGAACGATGCTCAACGATTTAAGAACAAGAAGAACTAGAAAATATTTCTAAGCAAAAAAAAAAGAGGAAACAAGAAAAAAGTAGATTTCTTCCTCGACCGAGAATAAATTAAAACAAATATTATACTCTCAACAACTTTTACGATTTATTCCTTTCAGAATAATAAATGTCGTATTTTTTTACCAGAAGCTGTGATACTCTACATTTAAAGCATTGCTTGCACTATCAATAAATCTTTAAACCCTCCGGGACAATATTCTCTACGTGCGGTATATCACCGATTTGCCGGTAAATACCGTTCGTTACAATGCTGTCGCTCTATGTATCTTTCAATTAATAGCGCCACAGTACATTTTAATCACACCTCGCTTTTAACGTTCTATCTCTATTTTGCTTAAATCCACAAAAACATCTTCTACTAAACCAAACATCCATTCAGCGTAAAATTCATTCGCTCTCAATCTCATAAACATGTGTAAAAATTGTCTATTATAGTTTTATAGAGAAATTATATACTGTATCTAATTTTATCAATATTAAACTGCATTAATGAGCTAATAAATTAAATCTCTTTAAAATCAATGCATCTGTTCTGCACAAATGAGGTATATAATATTCACAGCAAATCAAACAAAACCCAAAAGTATAGCGGCTTATTAATTGAAATCCGAGCTCAATTGTGAAGATATTTATTAGTTGCATAGGTTAGATTGGATTTATGTTTACTCTTGATTCATAAATCTTACGCAACCCCAGTTCTGCCACCTAAATCCAATATGATCCACCGCAAATGTCATTTTGGTTAACAGCATGTTACGCCACATGGACAGGATGCTAAACGCTAACTTTTCTCTATTCGTACAGGCTTTCGGCTTTCGGTGGAAGGACAAAGTCGTAATAAACTTTACAAGCCGTAACAATTGGCGTTCGTAATACCAGCCCAGTATACATTTAATTTCAACGATTCTTTGGAGCGTAATTACGAACTATAAAGCTGGCTTATCCTTCCATCAGAACCTCCTCATGGCCATCATCCGAGTCGTTAACATTTTTCCGGTTTTTTTTCCAAGAAATCATAGTATACTGTTATAATTTCGATTTCTGATCATAGTGCTGGATTTAATAAGTCAAGAGGTTCACTTCAACCTATTTTTAGATGTTTCTATCCATTGTTCCATTCCAAAAAAATATTTCAATTTATATGTTTACGTGGAGAAAAATGGATACTCAAACTTAACATCTTTGTTCAAACTCAGTAATTATTAGAACTATATATCAGTCGCGCGCTACGCATGAATTTTACTTGTTGTTTTTCATGAGATAATCATTTTTAATCCAAATTCAAAATATTGAATCAATAAGAACAATAATAATCAGATTTATAGTTGTTTGGCTTTCTTTCCCTCTCGCGAGCCTCATCTATCTTTTTCCAAATCACCAGACCAGCCAAAGTAGAAAAGTATTAACGACTCCTACTCAACACCTGTTCCTAAGATCTGTTCTAAATTAGAATATTTCAAAAAAGCTTTCACTGGCTTCGCCCCTTGCCCTACAATTACATTATAATGAACCGAAAACAATGGTTCGAACCAACATGAATTAAGATCAAAGTAGATCTCGAACCACTCAAATATTTCCCTCCCATTGGAATAAATTATAGAATAATATCAAATAAATGTAGATCCGAGTGATGATGCAGGTGCTTTGAAAACCCATTTAATAAATTATATTTAAGACCGGCACAAAATCAATAGATGTTGTAAAACGAAGGTTGCGTTTCTTCTCGTGGCGTAAACAGAATAATTGTGAGGTACACCGATGCGACGAGGAGTAAATGTTGTTCGCGGGTTGTCGAGTACCGTACAAAATCAATTATAATCATTATCAACATAGTAAGGTACTTTAGTCCAGCTTGCTCTCGGAACGAGCAAACGAACAAAGGTATAAAAGGGAAAATGTAGCGCCCTGTAATTAGAAACATCCTGAAGGCGGGGAAAAAGGATCCAGTGGAGTAGTCAAGCTAGAAAGAATGACAGCGGTTTGTAGAAAAGTAAGCCTAGGCGGGGCAAGTTCCTTAAGACTGATATATATTCGTTATATTTCGGTATATTTCTAATCCTGACCCTAATAGGAGGAATATTTCTGTTTTCGAGCATCTGTTTCTGAAGCAAATTTAAAGCTTCGTGACAATATCCCTCGTGTTCATCGATGATCGAGGCTTGCATAGATGTTTCAGTGGAAAAAAAAAATAAAACGTGGTCGTAATAATGATCCCAGCTCGTTGGAAGTAAAGCGTAACGACGCAAATGACCCTGTTGCGTCTCGGGTTATAACACTTCACTTCCTCCACATTCTTTTCGACTGTTATCCTTTCCTTTTTCAAACGAAACAATTTACTTCTTAGATCAGAGTTGGTATGCATATATATTTTGTTTTGTTTGGATAAAGCACATTATCTTCATTCAGTTACGAGTTGTGAAAACAAATATCAGATAGCTGGAGATTTTCGATTTTCAAAATGCAATATTTCGGATCCATCGTATAATCGTCATGTATTGCAAGCAATCTTCATAGGGAGTTTCACAACCTTATAAAAGTTTTCCTGAAAGCTCAAGAAAGAACGTAATTCCTTCTTCACCGTTGAACACCAGGCGACTAACGAAACCAGCAAAAATTCTTCACCCTGAGCTAGACGAATGACATTTCACGCCGGGTCAAAAACCGCATGGCCCGTTCTCGAACCTGCAAAAAGTGATTGCTTGGACACGGAACAACCAGACTGCAGGAGTTGTAAAAAGTATCGTGGTAGAATGTTGAGACTCGTAATAGAGGGCTCAGTGGCAATGTTACTTGGCGGTTACTTGCCTCGTTTCAAAAATCATTGTGAAATTTAATTCGCTTCATTTAACAAAAATATCGTTCTAGAATAATAAATTGTGTCTATATTCTTGAGAAAACGAACTCGAGGTGGTTTTATAGTGTACCCAAATACGTTTAAGTCTACAGGATACTAAGCCATAAAGTTTCAATAATAAATTAAATATACACGAAAAGTACTTTATATATTATAGGCAGTGGATAATCTAAGTTTTATCCTCGGATTTATCTTGCTTCTGGTTTAAGTCCGGGAACTACAAATTCCAATCGTCTGCGATCAATATTACAATTCCAATTAATATGCAAATTATGAATATACAATGTTATGCTCTTGTAATTTTGCAATTTCAAATAGTGATATTTGCACTTTTGATGCAACTGAAAATCAATACTGTGGCGTTGAAGATGCCGGTGCTCCTTTAGTTATTAAAGTGAGAAATGTGATATTAGAGTTGGCTGAGGTTGACGTTTGCAAGAGTCAAATAAAAATATTTTGATCGATTATCCGTAAAAGTTTTTTTAAACTGGAAATGCATTTCTCACATCCAAAATAAAATCAGGGACAATTCCTTGATTTTTTTCGATTCCCGGATCATTCCTGGATTTCCTTAAATTTCCACAGTATATACTAAATTCTCCTATATTCGTACGATTTCAATTAAGTACTTCTTGTGGCTTAAAAACGACTAAACTTCATTATATATAGTGAAGAACAGTTAACAGCGTATAATTTATCACTACTTATACAACAGAAACTTGTAAAATGCCCTTAAATTTACATAACTTTCGAGGTGGTTGGCGTATAATGAATTGACTAGGAGCACGAAGAGAATCAATTTGACTTTTGAGTGCATAAAACCGGATGGCGTATATATAAGCGCGGTGTATCGATGTAAAGCACGTGGGTTCGTTAAAAGTTAAATCCGATGCCTTGTGGGGAGGCCTTCTTAGGGATAATTTACGAGAATTTTAAAAAGAAACCCTACGATGACGTCGAAATATAGGATCCCCGCCCCCTTGTTCAGAAAGGGGCTTTTCTATGCCATACGGTGCGCTTCAAAGTGGATGGACAAACGAATACCTCCGCATTATTTTTAAGTCATCATTAACTTTTATCCTCTCCTTGCGAAAAATAGAATCTGACATTCTTTAATCTGTTAAATAAATAAAAGGAACAAAACGAAACGAGCGTCTCTTTTTTTCTGAATGAATATTCGTCTCGAGAGCAAGCGACACGTGCTGTTAGAGAATTGAGAACGTGTTCTTTAGGGAAATAAGTGGAGAGGTAAAGAGTAAAGTGTATCCCGGGGGGTTTGTCTGTAATATGGTGTTTCCAATATTTTATTACGTTTGCCTCCACAACGCAATAGAAATTACATATAGTGCCTCCAGCATCGCCAGAATTAATTCATGGATTTTTTAATTATCATCGTGGGCTCATAAAGTTCGCATTAATTCTTGAAAGAATTATGATTTTTCGATTCTCTTCTTAATACATCTTTGAATATTCAGTATAATAATTATAACGGTTCGATTGGAATTTTTTATTTTGATAGCAGCTCACATTGCTTACAATTGACAACTCAATTTGCTAATTTCAGAAATTCCATGCAACCCATGGAGCTCATATTTCTTACAGTTCATGACAAAAAAGCTTTTAGTAGCCTCGCATTAAGAAAAGCAGGGAAAAGTGAGGTAGAGTGAAAGCAGAAATTGCTAATCATTTTGTAAAAGTTGAATGAGATAAAAACTATTAATTTTACTGAAGAATAAAGTTCTAGGCAAGAAGTTTTATGGCTCTAAAATTAAGAAATTGCTTTTCAAAAGTTACATAATGAAATGCAGAATTTTATAGCGGAATTTTAAACAAGAACTGTAACCTTTGCATGCTAAAATTAGGGCAAAACTTGTTACTATATATATATATATCTTGGGAAATTGAAATGTAAATCATATATTACGTAATATATCATATATATATATATATATGATATTGTAAACTTAAAATATATACATTGAAATATTTTCAACACTTTCTCGGAATGACTATAACCCAGTTTCCTCTTAAGATTATCCAGAGTTAAAAGGAACATTTCAAATATTCAATATTCCAATTTCTCGAATGTATTATATAGGTTTCAAGAAAATGCGATATTTGCGAATGAGTCGAAGGATTCTTCTAAAAGGAGTTATGGATTTAGATGTTGAAAGTGGAACGGAACCATCACTGCTATAGCCACATATAGTATTAGGAAAGTGAACGGACGGACAATAGACTGTAAGAAAATAACAACCAATGTTGAGACCTATCCGAGACATGCAGGAAGAAAAGAGGATTTACGGGGAGTTTCGAGGATTACATTGCAGTTCGGGAACGAAAAGAGCAAGGAATTATTGGGCACAAAAACGACGTAAAACACACTGACGAGGCAAAGAAACATTTGCTTGCATTATTAAAAAGGTAGGTACAAAATGAAAATAGAAATAGGACACGAAAAGCAGGGAGATCTTAAATAAAAGAAAAGATACGAGTTGCAAAGAGGAAGCGGCTGCAAATGCATGCCTGCAGTGTATTTCCTACTTCCACCTAGTTATGGTTCGAAATTCGAATCTTTTGAATTTATCTACAGTTTCTTTTTTAACTTCTGTTTGGCAATTTCCTATATTTTTATAATACAGGGTGAAGCACTGCTATTACTTTCTTTGGTACTGCTTTCGTTGCTCTAGGCCACACGGGCATTGACAATAATATATTTTAGAATTATTAAATTATTATATCCTTAGGGATTAGTATACCTGCCGCCCGCTCAACGGCTTCTCCTTCGAACTTAATATTTTATCTCCCGTACACTTTCACGATGTCAACATAAGTCGTTCCCTTTAATTGGATATATGAATTCTTAGGTTCAACTATTGAAGGCGAGGGCAAGAAAATATTTTGTGACTACAAAACCTTCCTTAAATCATTTCCGGTTTTCTTATTGGATTTAACATGGGGGTGTGTGGAACTCTGTTAGGACGTAAGCTAGAACTATTCGATTGTGTTTTTAGTTAAGATACATAATATTTATACAGTCCCTTGGCTCAAAACATTCGAATCTATGGAAGGATAAAAAAAAACATATGGAATCAAATATACAATAATAAGTTTTTAAAAGTATAGCTTTGTTTGCCTTATGTATATTTTTCTTACTTATATGTATATTATGTATATTACTCCAAATTATTATGTTGACAAAAGCAAGATTTTCAATAGCAAAAAAAATTGTCTGTGTGTATACAATATATCTATGTATAGGTAGATAGAAAAAGGGGAAGATAGTATCGCAAATAAAATAATCAAGGACACTACATCACCAGGTCAAGTACCTGTAGCAGGGTGCATAACAAGTGTAGCTAAGATTTTCTATGCCAAGAGTAATTGTCGATGTACTCGATCAAAGGCAGATTAGATTTTAATAATGCAATTGCTGGTTTACTTCAGGCTATTCGCTCGTAAAACTGATTGGCTAGTTCTGTACACGAGCAAACTAGATTGGGTGTAGACTAGTAATTGTTGGCATTCGATTGGTACAGCACCATTGCAGTGTATTCAGGATTTCCTCAGGGTTTGGGAGCTACGTATATTGCCGAAATGAACTACACGAAAATTTTAGGAGGGCATTCGAATTCTGCGTTATACCTATATATATATACCAATACTCTAATTTTCAACAAGCTCTAACTCATCTCCATTTTCACTGTTCATATTTACTTTGATCACTTTGAAATCTAATTTGGTACTTTTAGCTATGATGCTTATTCTGGATTTCAAATTTTAGAATATCGATTTTTGGTAATGACGCAATCTACACGGAAAGAAATATTTGTATAGTTTTTATTAAACTGTATTATATTTATATATAGTTTAGGGAAACGTGTGATATCGGTGAGAATTTTTCGTATTGAGAATACTAAACTTTATGAAAGTGTTTTTCCTTTCATGAAGAAAATGATGATACAGATTAGATTAGATCCAAAATATTTCCCGTAGATATGACCTACAAAGAGTATAAGAGAAATTCGATATAATTATACAATAGTTAATCATGAAACTACAGATCAGCTTATGTTATGTGAACTAGGCTGTATAATTAATTAAAGCTCCCACGTGAATGCGTCTTATGATATTGAAATTCAATGTTTAATCGCCTTATCAGCTTTAAATTTGCAATGCCATTTTCGGAAATAATTGACTTTAAACATAAGGTTTTACATGAGGTACAAAATTGATTACAGAAACAAATTATTAAAATTCGTAGTGAACAAAATAATATTTAATATCTTCAAAATTCGCGTGTATTTTCATTCGTCATACGTTATGTCATATTTCTTTCTCTCAAATTAATATTCCATTGCTTACATAACTAATGAAAGATTCATATAATATATCACATGGCACAAAAATGATCACACATACTTTTGCAGTTCTTTTTCATCAACACCGATTAAAAATACTCATTATAATTAAGTAATAATAAAGTAATACAAGATTACTCACTATATCTTATAAAATAAAGAATAACGTCCTATTTTCATTTGCACCCCAAGTGCATATAATTTCAAATTTATAACGCCGCAAGGTGACTTTCTTCTTGAAAATTTGATGCGCATGGTGCAAATAAATTATCTGTAAGAAGGGAGTTTTCTCATCTGGAGTGTCCTCTCACACGATCTAGTTTCTCATCCCTCGAAAACCGATATAATGGCGAAATGGCCAATTCTCCCTCCTTCGGTATTTTGCCTCGTAATCTTTTTGGAATGTGATTAAGGTATAAGGATAACCGTATACTCGTGCGCTTCTCCCTTTACAAAGGCCGCCTACATATGTGCCACTTGTGAAAATCCTTGTGTTAACACTTCTCTTATCAGCCGAGCTTGATAGGAAAGTATGGATGTATACTAAAGTTTACGACCCTAACTCAAAGTCTTTTGAGCCGCGCCGTGCTTCTCGGTGGTTAAAACGTGTCGGAGATTCAGAAACCCGTCACTGGATATTTGGTACCATCCTGTTCCAGCGCGTATACTTATCGCTCGATAATATCGAGCCTTTTCACAGGATTCTGTAAATGGACTATCTGCCTAATGCATGGATTAAGCGGTGGCTGCGGTAGAGACTAATGGGAGGAGTAAATGGCCCTTTGTTTATCCCAAAAATTAATAGCGGTTCGAACATCAGCCGATGTAATGTTTACTCTTTCAAACATGATTTGTTACAGATACAATAGGATTTCACCATTAGTATTCAACGACATCTCATATGTTCACAAATATACTGTATAAACTAGGGGTTGACAACTCAACCGACAGTTGTACACCTATACAAGTGACTTCAAGTGAATTCATTTGCACGGAAAAAAGAAAGTAGCTGAATTTACCATTTAAAATAGTCAACATGCGCTCGGAAAGTATTTTTCCTAGAATTTAGTAAGCTTTACTATTTAAAATTGTAATTTGTCCTAAGAAAATTGTTATATACTATTTTCTATTTTCGTTGCAAAAGTTACAATTTGAAATAGTAAAATAACTTACTAAATTCCAGAAAAAATACTTTCAGAGCGCATTTTGACATGTGAATTCATGTGACTTTTAATTATTTTTATTAGTGATAATTTTTAGGGAATTTGAATGTTTTTAAAATTTTCAAGGGATTTTGCAGAGGCTTAGTAATTTTAAAGAATTGCAAGTATTTCAAAGAAATTTAGAGATTTATGTGACTTAAAATATTTTTTAATTTGGTGCAATTATTATTTATTTTGTTCTCCTTATACTTCAAGTCATTTAAAAGCCAATCAAGTTTGTAACAACAATGTATGCGAGATTTTCGAGAAATGTCGTTACACCACTTTTTTAGAGAGGATTGTCTAGAGTTTATTTCGATTCGCGAAAGGGATTCCTAAAACTTTTAAAATGGTATAACGTTTAGGGTTTTGCAGCATCAAATTTATTTGTAGAATCGATACCGTTCCGTGCCTCCCATAGTATAAATTTTATAACCATGGATTTCATAATTTTTATAATGATATGAATTCCTTTCTTTTCTACAGCGATGCAATATTTATCGCGAGTATGGAAAGGTTCGAATTATAAAATCGAGGTTCAAGAGATTCTCGAACATCGGACTGAATTTCAAGAGCCACTTGGAGAAAAATTCTTTAGTCATACGTATTCCATTAAGGCGTTGTTATTATTCCGAGATCGCAAAAAGACTGAGTAAGGCTATCCCTGAAGCATCTTAAAGGACTTTGCAGAATACTCCAGAGACGTTATACGTTCTCTGATTCAAAAAACTAAGTTATACAAGTTTCAGGTAGATAGAGGAAATGCCGTATTTATTATACAAAAGCAAAACCAAGACTGTGGCTGAAAGGATAAGAGAGAATCCAGTCGGCACAAATGAAATTAACGAGACGAATGAGATCTGTGAAAGGGTGCTTGGCACGACGTGGGTTCTGCGGAAGGCTCAAGGAAACATCTAGACCTAATTTTTCACGCTAGAAAAAATGCCCGCGGAGGAAATGACTTCATCCTAGGAATGCAAAAAACCTGCCGCCTAACTTCTTTTTCGTAGTTTATAGCTTCAATTTTACAAGCTCGTCTTAAGAAAGCGATGGAGGACGCGGTTAAATACGGCCTAATAAAAAATTATGGTTATTTGTATCCGTCTTGTGCAGCAGCCACTATCAGAAGGGCGTAACTCATGTAGAAGAGTCCAATAGATACGATCGTCTGAGCTAAATGGCACGTAGAGTGTTGTAAATGGGAATACTTCGCAATGATATTGTTCCAGGAAATGTAAAATATTAGCAAAGTAAGAACCCTGAATGGCAATTAGCTAATCCATTATTGAGGATGTGTCGTTAAAAGTAAACGTTTCGTTGAAATAAAATCTTTCCCATGTTAAAAGAGATCCGAATGAATGAACTTTATATTATTTCTAGAAATGCTTCAGTATATTTGAAGAGGGCGATTTTAGCGTGTCAAATGGAGTCTAGATAAGAGGAAACAGTTCTTTATTAGTTGATTGCCTACATGCATGGAAACGAAACTCAAATGGAACCGTAACTAATTTATAAGAGACCTTTTCTTGAATTGCCCCTTTCGCCTGAAAGCTTTCTGTGTTTAAACAATTGTCGCTGCATGAGACAAATATAGAAAGGGTTTTTTTACACTTGTACATTGAAAAATAACTCTATCAGGCAGATGACGCATTATTAAATAAATTCATTCGTCGAAAATAAAGCCTAATGTGCGTCAGCTTGGGTATACGTTAATTGTTTGCATACCATGTTTCATCTTGGATGATAAAAAGATTTCCAGATTACGTATGTGCTATTATTTTTTATGTGCTTCCTTCTCTGCTGATGTGACAGAACAAACAGATAAAAGGTGTGCCATAAAGTTCTGACATTCAAATCCTTCTGGGAATACACGTACGCTTCTTTTCAACTTCAAAGACTGAATAATAATTCTAAGCTCATTGAAAAAAGACTAGTTTATGAGTTTAAAAACTATTAAAGATGTATAGAAAGTATAATAAAATGTTATTGGTTGCGAGAACCAATGCCTATAATATATTATTTCTTTATCATGTTATTTCTTCATTAATTAATAAATAACAATGTTATAAGTTTCGTGACAAAATATGCTAATTAGTGTAATATCATAAATTCCTTTAAGGATCAAAAAACATGATGTAAAGTAATTTTAAAAGACTTTTATGAATTTCAAGGGATCTTATTCG
The DNA here is from genome assembly GCA_032275145.1 of Synergus laeviventris. Classification (NCBI taxonomy): domain Eukaryota; kingdom Metazoa; phylum Arthropoda; class Insecta; order Hymenoptera; family Cynipidae; genus Synergus; species Synergus laeviventris. The sequence goes on from JAUESI010000029.1 coordinate 1,933,875, forward strand.
CAAACCTGTTCAGCTTCAGTTATTATTCGATTCTGATTTCTGAAACATTATGGGATTAATGGATTCTGGATAACGTTTGTGACCGCGTATCTATTAAAATATAATCAATATAACAATTTTGAGTAAATAAATATTCTTCACCACACCGTGTGGTCCATTCATACTAGAGTCTAATAGGAAAATACGCATAAAAAAGCAGTCCCTATCTTTTATAAGCTTTATTCTATATTCGACTTGAGTAAAATAGGCTAGAATGGTCTATACTCTATAAGTCTATAGGGTGACTGCGGCATTGTGACCGCCAAATGGAAGGTTTAGCTAAAAAGATGTTGAACCTTCCTCTATTTCTATTCAAATCGTAGCCAGTGCGGGTGGGTTGCAGTTGAAAAGGAAAAGTTGCGGAACTCGGTCATTTCGTTAGGGTGGTCCTCCTGACTTTACTCTGTTCAGTTCGGGATTCGCCACACTTTCCGGGGACCCAAAAGGCCATCTACGCCTACTACTCTCAACTCCAAAGACTAAACTCAAAGCTGTGAATCCCGAATGGTCGACACATCGTTACTTTACACGCATGTAGTGGTCTTTAAAGTAAGCCGCCCATGTTTAACAGAACGTCCTGATTAAAAGCGTGAAACGCTCCCGTAAATTAATGATTTTCAGGCGTTTCCTTTCTTTGAAGGAAGAACAAAAATATGACCTCTCATGAAATTCGAAACTAAAGACCTCACAAGATATTAACAAAGGAAGTGGTGAAATTATGGTGGTTAAAGAGCTATATAGGTATAATATTTTCAGGGTGGCATGAAACTGAACATTTTTCTTTTAGATAAATAATTTTAATATCAATACCTGGCAATATAACTGCTAGTCACAAAATTTTCCATGCTGAAAATTTTAAAGCAGGTTATAAAACTGTGATGCGTAAGAAATATATAAGGAATATGGAAATTTCAATGTTTTAGAAATTTTCAATTTCATATCTCAAAAAAATTAGAAGTAAAAGAAGATAAAAAATAAGGTAGGGATCGGATAAGTACCACATATGGCCTTAAGTAAAATGTGAGGTAAAATGAAAATTCTTGAGAATTGCAAGATATTGAAGAATTTCAATACATATTTCAAGAATTTTGACAAGCGTGAATCGAGAATTATTGAAAATGTTTATATTTCATATCAAATTACATATAACATGTTCTAAATTCCAGATTTACATATTTTATTACAACCTATATCGAAGCGAGAATTGAATAACTCGCGTGATTCTTTGACATTTGTCACTAACTACAATTTATAGAAACAACAGTTTCATCAATTCTTTTATAGTAAAGAAGAAGTTCAAATAAACGAGTTTGTAAATTAATTGTATTTTAAACTAGAAACAGTTTTAAAATTTTCATTTGCATTGCAAAGAATTCCGCATGAAAGAAATTTGTAAAGCCTATTGTTATTTTTAGTTGGAATAATATTTCTGGATAAAATAGAATTGGAAACAATATTTCGTTTATTTGAACGTTCAGAACTTTACAACGCCTTTGATACCCCAGTAGGAAAATCCATCAGAGTTATTCCTCTATATGAACGAAATTATTAATTAATAAATAAGAATAGAGAAAAAATTGGCTAATATAGTACGCCTGATACAAGTGATACATGCTCTTAAAACTCCATCTATCATCATAAAAACAGATTTCACAATTAATTAGGTTGGAACTACAGGTGCGGGTCCCCTAACTCTGTTCTCGACACTGTTCTGAAACAGAGAGCTTCATATGAACTATATAATATATATACAATGATCTATGAACTGTAGCTCTCTAAGTACCCAGATTCAAGTGGCCATTCGGAAGCCTTTCTAAAGTACCCGACTTAACATAGTAGGTTGGTGTTAGGTGGCAATCGGATCTGTATCCTGGTTGGATTTTGGCTTGAACAAGTGACATTAGTTGGACGCCTTAGACGGGCAAGTTCCGTAACCCATCTTTCTTATAACTGTGGCTCGAGCCGACTGGACCCTGCGATAATTTATCGCAGCATTACTCACAGACGGACACCTCAATGGCCAGAAGGGAAGAGCCATATATGCTCGAAGGTCCGGTGCCTCCTCCACCTCCCATAGTTGATATTGTTTAGCCTCCGCACGCTACTAACCCGCGAGAGAATGCGTTTCACTCGAGCCGTGGAAGACTGGAAGGTCATGCTGTCCATAGATCATCGCCATCGCCATCGTTGGTAACTTGGTACCGGTTTCGCCTCACGACAGGAGATTCCGAGATCCGAGCTACTCTTCGCGAATATTTACGGATTATATTTTGCATACCGTTTTGTCCGATTCAATAAATCACAGCGCTTTCTTACACTCTTGTCAAAATTCCTCATCCCGAACCCAATTGACCCCACGATTCTTAAAGCTTTGCTCTTGGTGTAGAAACAAATGTAGTAAAAGTTGCATATATAAAACAAAGTGATGCTACTATACATCTCGAAAAACATCGAACACATATTGTTGTACCTGAATCCTAAATGTGCCGAATTTGAAAACTATAAATATCTTCAGACTATAAAAAACGAACTAATGCCTAATAAGTTCATTCAAGCGTTTTCAAAATTTTAATGAATCAGAAGAATAAATTAATTTATTTCTCCATAATGAAGTTTCCTTTGCAGAATGCAGAAATTCTATTATATAGTTTGACAATTATAGCTTGTTAATTTAAAATCGATATTCATTGAAAAATCCAATTTGTTTGCCCATTTAAATGCTTTTTAAAATGAGTAGAAGATAGCCCCTAAACGATATATCTGTCGATTTTAAGACAGCATTTATTTCCCGTTTAAACCAAAACGATAAGTCTCCTAAATAGCTTAAAACTGAACTGAAAGTCCCTACTTCGTAGAAAATTCTTCGCATCTGGTGATACTAAACGTTATCCTTTTCATGTGCTTTACGACTTTACATAGTTTAACTTTTCTACCCCTACAACAGCTTTCCAGAAACCCCTGATTTTACTCTCTTACGTATCGTCTTTCGCCTTTTTATGATCCTTATACACTTTCTTAGAACCTTAGTATGTAAAATACCATAGGTTCTATAAAATTTGAATCTAGAGATGAGGAATTGTCTTGGACTTTTAATTAGATGGAAAGATGGAAGATGCTGTTATACCAATATTATTTTTTTAAAAGCGGATCTACGGCAGTCTTTTTTTTCATGTAAATAAATCATACTCGCATCGAGGAATATCATATATCTCGAGGAACCCTATTAATAAAGATATTCAGCTTCTCGTGAGACATTTGTATCGGCGACGTGTATAAATAATTGTAGTATGTATAGGTCTCGTAATAAATAGGTTTCTTATGCACACATTCTAAGGATCTTTAAAATTATTTTTAAATTATTCCCCGCAACGGTCGTTAGACTTATTAACCTCTCGTCAATACATCCATTTCCATTTTGTCAATAATAACAAGAATAATTGAGTCCAATTTCCTATATATACGAGAGCCACTTTATATTTGTTAAAAATTAGAAACCACTCGGACTTACAAGGCCATAAATAAGAAAATATAACTAATCGCCAATATCAAACCGCCACTTTAAAAAATATATAGTCATTTTCGATTAGTAAATCTGCCTCTTTCTTTAGACTTTTTTAAGACAGCCAATCTGCGACACTTTTTTTTAATTGCACAAGACTCAGGGAACAATTAAGAAAAGAGATTGCTCTTTGGACTGCATAAACATCAAATGAAGAAATCGTGCTTTGAAAACGTAAATAACTTTCGAATGATCTGAAAAAAGTGTTCGCAGTCACAGAAAAATATTACTATTTATAGTCTTCACTCCAACACTTTTCTATTTTAGTGTTATTATCTTCGGTGTTAATCAAGCGAGTAGCGAATCATATTTCCAATTTCCAAACTTAATTCATTTGATTTCAGTGCGGTTACCAAACCAGAATGGTTTTTATTTATATCAGAATTTATATTTATATCAAACGGAAATAATTGAAACTCGCGGTGAAAATTTAATTATAGTCAATGGAATCTTAAATCAAGAGACAATCTAGAAAAAGATCATTTTAATCTTCGATAAAGTGTCTACAAGTGACGACTAGAAAGATATTGGTCAGATGAAAAAGAAAAAAATTATGAGAGGATTTATATTTGAAACGAGGCTTATGCTGGGGTAGCAGAAATTGAAACGCTCCGGTTTTTATGAGCGCTTAATCCATCACTTTCCATGCTGTATTCGGAGAAGAAGCTGTCAACCTGAACCGCATCATGGCAGTAATAAAACACGGCTCTTCCTCTTCTCAGTTAAATGTACGAACAAGCAGTTGTTATTCTAACAAGCTATATACTAAGTTACATGATTTATCCCTACATGCACAATTTTCATCTATCTTTCCATTTTCATTTTTTGATGCTTTATGAAGATTCTCATTTGATAAATATATAAGAGGAATTTTTCCCTAATTCTGTTCAAAATCATTCGAAAATATCTTCACTTGTCCCTAATTACAATCATTTGACATAATTACGACTTTCGAATACACGAATATTTATACCAATTGAGGCTTTGGATGGAAGAAGAGCACATAAGCCAAAAAAGTTTTTGCATAAGTATTGCGTCGAGTATTACATGTTTTTAAAAATAAAGATATAAATTCTTTGTTTTTGGAAATTTTGAGTGAGAACCACTGTAGGGCTACGCTATCGCACGATGGCAACCTGTTGCTTTTCTCGCAGCTCGAGTTAGCGAGTTTAAACAGGTATATAGGTATAACACAATATAGAGAACGAACGCGTGCCTGTGCAATAAACTGCGAAAACGTCAGATGCAGGACCGAACAGACAATAAATTGGGGGACCAACAAGATCTGGAATATTTACCTACTTTTATGTCATTGTGAACATTGATATGCCAAATTGCTTATGCATATAATAGTGACAAAGATTCCTATCTCTTATTAATTAGCCCTCTTTGTTTTAATATGTATATAAAAAAATTTTATTTTTTATCTTTAATTTATGCAGGTGCTTTAAAAACGCGTTTTACAGAAGCATCTGTCCGGCCTTTATTTTCCCTTCAATGTGGGTGGTCGGTCAGTCAATATTTTTATACCCGATTGTTAAAAATCTTTTGTCAGCTTTAGTTCCTAACTAATAATTTGACTAATCAATCAGTATCAGATTAATAATAATAAGACAAATTGCCTGAAAAATCAGTGAAACCAATGTCATTCATTCTTTATGTTAACTTTTACTGCGAAACTTCAATAATATAAAATGGAATTAAATCTGATTCTGATTAATATTAATGTGGACACATGTTTGTTGGACGATATGCTACCGGAGATACATAGAAGAAGAGATGTAGCCCTTGAACAGGCTTGTGGAACCCTGTAAAAGAGCAACCCGACAAACTTGGGCCCTTGTAAGCAGAGGAAATTTGGAAATTGAAGTCGTACTTCCAGAACCTATTTATTCCTTGAGCTTCTATTCTGTTATCTTCTATTAAATGGTAACCTGATTAAAAATGTGTCCTGGAGAGAAAGCTAAATGATAGAAAGATAAATAAAATAATTCCACTGTACAGCAAGAGCGTTATTCTTAATCTCTCTCAGCTCAGAACATTTCCTTAATAGAGTCACGTAACAACGATATATAAACTAGTTTCTTGACCTTTTTGTTCATTTCGAACTAACCTCACTCAAATAGTCTACATTTCTCACAAATTACTTATTTATGCATATACTATCAACTGAACTACATACTACTTCTTCAATTCAGGACCCATTAATATATGCACATCCGAAGCTTTGATCACTCGAATTTTCAATGTAGAACAGATTTCAAGATTATAATTCAAGACTCACCTTTCTGATTATTCGCCAAGATTTCTCGCCTTTGGGATCATGGATGATACCATTCTGATCTCATTAAATGCAATTCTCTTTGGATCTCCTCGCAGTGCGACTCCTAAAACGTACAAAAGTAATACAATCGATTATTTAAGTTCTGAAATATATATGTATATCATTCAGATTCTTTCATGAATATAATTTTTTCCGAGAGAATCTTTCTCGGTTCAGTATCCCACAAATCCGGAAAAGAAGAGACCTCGTTAATTAAGAACTCTGAAGGAGTTCTATGTTCTAGAACGTAGCGCCGTAGTAAAATCGCGCGTGCGTAGCATAATTGCACTTAATTAACTGTCGGTGATTTACGGTTGAGAAAAGGTCTAAAGATGTGCCTTGGATTCATGCTGTGATAAAAATTCTCGGGTTCTAATGTTCTCTCTTCAAATGGAGTCTTCTGATAAAGTCGAGACAATTAATTTTCGTTCAGCCTTTCCTCATAAATAAAACCATCTTATTCAAAATTGATATATCTAAATTTCTAACTCATTTAATATTCATTTAATTAACGGGATACCTTTTTTAGGCAGTGATGCAAAAATCAGGTTCAGGATTTTCAGCCCAATTATAATGTTATTTGAAACAAAAACCGGAATTGTTCTCGAAAAGTTCAATCTTTCCTCGCATCGCAGCCAGAAAGTCTTGTGCAAACAGTTGTGCACCATAAAAAATGTTTTCTCCCTGTAAAATTAATGCAAATGTTTCAGATGCACAGACGCCAAACATGTTGATAGCTTTACAAAGCGGGGCAGTTATTTTACCAAAAGAGGGATACCCGCGATAACTGCTCGGGCCAATCCCGTCACATCCATGGGCCAACTAACGTGGGTCAACAAGCAGCGGTGTATTCTTTTCCTGATTCAAAAGATAAGAATCCATTCCAACAGCCGACTCGAGGCGAAGCGTCTCTGTGCAAGCTGTCGCCACAAGTTGGGAACAGTACATTCAGAGGACTATATGTTAAATCTTGTGCAGGTATTAGTGAGGTGAGAGAAAATATTTTCATCATTTGTGTCTTTCAACCTAATTTTCTGTGCCACTTCAACTCAAAACGTGCAGTACCGTTTGCAAAATAAACTTATTTAATGAGTTCATTTCTCCGTACAGAAATTGTCCCATTTAGCCTTATTTTATAATGGGGTTCTGTCGAGGCCCTGGTCAAGACTTCTATTTTCAATAAAATTATTTTAATAAAATTCGCGAGCGTTACAAAAAGAAATTCGAGTTCAGTCTATTGATTGATGGGGTATTGATCAGTTTTACAGTTTTCCAGATCAGGATCACACTATAGAACTAGGGAAGCCTGACCATGCCATCAGAAATCCTATCAAAATTTCTGCACGCGAGTTTCTTAAATTGCAGTTATGCACAGCCTCGATTCATTGCATACACATTCGTATTGGCCATCAATATAGTGCTCCTTATATAAGAATGCCTGAAAACATTAACATATGTAAATCTCCATACCGCAGTCTTCAATAATTCAATCCCCAATTATATGTAAACGCATATATACATAAGAAAAGCAATCCGAAGTGACTTTCGAAAAACGAATTTCTCTTGGCCAATTTGTCAAAAAATGTTGCATCAAAACCTGCAGGCGCATGCATAATGAATTACACATGCCAGATGCACTATAAATTCCGTACATTGTGTTCCACGCTTTGCGCAGGGTACAGTAGACGGGCCGTAACATTATGGCCACCTTTACCCTATGCACTTCAGAATGTCACAGGAATCTTCGTCGTGATTTATAAAGATCCTGAAAGCTGACTGCAGAAATTATCGTTAAATGCTTCGTGGTTGCATTGTAGTGAAAGTAAATCGATACTAGAAACTTTTATAGTTTTACTTGTGCATGCATACTATAGCAGAGACGAGGTATACGTACAAAATCGATTTTGCGAAGCGAATGAACGATCGCGAGTATATAATATCTCCGCTCATTAGTCTTGCGAAATTGATCTATCTGGGATCAGTCATTTAGAACATTAAGTTCTCAGCGCCCTTCCTCCATCAAAAGTATAATGAGAATATTGCAAAACTGATGTAATTTCAGATTTGGAATTAGAATTTAATTGGAATTTGAATAATAACTGTAATTTTACTCGTAAACTGTCAGTAACTAGGGTGTCGGTCCTTATCAAACAATTTAAAATTTCTGTATACTTTACATAACTTTAAATTGTCTTATATTATTCCCTCGCGGGTATAATAATGTATCCACATAGAATAATTTGCCAAGGGAAAAATCTCTGATTAGATTTCTGCATTTCAGAGCAGAATCGTATAACTATATTCTATAATTCTTTCAACCTCATTACACAGTAAACGTTCTGCTCACAATAAAGTCTCACTTCCCAAGTTTATAATTTCTGCTGGTAAATAAATCAAAAATCGGATCAGAAGTAAACTCCCGGTTTTTTAATGTCGTGATTTTGTTGAACAGACGCGAATTGCGGATCATGGCGGCCGTAATAAGTATTTGCAGAAAGGATTACAGGGAATAAGGAACTATGTAATATGGAATAGCATGTTGCGCGCAATATTGGACAAACCATATTTGGACAAGGCTATAACTAAACAGGTTTTTAGGCAAGTCTCCGCCCGCGGCTGATCCTTTTCTATACATTATACATATACATATCTTCCACTCTGAAAAGGGCCCGTTAGTGAAAAAGTATAGGGCATGCAAGTCGAAAATCGCGATTGAAAGAAAGGAGGAATGAAAAATTCCGTAAGGAGAATAAAGCTTTGTATCCGGCAAAACCTCTAATGGAAAAACAATTAACATCAGAGATAAACTTAAACAATGGAATCCTAAAAAGACAGTATTCCCGCAGATTTAAAAAATGTTCCCACCATGAAGAAACAATTTTTTTCGGACAAAATATTTGTACAGTAAAAATCAACTGTAAAAGTAACTGTACATTTGCCTCTGTAAAATCAAGAAATAACGCATTAAAAAACTTGAATTTAATGACACGAGAGATGTGCATTTCAAAAATGCACACCCCTTAAGCTGATTCTTTGATACGCATTAACCATGTCGATTTTCAATTACGAAGCATGTGAAAATTGCACAAAACCTTGCGCAAATTAACATTCCGCCAGGCAAAGAAGGAAAAAGAAGATTGCAAAAGTAAATAAGTAATGAGAACTGTGTATATAATACTAATTGAAGAAATGTGTATTACACTAATTGAGGTGTGCCGCTAAAAAATCTTAAGTCCACTTTCTGGCATTTTTAGAAATCTAAAAGTACATATACCTATATTATGTGCAACTTATTTCAGTTTTCAAAATCAGGCAAACAAGAACACTTGCTTCAGAGAATCAAAGATTGAAATTAAATATTTGGTTAAGCATATAAGACCCCTCAATTCGAGTGGTCCTACTTTTTTGTCTTCTATTGATTGAACTTATACGTATATATACCTATTTAAACATATCGATGGGAGGGACTATATAAATATAGTACCAATAATAAACTGATGATTTATGTACTGTGATTATTTGAAATGCATTGTTTGAAAGCGTTGCAATCAAGATGACAATAAAAATAAAAAGGGCAACTTTGTAGGTGTAGCCGAAATCGGGACGATTATCTGTTGATGAAATCCATCATGCGTATCGGTGGGAGGAAGGCATATAGCCAAATAAGCCAATTATGTCAATCCCGGGAAATCGTTTGTCGAATCGGAGAGCTGGAGGCGATAGTTATATGCGTCGACTTCAATGGCATGCGGCAAAAGTGCACGTATAAGTATGTTTCAGCATTATGGCCGAAGGAAGACGGAACGAAATGTCGAACGAATGGATGGATGGATTGGTCTTGGGTCCATCGGGCCCATCAGAGGAGGGCACGGGTAATTATACAAGCAAACAAGGGGCGGTCCCACTAAGATTATAGGGTCGTACACGATGCCCCTCTAGCACTCAGTTTATCCATAATTACAGGGCCAACTGCTTTTCGTGGCATTCTTTCTTTCTCCCTTTCTCTCTCTTTCTCTCCCTTTCTTCAATCGATATCTGACTGCTATCAAAATAAATAAGCACAACTTGTCCAATGTCACTTATCAAAATATGACTATTTAATGCATCTCCAACGTCATCATTTTCTCCAAGGATATAGAATAAATATATTTTTAATACCTATTGGTCGACAATAAGCATGATGTAAAGATTTAAAGAGGCAGGTTTAGGCCATCAGCAGATCCAGAAATATCCCGATTAGCCGGTGCCATTTCTATGACTTATGACCCATTCCAATCTTTTTTTATACAATTAACTACCTGTGGGCGGGCCTAGTACTCTAAACCTATTATTACTATGTTTATAATTATTTTTTTAGATTTATGTACGATAGCTGTTTCGTTCTTAATGCTTCTATTTTATACTAATCCAATATTGGAATTGCATTTATATCATGCTATTTCAATTTTATACAATTTCATTAAGATAAGAAATTGTTCAATTTTTGGCTGCATTTACTCGTACTCATTAAAATTGATTAAACAACAACTATGTAAGTGAATTAGTCGCTTATGTAACAAAATTTCGGTATAATAAATAACCTTCTCCAACTCTCACTATTGTTTGTACCAAAAAAAATCTGACTATTTAAATCGAGAGCAGTTTAAAAAACACAAAAATCTACTGAAAATATCTCGTCGTTCCCCCGTGATTATATGACTCAAGTCATATTTTTTTAAACAAGGATAAAAACTATTCCAGAATTACACTTTCTACACTGTATATTAGATTAATACCATACCTCTGCCCACTGTAAAAATATATGTACACCATAAAACAGTTTCATATCCAATTTTTCCTGTGAAATCCTAATACATACAAATGTCATTTTGCATTAATTGAATCATAACATGAAAGCACTTTTTACTGCTTGTTTGGAGCTTAAAAAGGAACAAGTTTAATAAATGAAAATGAAATTCAGTCTGATGTATCTCGGAAGCATTTTCTATTGCAATCGCAATTAAGTAATTAAAGTTGAATTTTCACTTCCTTTCATCACGTGAATCCTATCCTATGTGAATCCTTAAATATAAACTAAAGTAGCACGAAATATTGTTAATATAAACGTAAATTACATTTAAGTAATTAAATAGTCTACTTACAACCACGGAGTATACCATATATAAAATTAATTTGAAACGTCAATTAATCCTCAAAATACAAAGTTTACAAATATCTATAAAAAAAACCTTTTTTTATGTAGACGGATAGTTATTTTGTATTTCGCTTAAGAAATAATACACACAGTATACAGATACAGTATACAGATGTTGAAGGCAAAGAAGAATCTTATAGTCTCAGGTATCGTCATCATAAATAATTGTATTCAGCTCCTCATAAAGTCATACACTGCCACCTATTCCTGTCTCAATACCTTCGATTATTAATACATACAATGCAGTCATATTAAAATAAATCGATACATAAATATACAAGGCAATGCTAATTGTAATTATGTACACTCATAGTCGGCAAATGCATTAAAGGAAGTTACTTTTAGCCAGACTGACAAATTGACCCAATTTTTCAATTCACACATGCCATACACGATAAGCTTTACATTCGATGCTGGATACATTATACATAATACATGATACATTATACGTGTACGAACGATATGAGTATTTATTTACAATTAGTTACTGGTCCTCGATAGTCATACGCAAACGCTCATTTGACCTTTCTCAAAATTTATTATTTAATGCTCAGAGCATGCAGAGCTGCAATTAAAGCTCTCGGCACTTCTAGTCAAAAAAGAAAACTAATAACCAATTTTGAAAATCATTATTTATCGCTATTGTTTACTCAATTTCCTAAAAGTATTTCGTTGCTCTCAATGTTAATTAGTTATTCTGAACTCGAAATAAGCAACTTGAATAACATAATTATTCAGATCCATATATAGATGACTAAATATATTTTTTTCAGTATATTTTCTATTCACATGCAATAAAGTTTGACTTTTTGAATAAACATGGAAAATTCAAGGAAGAATAATTTACAAAATAAAAGTAAAAGATAGGATCCATATGTACATAAAAATCTTAAAATTTTTTCATATCGCAGTCTAAATCGTGCCGTGTTCTAGTTACCGTTTTACATCGTCCTGTGATCTAGATAAACAACAGTTTGTGATGCAAAAATTTATGGTATAAACGTAGTTTTATTACCCTTTTAAATTATGACAATTTATAGGATGACATATCATTTCGTATTATTAATGGGACTTGAAACTGAATTTCCAGGTTTGGATATTGTAAATCACTATACTCGTATACCAGTATACCACATAAGCTAAGTAGAATCTCGTTTTAATAGAAGTCACATATATACTTAAGTCAGTTTGAAGTTTCTATTCTGATATGGGCATGTTTACGATAATTTGAAAAAAGGGATACTATACATTTCAATAATTTAGTTCCTCTCAGAAAAAATTGCACTGATCTTATAGTAAAAGAGTATCTTCAAAAAATGTCCTCATGCAATTATTTCAGTACGTCGAATGATACACTTTTTTTTCTCTATATATATTTTTCGTCAATGTCAAATACAACACGGACGAGCGACTTTTATATCGACTTGCGCAAATTCGTCATTCATCAATCTTAAAACATTCATAAATTATTTTGGCACCACTTGAGAAGGAGAAATATGTATTTATAGATTTAAAGCGGATAGCTCAAAGGCATTTCAAAATTGTATATTTCATATATATGGCAGATATATGTACTCATAAATATAATTTCGATAGATAGTACATTTTTTAAAAGTTAAACAAATATTTATTGCTTTTTTAAAAATGTTTCAAGATACCCATTCTCCTAACAATAATCACTTATTTGAAATTCAGTTTTAGAATACAATATTCCCTTGTTGAAACAAAATGAACAACATACATCGAAAAAATCTTTCTAAAATCCGATGTAGGTGCCCAAAGTAGATCCAGTAGGGACAATCTTTATCGCAACAATCAGTGACAAACTTTAATGTGAGTTTCATGTGTAAAAAATTCACTTGCTTTTTTATATAGTATCCTGAATCTTAAAGAAGTTTAAAAGTTTATATCTAAACCAAGGAAATAAATGGAATAATGAAATGTATCTGTTTTGTCACTGATATGGCTGATAGTTTTCGAAGAGATTTCCACAAATATCGAAACTCCTATATACGATAGGAATATACCGTATATTGATAACTCGTTATTGGTAGATTATTTTTAAACTCTCTATTCTGAATTTGTGACAAATGAGCGACTATAGTTCACATGAGTAAATATCTACTAATTGCTAGTTGTATTTCACTATTTCTTTTAATAGTTTTAAACGTTTCACCAAACCAGGGTGGCGATTTGGCAGACGATTTTAAATGTCCGGTCATATCCCGGAAAATGAGATTCATTCTAAACATCCCGTAATACAATAGAGCAAAAAATTGCAAAATATTTTCTTTTATAATGGGTCATGAAGAATTTATACGAAATTGAATATCAATTTGTCCAAAAACATTTTTTTTTGCTCCACTGTGAGTCGCACAATTTTAGTAAAAAATGTGACTAATCATTAGTTGAAAAATGTCACCAATCAAATTTAGAGAGAGGGAAAGCTGAATGCATACACTGTTAAAAATGTATAGTATTGTATTACTGCTTTAGAATATGTAATGCCAAATTGCAATTCACGATATTGTGGAGTGAAATTACAATACCA
>JAUESI010000029.1:1956072-1969717 GCA_032275145.1 Synergus laeviventris
TACCGGCAGACCGGAGGTACCGGAATTTATGGAACGCACACAAAAGCAGGTAACGCTAATCACGCCGCGTGACGGCAGTTCGAGCAGTTGATTTGATCGCAGTGTACACTGTACAGCAGTGTAAGTGTAGTGTAAACTGTAAGACTGTAGCGAGTGTTGGTCAGTGTAAGTAATGCAGTGTAACGAGGAAGGCAGTAGTGATTAGAGGTTTTTTATATTTTGATTGAATTCTGAAAGGTAATTACTCTAAAGATCGCGATTTGAGTTCAAAAACTTGAGATTCGGTCAGCAAAGGATTGGGTAAAATTATAATTACTTTAAAAGATGCCAAGGCGAAATGAGAATCGATATGCAACACACATCGAAAGATATCACCCCGACCGACAGCGCGGCACCGCCTTTTTCGTTATTCATGTCTCGTATACGCCCTTAATCTTAGAAATTAATTATCAGATACCCTTTGCCCTTTAATAACTAATCTCAAATTCTCTAGAAGAAAATTTCTTCTCAAACATTCAACCGGAGACCAATTACACCTATCCTATTCCATTAATTTACATTCAATTGTTTGAACTTTTCAAGTATTTCAACAATCGAGAAGAAGTGAATTAATATAGTGAATGAAATGAATTTGATTATTTTTTGGGAATTTAATTATGTGGAATTGAGAAGTGACAGGTGTCAAAAATGACGGTTCAGCTATAGTGTTAGTTTTCCTTTTTGGAGCAGATTTATTTGAGTGGATGAGACAGAATTTTGAAACTGTTTTCGCTTTGTGAAGTTGTTTAACACTGTTTAATAATGAATTTATATTCTTTAGGTTTATAGGTTATAGGAAAGAAAGTTTGTCAGTTTACCATTTGTTTTATGTAACTCCTGTCACTGATTTTGTTTTTGGTCTAGTGTGCAATCGTATTTTATTTATTAGCAAACCAAACTGGTTTCGTAACTTGTAATCTAACTTTCATAAATGGTTAAAAATCTAGACTGAAAGCCATTTTATCAAAGTGTCGATAATACTACATTCCAAGTCAATCACCTACGTGATATTGCTTTGTTTCTAATTTCAAAGATTTTTAAGTTAATTCTATCTATAATAAGAATTCTTTTTAAAGTTGAATAAATGGAAATTATTTTTCGATATTCCATAAGCTGAAAATTGTATTCCCCTCCAAAATTAATATTTATAAACAATAAAAAACCTGGAAACCTTTTATTTCAGCTCTAAAAATGTGTTAAGAAACTTGATAAGTCTATTTCTTCAGAGGTAATTACTTTTCTACGGTGCATTAATGTTACTGCACTAATAAACAGCATAGAAGAAAGATATTGAACTTACTACATAAGTAGAATTTATGTTTGCTCTGGGGACTAAAGTTACTCAGTTTGTTCGCTATAATTACGTACACTTGACCCTTTAACAGAGATTTCTCACGCCGACAAGATAATTTCCATATCCTGTCTTTCTTAGCACTAATGGTAGTGAGAGGGTATTCGCAGAAAATGTTCACATCTTTCGAATCAATCTGCATCTTGATCGCGAAATGTTGTGGAAAACTCTATTTTCTACAAGTCTGTTTGTTCATACATTGTTAAATAATTTGCTGACCGAATTTAGTTTTTAACTTCTTTTCAACTTCACAACTAGTTTTATGTATGATAGAAATTATTTTAAATTGTAATTTCATATTATCTTGTCAATAATTAAATCTTTTATGATTAGGCACAAAAATGTCGAAAAAACCAGGTGTTATTCAGGCATTGCACAAAGTCATCATGGTTGGAAGTGGAGGAGTTGGAAAATCTGCTCTCACTCTACAGTTCATGTATGACGAGGTGTGTAGGAGGAATATTAAATTCCTCACATGGAATCCAACACGGTTTAATAACCTGTTACTTCATACAATTAACTCTTTAATAACGAAGAATTTCTATAACACTCTCTCGAAATTATTTATTATTGAATATTTCACTGAGTATTTGTCTAAATATTTCTAATTTTAATCCTATAAAATGATACATTAAATAAAATTTGACTTTGCTTCTAGTTTGTGGAAGACTATGAGCCGACAAAAGCAGACTCTTATAGGAAGAAAGTTGTATTAGATGGAGAAGAAGTACAAATAGATATTTTGGATACGGCAGGACAAGAAGACTACGCAGCTATTAGAGATAACTATTTTCGAAGTGGAGAAGGATTCCTCTGCGTTTTTTCTATCACAGAAGATGACAGCTTCCAGGCCACACAAGAGTTCAGGTTAGAAAAACACTTTTAGTCTTCTGATATTATTTAGATCTAATTTGGAATATTTACCCTAAGATTCCTGGTCGCGAAGTTTCTCTAAGGTCGACAAGTATTTTTGTAGTCCGATTTTAGAATTAAGACGATAAAAAATTGTTATCAGATTTTAATCCAAACTCTTTTTTCCTCAGAGAACAAATTCTCAGAGTGAAAAACGATGAAAATATTCCCTTTTTGTTAGTGGGAAATAAAAGTGATCTTCAGGAGAAGAGAAAAGTGTCATTAGCGGAGGCTCAGGGCAGATCTCAACAATGGGGAGTTCCTTACGTTGAAACGAGCGCAAAGACGAAAGAAAACGTTGATAAGGTGAGAACTAAGAAAAACTAAAAAAACAAACAATTTAATACTGAAAATATTGAAAAATTTTCATAGTATTTCGTCTATCAAAACTGAAGAACATAAAATATTTCAATTTTTTCCTCTAAATGTGATCAATGTTCGCTTTTATATTGTAATTGTGATGAACTGGCACTTTTTATCACTCTAAAATCTATATTGTAATGTTCTTTCATCACTTACACTATTAAATTACATGATAAGCAACAAGATAAATGAATTCTATAGACTTAATACATATTTCAAATTTCATTTATTGCATTCCGGCATTTTGATATTTAGATAGTAAATGCAAAGAAGCATGATGAAGTTGGAGGATAAAGTAAAGCTTTTTGCTGGCAAAAAGGTGCTGCAATGTAAATTTGCAAGTTAACTTATTTGATGCTTTTAGAAATTGCATGGATTGCGCATTTTCAGGTATTTTTCGACTTGATGCGTGAAATTCGGTCGCGCAAGATTGAGGACAAATCGGCGAGTAATGGTCGTGGAAAGGATCGTGCGAAGAGGAAGAAAAAGAAGTGCATTATTCTATAGGTTCGCTATCCAGTTTTTGAGTTTTATACACTTTTTCAAAATTTGAAGTTAAAGAAAGAGATCATTCAAAAAATACGTAACGTCTTGAAAAAAAGACACAGGTCAAAAAAATGACTAAGCTGCGTTACAGGGTGGTGGGGGTTACACAACGCCCAAAAATACGTTACGCATTTTTTTAAACGGCCTTAATGAATTAGAAGAATTTTATCAAATTAACAGAGTGTTATTAAACTTTGCTTTTTAATCGCCGAATGTTTTACGTTCTAAAATAGTGAGCTTATCTCGTATTTCAAATAGCATGTTCTTTTTGAAGAATTTTTATTCACATTTTAAGCTCTGCTGCTTTCGTAGTAAAAGTTAGTGTTTCGTGCTTTTACGTTGACTTTAACTATTATTTCACACACTTCAAAGGAGAAGGATACTCATTTTTTTGTATAGTTTGGTATTTATTTTTATATCGTTTGCAGGTATTTTTTGACTTGATGTGCGCAATAGCTGCTCGCAAGGCACATGAAAACCAAGGAGAAGCCAGTGAACGCAAGAAAGAAGCGAAATGCTGCACTCTACTTTAACAAACCTCAAGTATCTTTCAAAATTATCACATTATTCTACGCAAACCAGTGGCAAAATATCGCTGTGTATAAATGACGTATAACTTGTATTGGACAGGTTTTCTCCCACTTTACAGTGATTTAAAAAGTGCTATTTTTTCTGTACTTACACACAAGGGACCGGACAATGGAGACAACCAAAGTAATCTTCAACTTAAAAAGTGAATAACCATTTAACAACTCTTTGAGCGAGGAGAGATTTTTTGTATCACTATACTATTCTTTGAATGCAAACATTTTGTACATCTAATTTATAAAACTTTTCAGGTGCTAACATATTAGATAGTCCCTCTCAATTTGTATAGTTCCTGCTTTAAGGACCTGAGACTTGTATGTAAAACATAGATCTTTTTGTAAAAAAATCCGTACTCCCAAAGATCTTAGATCTCTAAATTTCACCTAGAGTGCTGAAAATTTGTTTTTTTTTTGCTCAGAATATTAATCGTATTCGTCGTTTCTTACTGTAAGTATTCTACTGAAATAAAATGATTGTTTATTGATTTGTAGACTCTGCGCTCTTATTCACATTTCTATTTTAAATCTTAATTCCTTAAATCTCTTAATATTTTTTTCAAGTTTGAATTTCAGCACTCTGCTTTTAGAAACACTGTAAAGTGAAGAAGAAATTCTATGCTTTCGTTGCACTGTACGATTTATTTTCTCGTTCGTACTTTAGAGAAGCGAAATGAAAAAAATAACAGGAAATCATTTAATCGATATTGCAGCAGACGTTGATTTCTATTATCGATTTGATTGATAGACAGCAACTGAGTACCGAAAAGACTTGTGCCTCTGTGAGGCACTAATAGACAAATTAAAAGATTCCCAATAACATTATTCTCGTACACTGTTTTCCATCAATTTATTGTAACTCGAACGATTTTTATACGATTATTATTATTATCATTATTATTATTATAAATAAGATATTTATGCAAAGGTATGGCTATGTTATAATAGCTTTCGAAAAATTATATAAATGCATATTTGTGAAAATTTGGCCATATGTGTAGTATGTTTGGTCCTTTTATATTTTTGTACCGCTGCAACAAATCGTGCCTTCAAGCGTTCCGTATTATTGTAATTGTTTGAAAACAAGACTTTTGCCTCTCATTATTGTGGATCGGTCGACAGAATTTGTAAATACCATATCCAATCAAACTTAGCTATGTTATTCAAACTGTATTGATTTTTTAACCCAATCCTTAGTTTTCATAAATTATATCTTAAGTACAAACTTCGATTTTTTATTAATTATCCATCTTATTTGTTTTCACAGAAATAATATACGTTGATGTTGATAAGAATTTAAAAAATTGATACAGGAAAATCTAGTCTATTTTACAAATGATGATAAAAAACGAAAAAAAATTGAAAAGTGAATTTCAAATTGTAAACTAAAAATTTTTTATGTTTTAAATTATGATTGCGAATTCATATTTTGGTCGCAATAACTTATGTCAATATCATAAGATATTTTTTTTTATAAAAGTTTATTTAACGGATTTTGACAGTACACTTATGATTATTAATATTCCTTACAATCGATTCTGACTTTTTTCATTACTTGACAAGTATTTATGTTCGTCTCAACTCACCACATAACTTCTAAATGGTAGAACTACAATTCTATTGTCCAAGTAGATTTCCAGTACAATGATATACGTCTCGAATTGATTGAAAATTCAATTTTATAGTTATTACTTATCGAACTGGAAACGTAAGCACGTAAAGAGTTTTGGTTTTTGAAAACTGGGCCTCGATCTATACACAATTGCACACTATTCCCTGAAAAAAGGTTGAATTAATTTAACGAAAAAGAATATTTCATTACGTTATGCACATGAAAAAATTCCAATTTTTTGCTCTATTTCAGGACAAAATATAATGTATAAACTGATGAGTCATTTCAGTCGATTCTCTAGTCTAGCAAGTAGGATAATTGTTCTAGTAAAATAAATAAATAATCAGTTTTAAAAAAGCTTAGCCAGATAACGAAAAACCAAGGTTTTCAAGAGGACTTGGAGCATCCGCTATTTTACACCGTATGTTATTTATTACAATTAACATTTTTGTCCTTTTATAACTTGCATTTCCATCATATAAATATTATAATTTTCATGTCGATCTGTACAGTGGATCTTAGCCTGATTTACTTTTTTATCAGGCATCTTGGTGTATAAGGCTAATCACGGTTAGTCAGCCGATGATGTTTCCCGCCTCTTTTCTGCGTACTTCTTTGTAAAGTCCTCTGCATTTTTAAAGAACTTTCTTCTGTCTCGAAGAAACTCCTCTGCCAAATCTCCTCGAAGTGGATGCTCAGGTTCCGGATCATTGACTAATGCTATTAATGCTTGGATGACTAAAAAATAAAATAATTAATTAGACAATTTTCAATAAAGGAATTCATGATAAGATTCTAACATTAAATCCCTTGATTAATTATAAAATAAATATGTAGTTTCATATATATATTTCTTAAGATTAAAAAAAACTAACCTTGATCCGTTTTGGTTGCGGGTTTCCAATTTTCAGCGGTGATTATCGGCAGACATACCTGGCCCTTTTCATCTACATTAGGATGATATATTTTCGTCTTAAACGTAATTCTGGGTGGCTTGAATGGATATTCAGCTGGAAAATTTATTTCTATGCGGAAAGCACCTTTATTGTAAGGTGCGTTGTCCTAAAAAAAATTATATACAAAAAAAAATTAATGTGTTTCAATAAAACTCCCTTATTTGAAAACATTTTAACGTTCTTTAAACTTTCACTTTTCAGGCTTTATTTTATCATGGAAGTTAACAAAGGCGTGTCAGAGATAAGATTAACATCCGGTGTTTAGGTCATTTTAATAAAAATAAAAATAAATAAGCTTTTAAATTTTGAATCTTTAATGGATAAATATTTAAATGTAACAATTAACACAAAAGAAAAATTATAAAAAGTAATCTCATGAACTAGTGGGATATTAATTATATTATAGAGAGGAAGTTTCTAGAATCCAGAATCAGCTGACAGTCTACTCTTAAAATACAAAAATATGTAAGACTATCCTATTTTTCCAGGAAATGAAATATTGATCCGAAGTGTAAATCTTGTGCACACGTAAAAACGAAAATTATTTTTCGAAACTATGTTTGCATATACAAACCTAAAATAATCTTCAAATATCAAAGCAGACAATAAAAAAAGGCCGAGGTGAATATTTTTAACGGGTCAAGTCTTCATTGCAGACGAATGACGGCAATGACGCCGAAGGTTGCTAGGTTAGAATGCATAGTTCTTTGTTAATGAACAATTTACTCACCGGTAATATGAGTCCTTGCCATGTTAGAATGTTTGACTCATCCACTTGGATATTTGTGAAATTCTTGATAGATGAAGCTCTCAAATCGCCCAATTCCTAAAAAAGACAAATGCTCTATCATCGTCAGGGTCACGAAGAAATTTCTTACATTTCATTATTTCAAACATATATATGTAGAAAATCTAACTATTTTCGTTTTTTAGGCCATTAAACATAAATCAAATCAACAATTGCGATAAAAAAAAAGGAAATATACAAGAATCCATGAGATGCTTAGCAATGATTTTTAATGAGTTATTTGTGAAAATGATGATAGGAAAAATGAATTTCATTAGAAAAATGGAAAGAGGGATATGAAATGTAGTTTTGATCTTATTTTTGTATATATAAATGTTCATTAGCGATTATTAATCTGAATATAAATTCCGAAATACCTTTTGCAACCTCCTCGTAGCTGCCATTTTGAATGCTACCGACATTTTGGAAGTGTTCGATAATACGAACAAATATGAATTTCAGATTTTTTCATAGCAACATTATATGAGGTGATTTATCCATTATTATTTGATGTAATTTTCCTTTTTGAAATCTTTTGATGCTTTTAAATTGTACGAATTATTTTTGAATGTTTGTAAAAGTTGGAAATGTAAATAATAAACGGGTGCCAAATTCAAAATTCGCGCATAATTATCAGGTTAACTTTAGGTAGGTATTTCACGTTGTGACGTAATAATCAAAAATGTCCATACGCAGGTGCATAAACATTGGCACCAAATATTTATATAGGGCTGAATTTTATTTTTATCTTCTTAAAAAATCATCTCTCAACATTTTAGTATCTAAAAAATAGTTTTAATTTCTGAAAAACTATTCAATAAAATATTTAAATCGAAATAAAAAAATGTATCTATTATTTTATTATTGTATTAAATAGCTTTTCAGAAACTAAAACCCTAAAACTATTTTCCAAATGCTAAAATGTCTTCTGCATCTACCATAACTGATATTTGTTATTATATTTTAATTATACTGAAATTAGTTGTATGTTGTTTTCCCCACCCCACCCAATAAACGATGAACGCCGCGCGCAATTTCAAATTCAATTTGTTTAATTTTGCTTCGGTGCAATTTTTATATTCTCATCAGATTAGGTGTTAGAATTGTGTAAAATTTCACCCCTCCCCACCGCCTTCCTTTGTTGTCAAATGTTCACGTTTTGTGACCCTCTGAACCCGAAAAACATGTTTTTAAAACTGTCCCCGCCAGTCTGTCTTAAAAGGCAATTATTTAAAATGGAAATTAGAATGATCGAATTCTAAAAAAGGATATAAACTTTTGAAGTTCCAAAATTAAATTAATCTAGAAAATTTAATTGAATCCTATAAAAAAATATTCAAGAAATTGTGGTGAAAGACTTTTTATTAACCACTTAACATTAAAAATCAGAGGTCTAAACATTACTTACGAGTAAAAATGTACGAATCTAAAAGGCATTAATTGGCACAACGGGTTTGTAGCCTGAGCGCCGGTAGGACCCCACTGGGATGGGGCTCCTCGCCTGATACACTATTCTGAAGGGTATTAAATCACAATTCAACCTTATAAATATTAGGCATTACAAAAATATAACAATAAAAGTACATTCATTTCCGCTTATCTATACTATAGTATAATTACTTAGTGTCTGTACAATGAGTTTACTTCTTTCGAGTTCTCAAATTTCTGAGTGCCGTTAACGGCGATGGAGCTGGTAGAGTTGGAGCCTAAAAAAATAAATTAAGTTATATGAAAATTAAATAGCTCTATGTTAATTAACACTATATAAGAAAATATTCTTACATCACTCGGCTCTAGATCTACACAAGTCTCGTTGTCCGGAATGAACAGCTTTTTTCTTCTATTATTCTTTTTCTTTTCTGATGGAAGTGGCTGAATATCTGGAGGAGGTAAGGCTGTTCTCAATCTCGTTTGCCTTCTAAAAATCATAACAAATAATTATAAAAACATTAAAAATCGAATAAAATATGAAATAAAGGTGTCACGATTGTGTATGATGTTTCTGAATATATTTATAAAATTAACACATACTTTGATTCTGTGCTAGAGAGTTCGATGATTGAACCTTCGTTCGTATGAGTAGGAGATAATTTTTGTAAACGAGGAGATCGTCGTCGATTTTCTGAACGAGGTGCTTCGTCGTCCGAAGTGTTTTCGCCAATTTCTTTATTCTTCGGTTGTCTCGTTTTCCGGGTCTGAAAATAAAGTAAAAGTGAATTTTTTTTTAACACTGCAAAATTTTTGTTTTAATATTTATTGAAGCATGGGAACTCTTACCTTGTGAGTGATTTTTAGTTTTTGGTTTTCTTTCTCTTCTTCCAAAGCCCTTAGTTGATCATGAGCATCTACTAACTGCATTCTCAACTTTTTAACCTCATCTTTACTTGGTGTTGGTGTCGAGTGTCTCTGAAACAATTCTTGAAGTCTCATTACCTGCAGAACAGGAATAAATCAATTATTATTTTCTCTGAAACAAATATATCTATGTACATATTGCAAGTAATTACCTCCTTCTTTTCCCTATCGAGATCTTCCTGTAGAGTATTCACTAAATTTTCATATCTTTTAACGGTCTCATCTCTGTTTTTCGAGAATTTCTCTAACTCAATTTGCTTCTGCTGAACCTCATTCTTCACTGAGTCATAATCCTCTTTTAGATTAGAAATTACCTCTTGCAAGTGTCGATCCTTTTCTCCTATATCTTCTATATCCTGCTCCAACATTGCTTTCTATAATGTCCAGGTTAATAGTCAATTATTAATCATGGATTCAATTCAGTTAAAAACAAAGTAATCTCTAATAATTATTTAGTATTTCTCACCTGTTTTTTTAGCTTTTGGATCTTTTCTCTTTCTTCGGCAAGAGCTTCTTCTGTAGCAGTTAGAGTCTTTAAAGTGGATTTAATTTGCTTTTCAGTCTCCCTTTCCCGAGACTCTTCGTAAACTGCTTTCGCTTGTATAAGCTCTTTGATTTCTGAAATTAAAAATAAAATTAGAATTACCAGATTGGAATTCTTCTAATGGAAATCGACGAATTATATATAAACTACTTGCCTTTCTGGAGACTCACTATCTCTACATCTTTGTCCTTCGCTGCCTTTTCCAATTGATTTTCAAGACTTCTGCATTTTTTCTCAGTCTCCTCTAAGATACGTTCCAACTCTTTTTTCTTTGATTGGCACTGCTCCAAAACAGCGTTCATCTTTTTAATCTTCGTTTGTAAATCCGCTACTTTTTCCAACTCCCTTTCCATTTTTTCGATTTTCTCCTTATATTCTTCCAAAGCCTGAAAATAAAATTGTAAACAATATTCATGAGACCGTACCTCAATTTAAATATTTTTAATTTAAAAATTCCATTAAAATTGATACCTCTGACTTAAATTCATCTTTTCTTTGCGCTACACCCATCAGGTACTGCATTTCATTTTTCGTTGCTTCATGTTGTACTCGGCACTGAAAAATATAATGTTTTAATTTATCCCAAATAAAACCAAATTGAAATTTATTTCAATTTAAATACCTTCATAACCGTATCTTCTAGTTCTTGAATCTTTTTGTTCATTTCCTGCAAGTAAAAATATAATAATTAATTATGAAACAATTTATTGATTATAATAAAAATGAAATATTATAATAATTATGAAACATACCTCTTTCTCATTTGAAAGAAGTTTTTTTAAAACGTCACATTCTGCTTCAAAATTAGCAGACTCTGTCTCCACCTTTTCTAACTTTTCAGTCAATTCTAATCGACTATTATTCAAGAAAGAGGTTTGCAAGCTTTTTTCCTCCATGAAGAATTTATCTTCCTTCTTTATACTTGAATCTTCCTCTTTAATTTCCACATCAGTTTGTACTTCACAGTCAGCAAAAGTGAAGAGGCAAGTCTGAGAACTTTCATCTCTAACTTCAGCCTTTGGTTCCTCTTTTATTTCGAGAGAGATCAAATTCTCAGTAGTCTGGGTTCCTTTAACAGAACGCATAAAATTCCTTTGAACTCGTTGCTTTTCCTTCATGTCTA
Organism: Synergus laeviventris; assembly: GCA_032275145.1. NCBI lineage: Eukaryota > Metazoa > Arthropoda > Insecta > Hymenoptera > Cynipidae > Synergus > Synergus laeviventris. Next base: position 1,967,245 of record JAUESI010000029.1, read on the forward strand.
TTATATCCTCTTCAAGATCAGCTATCAATTTATTTTGATTATCAACTTTATCCTCTAAATTCTCGATTACTTTTACTTTCTCTGCTAAACAGGCATTCGTTGATTCGATTTGAGTTTCCATTTCAAGCATTCGGTCTTCGAATTCAAGCAAGAGTTCTTCTTTCTCCTTCAATTTCTTTTCCATATGTCGACCGTCAGTGGTGATCGAGATGTAATCATCCTTCGCTTCGTTGAGAAAGATTTTCAATTGCTGAAAAGAAAATTATTCAAGTAGAGAATTTATCAAATAAAAGACATTTAAAATATAAATAAAGTACAATACCCTATTTTTTTCCTGTTCACTCTTTAATTGTTTTTTTAACTCTTGAATAAAATTATTATCGCCCTCCTCCTCTTGATTATCCTTATTTGTAGATTCGAGTAACTTCTTAACATCCTTCAGTTCGTCTTTAATGAGACTCAATTCAAAAGACATTTTGTTTTTCTCGACTATTTCTTTTTCTTTCTGCTCCCGAAGACTGCGAATTGTCTCCTTCATATTTTTTACTTTGGAGGTGAGATATGCGATTTCATCTTCGAGTTCATCATAAGATTTCTTGTCTTCATCGTCCAACTCGTCAAAGTCGACATCCGAACGCACACGCTTCCGACTGTTCATTCGATCAATTTTTTCTTTATAGAAAGCTTCGAGACGATTAAGAGAATATTCTAGGTGATCTTCTTGTTGCTCTTCCACGTCCTTAACACGATTTCTCCAGTCGTCTTCAATCTTCTTTATCATTTCACTGTAAGTGTCTGCTAGTTCTTGGCGAATCTGGAGATCGCGCTCTAAAGTGGAATTCCTTAGCTTAGCTAATTCCTGTTTCAATTTTCTGTTCTCCATCAAAATCTCGTCGTAATCCTCGCGATGCACCATTTCGCCCTCAAGGTCACTATCGGAATCTATCTCATCTGAAAAAAAATCGTCAATATAAAAACAGGATGTCTGGAAAATTCAATGTTTCTTTCCGCTAAACTTCCTTTTTAAAAGCCCCTGGCTTTCATCGATAACTAATTAAATTTCTTTAAATTATTTTAAATCTTTTAAAATCCCTTGTAATATCTTAAAATTCCTGGAAATTTCAAATTTCTAAAGATTTTATGGAATTCAGAGGATTACTAGAGATTTTATAGGACTTAAACAAATTTTAAGATATTAGAAAACATTTAAAAGAATTTCGTGAAATCATTTCTTGTTTCTCAACATCAATTCCTCATCAGTAAGTTAATAACATTAATAATTAAACAATATTAATACTTCAAATGTTGCACTTTCTATTAAAAATCCTTGAACTCTTAAACTAAAGACAACCTAAAGACATACAATTTTTTGAAATCAAATGAATACGAACCGATATTATCGAGATCCATTGTGTCCCAGTCGGTAACAGTTTGGATACTCTGTGTGACTTTGATTGAGAACCTAGAATTGGATTTCTTTCGCGATATAGGTTTCGGTTCCATAACAATTTTTTTGGCGATTGCAGAGAAATTCAAGACATTTTGAGTCTCGACGTACAAATTCGGCACAGGATTTACATTCACTATTAAGGCAATATTTTCATGGCCAGATAATGCTTTTTGAAAGAGCCTTGTGAGTTTCGACTCTCTGAAAGGTCCAATCATATTCTGTTTTTGTTTTGAACCCTGCGATTCATAGATTGATTTTAAACATCTTCCCAAGACGAGCAAACTCGTGTTTATATTTTGTGCTTCCTTGAGTCGATCTCCTTCGTTTAGAGTCTTTTTCAAACGCTCTGAGCCGGCGAGATCACAGAAAGCAAATCTGGAAGTAAAAATAGACGAATAAAAATCGAAACCTTGAGAAAAACTCTGAATTCTGAGTAGACTTCAAGTCAGTAAATCATTCAACTTACGTGCTGGCGTCAACTGATTCAGGAGATTCTTCCCTGTCATACTTTAGTAAAGTAACCGTGAAGATACAATGGGACCTCGAGCTTCTTGCGTTCAAAGCTGTCGCTGCTACTTTTAGATTGTACTGGCCTGCCAATAAAACTTGGTAGGCTTCAGAGCCGGAGTTAACACAAATATTTTTAAGACCTTTGATAAAAGCTCTTCCTTGACTATCGGTGGAAAGCTTTAATGCAGGTCTTCGAGTTTGCATATCGTTCGAAAGAAGATCAAAAATAGTTTCGTTGTATATTTCAGCGAAAGAAACCCAAACTGAGTATGAAGAATCTGTTGATTCGCTGGTTCTAATTGAGAATTCTTCTTGAAGTAAGCTCTGCATTTTTTGATAAGCAATTACGTGCTCACTTTTATCCATTGAACCAAATGAAAACAAATTCGTCTTGATTTCCAATTCTATTGCTCTGTCTGGACCATTGAGAGCGATGACATCGGAATGATTTATCGGCTTGTAGCAAGGAGTAGCTTTCGGCCTTATATTTGAGAATATATATTCCAATCCACG
>JAUESI010000029.1:1969817-1991230 GCA_032275145.1 Synergus laeviventris
TATATTTAAAATTGGAATTCCCAGGAATTTAGCTGGAAACTTGAAATATGACTGGAGAAACTATGGTTGTTTCTGGTTGGATTTGCACCATACCGATTGTAATTTCATCCTTTGTGAAACGCATTATTATCTTCAAAAGATCCAAGACGTGAAGTTCAAAAGGTGTCAAAAATATCGAGAGAAAGATATCGAGGAGAAAATTTGAAAGTATGTATTATAAAATAAAATTCTAAAAAATGAAGAGCTAATAAACGTAATTTAGGTCCTTTTATTTAACTTCCCAAATTTTCAACTCGATATCTTAATTCTTTTTACGCCAGTTCATCAATAAAAAAAATTTCGGTAACAGGTCACATGACTTCCTTAGTACATATAAACTTAAAATATTTAAACATCGTTTAAATGAATTTATTACTTGCTCCACATTTCTGAATTCATTTAAAATTTGCCAAATCACTTTGAAAAAATATCTTTTTATAGTCAGATAAATTAATATGAATATTAATACGATTCTAAGTGACAACAATTTACGTATTCAGACTGATGAGATAAAGGCTGATAAAGGCATGTTAAAAACTTTTTTAAAGAACAAAACTATTTCAATGCAGAAAAATTATCAGCATATTATGTCACTAAAATGTATCAATTAAATACAACGACATTTTTCTGCAAAAGATTGGAAGGAAAAGTTGCAATCGTTACAGCATCTACTCATGGGTATGAAATTTTCTGAAAAATAATCAAATTTCTTAGAACTTTTAAAATCCTGAGAAATGTATTTAAACTTCTTGAAATTCCAAAAATCACTTGAACTCTTTGTAATCTCCCATCATTTTTATAGAATTGGTTTTTCCATCGCAAGAAGATTAGCACAAGAAGGTGCGAGTGTTATGATTAGTAGCAGACGAGAAGAAAATGTAACAGAGGCATTAAAGCAACTATGTGAGGAAGGCTTAAACGTTTGTGGTTTAGTGTGCCATGTTGGAAATCAAACTGACAGAAAGAAACTTTTGCAAGAGGTAATTTTTTAATTTAAATTAAAAATAAAAGTAACTAATAAATCATATAAAATAGGTAATACAGCAACATCAATATGTGGTTTATAAAGTATTACACTTTAGAGAAAAATGTAAATTTTAAAGAAATATGAATTATCATAAAATATAACACTAAGAAACAAGGTAAACGCGATTGCGGAGTATCGTCTTTAATATATATAAACAATTTTCTAGACTGTATCCAAATTTGGAGGATTGGACATTCTTGTAAGCAGTGCAGGAATTAATCCAGTTCCTCGACAATTGATTTTGGATTGTGCTGAGAAAACATGGGACAAAATATTCGATGTTAACTTAAAAAGTACATTTTTACTAATAAAGGAATCATTACCGCTTCTCAAAAAAAGCAAATCGGCTTCTATTATCCTAATATCAACAATAGGTGGATTTATGAATGTAAGTATTCATTGTAATCGTAAATATTCAAAAATATGATTATAATTAATTAGGCATGATTTTCGAAAAAAAAGTAATTTTTGAAAAATTTGATCGTTCCAGAACTTTGGCGCATATAATATTAGCAAATCTGCTTTATTTGCATTATGCAGAGCAGTCGCAAACCACCATACCAAAGATGGCATTCGAATTAATTGCATAGCTCCCGGTCTTATTAAAACGAACTTTTCCAAAGTGGTAAGAATTTGATTTCTATTTTATATGAATTGCTGGTGTTTAATTTACAAGATTACAAATTCTTTAATTTCCTAGCTACACGAGGATAAACAATGGAGGCAAGAAGCGTTGTCGTTAACTCCAATGAACCGAATTGGTTTGCCAGATGAAATTTCAGGTGTTGCTGCATTTTTAGCAAGTGAAGACTCTTCATTTATGACAGGAGAAACTATGGTTGTTTCTGGTGGTGTTGCAGCTTCAAGATTATAATTTAAAAATTTGTGTAAGATTGTTTTATTAAGAAATATTATAGATATCTTAATTGATAGAATTCTTGTTTCATTTTTGCATATTTTTTTCAAGTTCCTAGTCCATCACTTGAAAAAAAACCTAGAGGTTTAAATTTAATATTATAATGTTTTAATCCGCCCCCCCCCCCTCCCCATCGGAAGATTTCAATACACTTTTTAAAAATATTTTTACTTTTAGCTAAATAAATTGAAATATCAACAAGTTGAACATAAGACAAATGTGCGCGATAAGACTGATAAGATAAAAAAAAAGTATAAAGCGTGTAAGACAGTATCAAGTTTTATTACTGGAGCAAAAGTGTCAAGAATATTCAAGAATATTGTGTCAAAATAATGGCTGAATTAAGTAAAACGAAATATTGCTGTAGACGATTGGAAGGAAAAGTTGCAATCGTGACAGCATCTACTCACGGGTATGAATTTTTTGAAATTTTATCTTGCAGAAAAAACACCAGGGAGCAGTTTTTATTAATTATCTTAACCATATGGGAAAGTTGCCACATTTATTGTCCATTTATTAATCATTATAATTGAGGCGCCGGATCATATACGGGCACATACAATTTTTTGGTTTGAGCACAATGACTTCTCACACCTTTTGAAAATTTGTTTGAACTTTCATTTTTTTAAATTTATTTTAAGTAATTCCTTTGCTTGCATAATATCCAAAAATATTTTGAAATTTTTCGTTTGTAAATTGTCAGGATCTGTTTGCGCTCGGACCAAAAAATTGTATGTGCCTATATACGATTGGGCGCCTCAATTAATCAGTTGATCTATTTTTTATAGAATTGGTTTTTCAATCGCAAGAAGATTAGCACAAGAAGGTGCGAGTGTTATGATTAGTAGCAGACGAGAAGAAAATGTAACAGAGGCATTAAAGCAACTATGTGAGGAAGGCTTAAACGTTTGTGGTTTAGTGTGCCATGTTGGAAATCAAACTGACAGAAAGAAACTTTTGCAAGAGGAAAGTTTTAAATTTAAATTAAAAGAGGGTACTATTTAGTGAGAAGAGTTCCCATTAAAAATATGATTAATTAAAAAAAAAACATATATATAATATATTATATTATAATAATATTTCTCTTGTTTATTCTTGAATATTTTTCTTTAATGTTTAATGTATATATATAAACAATTTTCTAGACTGTATCCAAATTTGGAGGATTGGACATTCTTGTAAGCAGTGCAGGAATTAATCCAGTTCCTCGACAATTGATTTTGGATTGTGCTGAGAAAACATGGGACAAAATATTCGATGTTAACTTAAAAAGTACATTTTTACTAATAAAGGAATCATTACCGCTTCTCAAAAAAAGCAAATCGGCTTCTATTATCCTAATATCAACAATAGGTGGATTTACAAATGTAAGTATTCATTGTAATCGTAAATATTCAAAAATATGATTATAATTTATTAGGCATGATTTTCGAAAAAAAGTTATTTTTGAAAAATCTGATTGTTCCAGACCCTTGGCGCATATACTATAAGCAAATCTGCTTTATTTGCATTATGCAGAGCAGTCGCAAACCACCATACCAAAGACGGCATTCGAATTAATTGCATAGCTCCCGGTCTTATTAAAACGAACTTTTCCAAAGTGGTGAGAATTCGTTTTCTATTTTACATGAATTGCTAGTGTTTAATCTACAAGTTTAAAAATTCTTTAATTTCCTAGATACACGAGGATAAACAATGGAGAGAGAATATGTTGTCGTTAACTCCAATGAACCGAATTGGTTTGCCAGATGAAATTTCAGGTGTTGCTGCATTTTTAGCAAGTGAAGACTCTTCATTTATGACAGGAGAAACTATGGTTGTTACTGGTGGATATGCACCTTCTAGATTGTAACTTTACATATGCATATGTTACAATAAATACCGAATCTGTGTGTATATTTAAAAAAAATATGCAGATATAAGTAATAAGTTTTCTATATCAAAATATTATAGCTTACCGTATGTCATCACGGAACTATTTTGCCCAGCCAAAAAAAGTTCCATCTGGGGTCGAACAGCCTGCTCAAAAAGTTCAGACTGAGTAGTTTGAGGTCCAAAAGTTTGCGTAAAAGTAAATTTTTTACTGACAGTATCAGAGCTTTTTGGTCGTTTTAAACAGCTTGCGTTGTGCTCTAAACTCGGCATTTTTGTAAACAAGGTCGTGGAATTTACAATGGTATAAGCTTCTTCTTGGTCCTTTGATAATTTCATCTTTCGAGGAAACGGTTTCATCCTAAGATAGACTTTGATTGTATGTGATAAAGAATCGGAATTAAGGCCATCAGTCGATTCTTCTTCCTCGTAAAGAGAATACAAATTCTTTTGTGATTCTTTGGAAATAAAACGTTGTCCGTAAGCTAAAATACTCGGATCCCGTCCACACAAATACGAAACTTCTTCCTGAATCATCGCATCTGACGATGCTCGAATCGTATCGAGTGTATTATCCATTTCTGTAATTTGATTGACTTGAAATACATTTAAAATTCTCTGATTTTTCTGTAAATTCTTCTCTGACTTTCTCTGATTTAAAGAATCCACAACCTTTGTTCAACAATTTTTAAATTTGAATGCTTGAATCTAAAATTTTCAACATTTTGGCAAAGACTCTTAAAATTATTCATTTTATTACTCAGAGTTAAAAAAATAAATAAATTTCACTTCTCTGAATAATAAGAAAAGCATGTGTTTTTGTAAATAATTTGTTGTTATTGACCAACACGATTCATCTCATGATAGAAAGATATATATAATGTAATATAAATAATCTAAAAACGATAATTGAACAAAATAAATAATTACTCATACAAAATTGCCTTGTAAAGATAGGAGAGGAAATTTAAAGATCCAATTAAAAACCCTTAAAATGTTTTGTTAATTCTAACCAACTTTATTCCATTTACTAGTTTCGTTTTGCTGCAACTTTTTGAACAGAAAGTGTATTTACAAGAGGTTGATTGTCGGAGAATGAGATACAGAGAGTAGATATTTGCATTATTTTTGTGGATTAGCGTTACAAACTTACCAAAAATAATTAAAGACCGTCTTTGATGAATACTTCGTCAACCGCCATCGAGCTATAACACCAAAGTACCAAACGGTTTTTTAATTTAAAATATAGCTAGCCATAGACTGTCATGGTCGCTAAGCTAATTTCCGTCCGATTTTGTTCTCTGATTGGCTTAAATATTTGTTGTAATTTTGAAAAAATCGGAAATTATTCATGCTTTTGACACAAATTTTGAATTGAAAAGCAATAAAATAAATGTAATATATTTGCTTTCTAAACAGTAATATAGATAACTTGATTTATATTTTAAAAATATTTTGAAACGATTAAAGATTTCTACTTCACCCACTGAGTGCAATAATATCTTTGTCTGCTTTGTCTTTGGTGCATTTGGTGCGACGGTGCGACATAACATTCGACCAATAAAACGACGATTTGACAAGAATCAAAATGTTATTGGTGCAAAAATCCTATAGGCGTAGACGCCAGTGGGCAATTTGTCTTAAGCAATTGTGAATTATGTCTCTTACTCTGCTCTTACCAGAGATGCTCTTACTCTCTTCTTCGAGTTCGATTTTGATCAATTTCGTTGTGGTGTTGTATAGTATAGTTGTACTATCAATTTGTAAACAAAACTGTAAAAATGCTTTTTCGTTCATTGACTAATGATTAAAAGTTATTTGGATATTTTTTGGGTAAATCACGCAAACCATTTTTTAAATTTTTATTCAGACAAAGCGAAACTATTTTCTATTGGGCAAATGGAATACTTTTCTGTACGTAAACTTTCTGGAGTTTCTGGACCTTATTTGCGGCTTTATTGGCGATTAAAGACAGCAAAGATTAGAAGCATTTGAAGATATATTCTATTCTAACCTATAATTGTGATAGCTTTTCATCATTTTTATACGCGGCGTTAAAACAAATACGAGTTATTTTTGTGCTTATCTATCGAAAACTTTTTAGGGTGAAATAATAATACCATCAATTTATGATCTCTTCTTTATGTATTATCTCGCTTGTTTTTTCAGTTTCGAGATTAACATGGAGCTAAAATTTTACGAAATGTTGAATCGAAAAACAACATCAGTGGTTTCATTTTTCTGAGAAGTGAGCAAGTAATAACAATTACCTTATAGCTTACTAGTTTTTGTATAGGGCTTAATTTGTTTTATTTTTATATGCATCTTTTTTCATTTGTTGTTATAAGATTTTAACCTTCGGAATTGAGAGTCTTTAGATTTAAACGTATTGTTGAAACTTTGTCATTTCAATGAGAAGGCAGTTAGAACCTTATCAAACATTTACACCTGCAAACTGTTAAATTAATATTATTCAAGATTTTTAAATATAGTTATATGTTATATAAATATACATCTTTCGAATTTCTAATTGAATGATTTACAATTTAAAAAGTTAAAGTTGTTCTATTTTAAACTAAAGTTTCCAAAAAATAATTCCCTCTAAGAAACTCGTTATTTTTCTTGCAGGAACAATAATCGCAGCTTCAAATTCCGGAGTTTTTAACCAGACCTAGAAAAGTCGCAATTTCAAAATGACTAACACAGTTCAGCAATACGTCCAGCGCCTAAAATCGCGTCACGAGGATGCTCGAAATAAAGCAGCTCGGGATCTTTCTGTGTACGTCAAAACGGAACTTCGTGAGGCCTCGCAAGAAGAGATTACTGCCTTCATGGACGAGTTCAACCACCACATCTTCGAGATGGTCTCCGGTACTGACATGAACGAGAAAAAGGGTGGAATCCTTGCCATTGTTTGCCTTATCGGTGCGGACGTCGGAAATATCAACACCCGAACTATAAGATTTGCCAACTATCTCAGAAACCTTCTACCTTCGAGCGACGTAGGTGTCATGGAGCTCGCAGCAAAAACTGTTGGGAAGTTGGCCCTTGTCTCCGGAACTTACACCGCAGCTTACGTCGAATTCGAGGTAAAACGTGCCTTTGAATGGCTTGGGGGTGACCGAAATGAAGGCAAAAGACACGCAGCAGTTCTCGTCCTAAAAGAACTTGCAGTCTCGATGCCTACCTATTTTTTCCAACAAGTAACTCCGTTTTTCGAAGTCATCTTCAACGCCGTTCGGGATCCAAAAGCTGTAATTCGAGAAGGAGCTGTCGAAGCTCTCCGGGCAGCTTTAGTCGTCACCGCTCAGCGGGAAACTGCGAAGCAAATGCACAAATCCCAATGGTACAAGCAGTGCTACGACGAGATCGTTTCAGGTTTCGAGGAAGTAATTACAAAAGAGCGGGGATTTAACCGGGATGATAGAATCCACGGTTCTATCCTCGTTCTTAACGAGCTCCTCAGATGCAGCAACATCCAATGGGAAAGAAAGTACGAAACTCTCATGGAGAAGCTAAACTGCTCCACTCAGAAAAAAGAGAACGACATTCTTCTTCTTATGCCTCATCTGAAATCGACTGTCTTTTCCAAGTGGTCCATATCCTCCAGAAACGCTCCGAATATGCAGAGTCCTCATCATCCAGCCCACGAATCCGCAGCGTGCCGGAGTATGATGCTCGAAAAGCTGGATGAAATCAACAATGAGGTGATGAGTCAAAGGATCTCTCGAAATCTTCACATTCAACACGCCCTGATGAATCTTCTTCCGAGACTTGCTGCCTTCAACAAGGAAAAATTCGTCAAGAACAATCTCCGCGAGTGCCTCGCGTATCTGCTGCTGACCCTGAAAGGTAGAGAGAAAGATAGAGCCGCAGCTTTCACAACTATAGGATTGATCGCAGTGGCAGTGGAGGATTCGATCAAGCCCTATCTTCCAAAAATCATGGATACGATCAAATTCTCACTTCCTTCTAAGGAAACACCGAATAAAAAAAGAATTGCTCTCGAACCAGCGGTTTTTGTTTGTATTACTCTTCTAGGACACGCTGTGAAGCAGACGATCACAGCTGATGTGAAAGACCTTTTGGAGTCGATGCTAGCTACTGGGTTGAGTCCAATCTTGACAACTTCTTTAAGAGAACTAGCACACAACGTTCCATCTCTAAAGCCAGATATTTCACAAGGCTTGCTACGAATGCTTTCTCAGGTTTTAATGCACAAGCCTTTGAGACATCCTGGCGCACCTTGGAATGCGAGCAGTCCAATTATGTCTGCACCAACAGAAGTTGATGTCCCTTCAACAGTCCTGGCACTCCGAACCCTCGGGACTTTTGATTTCGATGGAAATCCTCTTCTCCAGTTTGTAAGAAGATGCGCAGATCATTTTTTGACATCGGAACAAGCGGAGGTTCGCCTCGAGGCTGTAAGAACTTGTTCCAGACTTCTGCGTCTAGCTCTGAACCAACCAGGACCTACAGTTACAACTACAGTTTCATCAGTCGTAGGGAAACTTCTCGATGTCGGTATCATTGATACAGATCCAGATGTGAGGTTCTGGGTCTTGGCATCGTTAGACGAGTCGTTTGATAATCATCTAGCACAGGCAGAAAGCCTCTCTGCTCTTTTTGTAGCAATGAATGACGAAGTCTTCGAAATTAGGGAAATGGCAATCAGGACAATTGGAAGACTAAGTACCATGAACCCTGCTTATGTCATGCCTTCCCTAAGGAAGACTCTTATTCAATTTTTGACGGAATTGGAACACTCAGGAATGGGAAGAAACAAAGAACAGGCTGCAAGAATGCTCGATCATCTAGTAGTTAGTGCTCCGAGACTCATCAGACCTTACATGGACCCAATTCTGAAAGTCCTAGTGCCGAAGTTAAAGGAACCAGAACCCAATCCAGGAGTCATTCTGGCTATCTTGAGAGCGATAGGAGATCTGGCTGAAGTGAACGGAGCTGAAATGCAACAAAGGCTCGAGGAACTTTTATCCATTTTGTTGGAAATGCTCGTGGATGCTAGTTCTCCAGAGAAAAGGGGAGTAGCTCTCTGGGTCTTGGGTCAACTAGTTGGAAGCACAGGATATGTTGTGAAGCCATACATGCAATATCCAAGTCTTTTGGACATCTTGATTAATTTCCTCAAGACCGAACAGCAGACCCACATCAGAAGAGAAACTATTAGGGTTCTTGGTTTGCTTGGAGCACTTGATCCCTACAAACACAAAATGAATTTGGGACAGATTGATTCCCAGCTTGATACACTAACCTCCATGGCTGATATTAAAAGCGACGCTGAGACCAACCAAGATTTAACAACGAGTGAAATGCTCGTGAATATGTCCTCATCTACACTTGAAGAATATTATCCGGCGATTGCGATTGCCACTCTGATGAGGATCATCAGGGATCCAACTCTCTCTCAACATCACACAATGGTTGTCCAAGCTGTGACTTTTATTTTCAAAAGTTTAGGGATTAAATGTGTGCCCTATATTTCTCAAGTGATGCCCAGCTTTCTGAATGTTGTTCGCAGTGCAGACGTCAACTTCAGAGAGTATCTGTTTCAGCAACTCGCTATCCTCATCGCTATTGTGAAGCAGCATATTAGAAACTATCTCGAAGATATTTTTACTTTGATCAAAGAATTATGGACAGTAAATAGTCCTCTGCAAAGCACCTTAATTCTTCTTGTGGAGCACATTGCCGTTGCCTTAGGCGCTGAATTTAAGATTTATCTTCCACGCTTAATGCCTCAAATTCTCCGGGTTCTTACTCACGATTCGAGTAAAGACCGTGTGGTGACTGTCAAACTTCTCCTAGCTCTCCAGAAATTCGGAAATAATCTCGACAACTATCTTCATCTGGTTCTACCTCCAATTGTTAAACTCTTTCACGCAACTGACTGTCCAATCACAGTGAACAGAGTCGCGCTTGAAACTGTTGATCACCTCGCAGATACTCTTGATTTCACTGACTTTGCTTCAAGAATCATCCACCCGCTGGTTCGGACTCTTGATCAATGTTCAGAGCTTCGAGATACCGCGATGGACACCCTCTGCGCTTTGATAATTCAACTAGGCAAAAAGTATAAGATTTTCATCCTCCTTGTTCAAAAGGTGATAAACAAGCACAAGATTACGAATGCTCGTTACGAGTGTCTAGTGAATAAAATAGATATTGAGTCATCAGTGATGGACACCGAGGATTATCTTCTCTTCAAACAACGCAATACTAAAAATAAAAACCGAGATCCTTCGTTGATGTCTTCCGACACGACGACGATCAAACGGCTTCACGTGGAAGCATCGAATCTTCAAAAGGCCTGGACAGCCACAAGAAGGGTTTCAAAAGACGATTGGCTCGAGTGGTTAAAAAGTTTGTCCATTGGTTTATTGAAAGAATCACCCTCTCCAGCTTTAAGATCCTGTTGGGCACTAGCTCAGACTTATTCTCAACTTCCCCGAGATCTTTTTAACGCAGCTTTCGTGTCCTGTTGGACTGAACTGAATGACAACTTTCGAGCTGAATTAATCCAAACTCTCCAGCAAGCTCTAATGGTTCCAGATCTTCCAGAGATCACTCAAACGATTTTAAACCTCGCTGAGTTTATGGAACACTGTGATAAGGGACCTCTTCCTCTCGAAAACAAAATCTTAGGAGAAAGGGCAATGCATTGTCGAGCTTATGCAAAAGCTCTTCACTACAAGGAAGACGAGTTTCACAAAAGCAAGAACAAGAGTGATTCAGAGAGAGGTGATTCGAGGAACAATGATTCGAAGAGCAATGTTTATGAATCTCTGATATCTATCAATAACAAATTGCAGCAAAAAGAAGCTGCTGAAGGTCTTCTAGAATACGTAATGAACCAGCACAGCTTACCAGATTTGAAAGTTCAAGTAAGATGGTATGAGAAGCTCCACAATTGGGACAAAGCTTATCATCTTTATAAAGAAAGATTAGAAGGTGATCCTAATGACGTAGAGTCGACTTTGGGAGAAATGAGATGCCTCGAGGCTTTAGGAGAATGGGGTCAGCTTCACGAAGTTGCGATGAAGCAGTGGTCGCACCAGAGTGAAGAAACTAAACAAAGAATGGCGAGGATGGCCGCTGCAGCAGCATGGGGTTTAAGCCAATGGGAAAGTATGCAAAAATACGTTTCTTTGATATCGAAAGACACCCAAGATGGGGCTTTTTACAGAGCTGTTTTGGCGATTCATGATGAGAAATATGATGTGGCCCACGAGTTGATTGAGAATGCGAGGGATTTGCTGGATACGGAGTTGACTGCGATGGCTGGAGAGAGTTACCAACGAGCTTATAATGCTATGGTGGAGGTTCAAAAGCTCGCTGAATTGGAAGAAGTTATTCAATTTAAATTGGTTCCGGAGAGGAGGGTCACAATCAAGAATATGTGGTGGGAGAGACTCCAGGGTGGTCAGAGAATTGTGGAGGATTGGCAAAAGATCATCCAGGTTCATACGCTCGTTGTTTCACCTCAGGATGATATGTACACCTGGTTGAAGTACGCCAGCCTTTGCAGGAAGAGCGGAAATCTTATGTTGTGTCATAAGACTCTCGTGATGCTTCTAGGCATGGATCCCTCGTTGGTTCCTGATAAGCCTTTGCCAACTTTGCATCCTCAGGTGATTATGATTATAATAGTTATATTGAGTACGGTAACGAGGGGATTTTTAAAATTAAGTTTTACGTCCACGATGATTCATAGTAGACTTAGACTAAAGAAAAACTAATTTTTTAAATCATTTTCTAGGTGACCTTCGCCTACTGTAAACATATGTGGGTTGCAGGGAAACGAGATGAGGCTTACAACCAGCTGCAAAAATTCGTCAAATCCTCTCTTGCGAATTCTAATATCTCATTAATAACCCAGGAAGACGATAAGCACCAGGACTCCCAGAAACGATTACTTGCCAGATGCTACCTAAAACTCGGAGAGTGGACGGAATCTTTACAGGGCATTAATGAACATTCGATTCCGGCTGTTCTATCTTATTATTCCGCAGCCACAGAACACGACTCCACTTGGTACAAAGCCTGGCACGCTTTCGCTTACACGAACTACGAAACAGTTCTTTTTTACAAACATCAGCAAGGAGAGACCATCAACCAAGAAAATTCCTCTGCTAATGGGTCCAGAAACCTTTGCACTTCTCAGTATATATCTCGGTACACTGTTCCTGCAGTCAAAGGATTCTTTAAGTCCATCAACTTATCCCACGGGAATTCTCTTCAGGACACGCTTCGTCTACTCACACTCTGGTTTGAATATGGTCAGTGGCCAGAAGTGTACGATGCGATTGTAGAGGGCATCAGAATGATTGAAATCAACACTTGGTTGCAAGTCATTCCCCAACTAATAGCCAGAATCGACACTCCTAGAGCTTTAGTTGGACGTTGCATTCACCACTTGCTGATCGATATTGGTAAGACTCATCCTCAGGCGTTGGTTTATCCCCTGACGGTAGCTTCGAAAAGTGCTAGCAATGCGAGAAAGACAGCAGCTAATAAAATTTTAAAAAATATGTGTGAGCACAGTACGACTCTGGTCCAGCAAGCAATGATGGCTAGTGATGAACTTATTAGGGTTGCGATCCTCTGGCACGAATTGTGGCATGAAGGATTGGAGGAAGCTAGTAGATTGTACTTTGGAGAAAGAAATGTCAAGGGAATGTTTGATACTTTGGAACCTCTTCATTTGATGTTGGACAGAGGTCCACAGACCTTGAAGGAAACTTCCTTTCACCAGGCTTATGGAAGGGATTTGTCGGAAGCCCTGGAATGGTGTGGCAGGTTTAAAACTTCTGGAAATGTAAGAGATCTCAATCAAGCCTGGGATCTTTATTATCACGTATTCCGAAGAATTTCGAGACAACTGCCGCAGCTAACGAGTTTGGAGTTGCAGTATGTTAGTCCGAATCTTCAAGTGTGCAGAGATTTGGAGTTAGCTGTCCCTGGAAGTTACAATCCAGGTCAACCAATAATTAGGATCGCAAGCTTCCACAGTTCGATGCAAGTGATTACAAGCAAACAGAGACCTAGGAAACTTTGCATCAAAGGTGAATTTTTATTTGAGATCAATTTAATTTTTCAAAAATTTCATGTAAATAATTAACAATTCATTTTTTTTTTCAGGGAGCAATGGCAAGGATTACATGTTCCTTTTAAAGGGTCACGAAGATCTCAGACAAGACGAAAGAGTCATGCAGTTGTTCGGCTTGGTTAACACACTTTTACTGCACGATCCAGACACTTTCAGAAGGAATCTTACTATTCAGGTAATAATTTAATCCATCTAATTTTACTCTTGAGTATTTCTGTAAATTTGACAAATAATGTTTAAACATTTTTTAGAGATACGCTGTGATTCCCTTGTCTACAAACAGTGGCCTTATAGGTTGGGTACCTCATTGTGATACGTTGCACACCCTTATTAGAGATTACAGAGAAAAGAAAAAGACTCTTCTGAATATCGAACACAGAATCATGCTTAGGGTAAATCTTCACTTTTAAAGAATTAAGATTCAAAAGAATATATTTAATCCCGAAGTTATTTACTACTCTTTAAAAAAAATTACTATTTTTTTCAGATGGCACCAGATTACGATCACCTAATGTTGATGCAGAAAGTCGAAGTTTTCGAACACGCCCTAGAACACACAAGCGGTGATGACCTGGCCCGACTCCTCTGGCTCAAATCGCCATCGAGTGAAGTTTGGTTTGACCGGAGGACAAATTACACACGATCCTTGGCTGTGATGTCTATGGTTGGCTACATCTTGGGACTCGGAGATCGTCATCCCTCGAATCTGATGTTGGACAGGCTTAGTGGAAAGATCCTCCACATCGATTTCGGAGATTGCTTCGAAGTGGCAATGACAAGAGAGAAATTCCCTGAAAAGATTCCATTCCGTCTCACCAGGATGCTGATAAATGCTATGGAGGTTACTGGAATCGAGGGGACCTACAGAAGAACCTGCGAATCGGTTATGTCTGTTCTTCACCGAAATAAGGACAGTCTCATGGCTGTGTTAGAAGCCTTTGTTTATGATCCACTGCTGAACTGGAGACTAATGGACAACGCGGCTCAAAAGGCCAAAAGGTCTGATGCTCAAGGAATAAGTGCTGGCAGCAGTCAAGAACGCGGTGATATTCTTGATTCGATATCTGCGACTTTGCCAAAGAAAGGTGTGCCTTCTAGTGTCGAAAATGGAGGTAATTTTGTTTTTAAATTAACTCAACTAAATTTAATTTAACATCAAGAAAATCGATTATTTATTTGAATCAATTATATTTCTTCTTTTGCAGCTGATAACAACCAGCCAGAAGCTCTGAATAAGAAGGCCCTCACAATAACTAATAGAGTCAGAGATAAGCTCACTGGCCGTGACTTTTCTCACGATAAAACATTGAGTGTTCAACGACAGGTGGATCTTTTAATTCAACAGGCAACTAACAACGAAAATCTTTGCCAGTGTTACATCGGATGGTGAGTATTCTTTTCATACTTAATTTTTCTTCAATATAAAATCCAAAGTTAAAAAAGTATTCTGTACTTGAATGTGTCTAATTAATTTTTAAAATCTTTAATCCTTACTGTTTGTTCTGGATTTTTATTTCTTTCCTAAGAAGATTTTTGGAAGATTTTTGGAAGAAAACTTTATTCAAAGTGAATGTTTCTAATTCTAAAATAAAATCCCGATTTAGGATTTTACTTTGGGGTTCATAAAAGAAAGTCACTTTGTGCGGTAACAGAAATATCTTTCTTTATTTAAAGTCTTGATACAAACATTTTATTTATTTGTTTCTTTTGTAAAGACCTGCCTCATTCTTAGGATCGTTTTTTTCTAAGGCCAACTAGTCAAAAATCATTCCAAAAACGTCTAACAAGTAAAGTTTTCCTTAAAAATATTATCCATCGTTGAATTAATTTCTCTTTCCAATTCGAATTTCACAACAAATAAATTTTTATTACAGGTGCCCCTTCTGGTAAAAACCTAATGTCAAACTTAGCTGTTCCCTTGGTAAGGATACGCACTATCATTAATGATCAAATATAGTAATTTCCGATTTTCATTTTACATTTTATATGTCGGCTATCGGAGAAAAGTTCAGCTACTCCACAGCATCCATCGTACTGTTTTGTATATAATTCAATCGCACGCGACCTTTAACGTTTTTTTTAGGCCGTAATTATAGATATTTTACTAGTAAACGGTTTGTGCTGCTGATAACTTCTCGCAGACACGGTTTATAAATAAGATTAAATAAAATAAAAACATGAGCTAATTTTGTTTTTCACTTTAATGAATATTCAAATAAAGCGTATTTATGTATTTATCTAGATTCTACATTATTCTACTCTAATCTGGATTTAAAATAAAATTGTACCCTCGATGAGAAAAAATTCACGGGGATCTTCACTCGTGGTTTAATTTAAAACTGTCTATGATTTAAAAATTAAAAAATGTAATCTAAAGTAAAAAAAATACTTGTTAATAAATGCGAATTGTAAGAGGACAATTGATAATACTATCTTTTCTTTAACAAATCTATGTAAATTTTTTTTAATTGTCTTACTTAAAATTTTCTAGGAGCATTTTTATAGGTAAAAGAAAATTTTTTTTTTTAGATTTAGAATAAGATTATACACCGTTCTGTGAATTTCCTAAACCGAAGGAGAATGGTAAAAGTTCTCCCAATGAAGTAACTTGGATTTTCGTCATGTCAGGCATTGTTAAGAAAACAGGGATATCTCCGAATTCAGCGATCATTTGTCTACACGTACCACAAGGCGATGTGTATTTAGATCGATGTGCATTTTCAGCTGCAATTGTTATTGCTATAAATTTTCGTTTTCCTTCAGAAACTGCTTTACTTATTGCAACACGTTCTGCACAAATGCTATTTGGATAAGCAGCATTTTCTACATTACAGCCCGTTGATATGGAGCCATCTTCACAACGAAGGGCTGCTCCAACTTTAAATTTACTATAAGGAGCATAAGCCATCTCACGAGCTGCGACACTTTCCTTTATTAACTCTTGGATGTCGATATCTTTAAAGAGAAAATTTAGTTTTAAACCTCACATTTTAAACATTCATTTTAAGAGTTTTTGATTCAAGTCCAAACTCAACATTCAATTTCCTCATTTTACAAAACAAATATTAGAATTAAGTATCTTTTTGCTCTGTTGGTGAATTCTTTTTCGAAATTAGACACTTTTTGGCTCTGTCCCTATAATTCTATTTAAAGAAAGAGTAGCTCTACAGAACGAAAAAATATCTAGTTATAATATCTGTTAAACAAAATGATGAGATTGGATCCAAGACCCTTAATTTTAATTGAAAAAAAATACTATTTGAACACAATAAATTTAATTAAAGATTTTATTTATTTGGTATTTTTCAACAACTTTTAAATTTAAAATAAATCTAAAAAAATGTTTATATTGTTAAAAAATCACCTTGTATCGATACTAAATATCTAAAGCTATTTTATTATAATTTTATCATGTTACCTATAGATTGCTCTATTATATGAAATATAAAATACTTTTTAATATTTGTGTTTAAGATTGAACTCGAATTAACTCTAAATTTGGCTACTAGTGTCAAGATTGATTATATTTAAATAGTAAATAAGATTGCATATGTTACGAACCAAGGGTTTTAAAATCAACGATTTTTTCTGTACTCATTTTGTGATTTATAATAATTTCAAATTTTCAGTGATAGCTCTAACACTCGCACGTATGTGTTTTCAGGATAATTACCAATGAGTGACCGAAAAATATTTTTTTGAGCGAGAAGTATCGTGAAAGTTATACGTCAGAAGGGTAAGAAGATTGAGAAACTCCAGAAGTATGAAAAACAATATCCAACCCAATCCAACCAAATCTTTGATCCAACTCATCCAACCTAACCTCACCCTTATACTAGGGGGGGAGGTCAAACCAAGTAAATTCAAACGATTCAAGCTGACCTGCGCAGTGTTCGAATTTTCGAACCTTTAGAGTTTGCCCCCCCCCCCTAGAAGACTTGTTTCCACAGCGGTATGAAAACACAGTTACACCTAAAGAACAAAAAACGCTATGTATCAAAGATATCTTTCTATGTATTTTGAATTGTTAAATTTTTAGTATCTTCTAAAATCTGAAATCATTAGTGTTTGTTATTCTTCTTTGATTTTAACGTTTAAATTAGTTAATTTTACGTCCTGAGCAAATAATATAGTTTTAAATATAATTTAACTTTGGAAAGTTATTTTTTGCTAACCATTTCGCTCGAAATTTTGGAAACGAAGTTTCCTTTTATCTTCCTAACTAAAAATTTAGATTTTTCGGTATCTCATACAAAAAATTAAATAATAATATTTACAATATTCGTCACTAAAGAATTAACAACCTGATAATGATTAATTAACTAACTAATAATAGTCTTCCTCTCTGAATTCACCAGGAAATACAAAAATATTTGTTAAGGCTTAAAAAATGTCATTACTGTTGCTTCAAACTTTACTTTAATTACTATAATTATACACAATCTTAACGTTAAAAATTAACTTATATTGGAATGGGCAGATCCTTCGCAACCAAAACAAGAATCTGTTCAGTGTTCAGACACCAATTAGCAATATTCTTGGATATATTGCACCAATTCTCTCCATACTTTGGTTCGGCTGCAATGCATCTTCTCTTAACATCTTCCTGTTGCTCGTCGGTTCCATGTAGCTTCTCGAATTTGTAGAAAAACGCCCATCCGTCTCCTAAATCTGGCTTTAACTTGACCGTTCGGTTAAACCAGTCTCGGCATTTCGAAATTTTGCTCTCGCTCCAGAACAATCTGTAATGAAAAATTAAATAGAAATATGTTGAAATTATAGCTCATGCTAAAATTACATATACGTACTTCGAAACAGCAAGAAGAACATGTGCGTCATGTTCACACTTCTTCAAACCATCGACGCTCTTCATCCTTCGTTGTGGCCTCGACTCCATAAAAATAGCTTCTGCCCAAAGCAATCCAGAGTTAGGACATTCTTGTAAAGCTTTTGCCATTAAAGTATGCGCCATATTGTGAGTCGCTGAATTTTTATTTTCGATTCTAATTGCTTCGAGCCATAGTTCATCGTTCTTAGGATTTCGTAGCCTCGCCTTTTCCAGAACTGAACGAGCTTTTGTTATTCTTCCTGCTCTGCATTCCAAATGAGTCAAAAGACGCCATAAGGGAATTGAAGTCGGACACTTCTTTATCTACAAAGAGAAAAAATGCAATCATAATCGTAAAAGAATAAAACTCTTCAATAATTACAAAATTTTCTTACCCCTTGGTTATAAGTTTGAAGAGCCTGTTCGTTCATATTCTGCTGCTCCTCAATTTGACCCTTCATCAACCACAACTTCGGAAAATCATCAAACATTTCAAGAGCTTCTTTCAACAATTCAAGAGCCGTTTTCAAATTATTAAGAGCCCATTCGAGCTTCGCACTTTTCATCATAACCCTCGGCGTTGGTGCAGACGCTCTGGCCTTCGCCAGTAAACGTCTCGCTCTTTCGAATTCCGAATTTTCTGACTCGAGCTTCACAGCAGCCAACCAAATTTCTTCAGAGTTAGGATTAGCCTGAAAAGCTAGAGATAAAATTCCTCTCGCTGCTGGAACGTCTCCCTTAAACGGAAAAAAAAAATTAAAATTGAAAATATTTAACAAAAGTTCTCTTTAAGAAGCTGAAAAAAAATTACTTACAGCTAGCCACTTCGATTTCGCTCCCATGAGCCAGAGAACCTCACTCTTAGGACAGTGAGCAACAGCTCTTTGGAGCAAAGCTTCCAAGGATTCCCTTGTTCCATAAGTCTTCTCGAAATACGCTGCTCTCAACCAAATTGACTTTTTGCTAGGGAAAGTAGACAACGCGAAAGCATAGACAGCCCTCGCACATTCCAAAGCTCCTTGCTGAGCACACTGTGAAATAATATAAGGTTAGTTCCTAATTAGCAACTTAATTCAAAAGATAAATTATAAATAAATTTAATAAATTCAAATACGAATTACCGTCTCAGCGTCTTCCATCCAAGTATGCTTTCTATCCTCTTCTTCAACGCCAACTCCGATGACAGACTTTATAATAACTTGGCAACATTGAACAGCCCCAGCTTTCTCAGCTTCCATTGCTTCCTTGAACCAATGTTCCCTATTAATTTCAACTCCATTTGAACTCAAGGACGTAATGGCTCTGTCAATAATCTTCTCCACCATGACACTGTTTCCATTTGCTTCTTCCAATTTTGCTGCCGTTGTCCAAATTTGCCTATCAGTCGGAATATTTTCTCTCGCCTTATTCAAAACTTTCCGAGCATTGTCATAGGTCTCCAATCTTGCCAAAGCAAGCCACAAATCAACACTCGTCGAGCAACACTCCACTGCTCGACTCAGCAAGATCTTCGCATCTTCTGGCTCTTCCAACTCCACTGCAGCTTTCCACAATCTCACCGAATTTGGAATATGCTCAAGGGCTTTTCGATACACCCTTCGCTTCGCTTTCGTTTCTGTTTCCAAATCTGCAGCTTTTATCCAGATTCTAACAGATGTTGGTATATGCCTAACGGATTGTGCGATAACTGCTTTTGCGGTGTCTGGAGGCTGCAGTCTTGCTGCCTCAAGCCACAAATCTTCAGAAGTAGGGTTCACCTCGCAACCTTTCATAATCAAATTCCGAGCTGCTTGAACTTTTCCCGTCACTTCTTCCAATCTCGCAGAAGCTATCCAAGCCGGAGGGTGATTTGGATTCGTTTCTCGGACAGATTTCAAAAGAAGACGAGCTTTTTTGATGTCGTTAATATCTCCACCATAAGTAGGAATCATACTCTGTAAATCCGTGAGGTATCCTTTAGGATCAACTACAGTCTGTCCACCGACAGAGTCAGAAACTTGACTCAATTTAACGTCCATGAGAGTGTTTCGCGCTTGGCCTATTTTCCTTAAATCCAAATCCCCAGTTGGAGTTAACATTCCTGCAGTTGCAACTCCTGGCACCATAGAAGCTAATCCACTTGATGGATCAATGCTGGTTGTTGTTTCTCCTCCCAAATTTCTCGCGAGAACAGAATCTGGCAAAGGAGTGAACTTTTCTGCTCTTGGGTTCCTCTGTTTTCTGTTTCTTGCATCTCCAACCTCAGGAATATTGCGCCACTCCTCTTCGGTAACACTCACCAAGTCGCGCTTTAAATCCGAGAATTGCTGCTGGATTTTAGGACGTTCCTGGCGATAACGTTCGAGTTCCTCTCTCAGACGCTTCTCTCTGTACTCTTTGCGTTTCTCGTCCATTCGTTTGTCTATCGCTTCGTATATTGCGTCTGCTTCCTCGTCATCTTTGTCGTAAGGATCCTGAAAAATATTTTTCATAGAATTTCAGCAGTAAAAGATTTTTAGTTCATGATTCTAATCGTCATGAGGGATTATATTGATTTTCAATAATAAACTCGGGAGAAAATGTTAAATTTAATTTTGAGTACCTTGCTGAATAGGGAACCTCCATAACCGGAGAATTCATCGTAATTGGAGTCGTTCAAGTCCTCTTCGTCTTCCTCCTCTTCTTCTTTTTTCTTCGCACGTTTCGTCGGAGGCGCGTGCCTGTCATCTCTGCAAAATAAAATATAATATATAGTCACAACGGTTTCGTAACGAAAAAAAAATGTATTTTCTCTTTACCAATAACCAAGCGGGAACGAAATTTAGAATTTTTAAACGTCCTAGAAATGTTTTTAGAACGTAAAATTTAAAAGATGTTTTTAGAAAGTCCAAAAAACGTCAAATGTTCCAAATACGTCCTAAAACATCTTGGAAATTAGTGCCCATTGGGAATTTATTATAGTAAAAATATACACAAAGAGTGAAAATACTTACGAAACATCGTTTGCATCTCGGGCAGGTCCGATATCAGAACGAGTTGTGAATCCAGTTGCTCTGATGAAAATCAGAAATTTAAGGTTAGGTTATATTGACTCAAAAAACTAAATATATTAAAATACAATATTGAAGACAAAATTAATTAAAATAAAGTTAATTACCCTCTTCCAACACCAGCTACATATCCCAAAGGAGCAGGAACACCTAGAAAGTGCTTTTTATTTCTTGTTGACAACGATGCTGAAGGAACTGCCATTTTTCAACCTCCGTGAAGATAGTGAAGAAAAGTGAAAAATGATTTTTCACTTTTCATTAAATTAATTTCACAAGAATCACAAGTTTACTCACGATTTTATATTATCAGTCGTTCATTTTGAAGTATTTATTTTAAAAAACACACACTTTTCATTGATAAGAAATAAAACCACACGAAGAGCTTGGGGGGGGGGAATACAAATAATGACAAATAAACACATAAATATTAGATATACCTATAGTTATACGTATAGGTATGCGAATCGTTTGATTGTGAGTTGAGCGAGTTGAGCTGCGGTTGAGAGAGAGATCACTGACAGAGATCTCTGTCACTGATTTTAGACTGATATATATGGTTGAGAGGAGACTAGGAG
>JAUESI010000029.1:1991330-2025856 GCA_032275145.1 Synergus laeviventris
GTTGAGAGAGAGATCACTGACAGAGATCTCTGTCACTGATTTTAGACTGATATATATGGTTGAGAGGAGACTAGGAGGTTTGACTAGGTACAGTTTGACTTCAGTAGTAGAATAAAAGGCGCGGCCAGATTTCACTTTGAAATTCAAGTACATACCATATAACCAGGTGGAACTTAAACTCGAACATTAATTAAAATGGTGGTAATATCCACACATAAAGAATTTAAATAAAAAAAATTATTAGATTTTTTAAATCGAATGTCAAGTATAGTTTGAATTAAACATAAAAGTACTTATAATTATATCTGGAGACAAAAGACTGATTTTAATTTTGAATTGAAATTGAGTTAAAAATTTGGAATATCTTGAGATTGGCACTCAAGCAGAGGGAACAGTTTAGCCGTCATCGATTAACAATAATCATTCATCGCAGATTTAAAGGCAGCTAATGCCGTTTGTCCTTCATCGTTTAAGCACGTCTACGAAAATACCTTGGCGCACACGTTCCCTACAATACGAGGAAGACAATGCAGACACTGTTTCGTTTAAACAGTTGAAATTAGAATTTAGCGAAACAACAGAAGATTGCCCGATCTCGAGGTCAACTCAAGTCAAATAATATACAAGGATTGGCAACGATCCGCATCCGGCATCCACAGATTAAAATTTCTCCATTTTGAAAAATATTATTGATTTCACTTTTTTTAAAGGGTTGTTGGAAATTTAAAAATTCAAATTGTAGATTCGAAATGCAAATCCTTGAAATCTCAATAAGTACCAAAATGTTTAATTTGAAGACTAAACATTTTTAATTGAAGCAATAATCGAAATTAATTAATATATAGGAATTTAAACAAATATTTTTAACTAAATTATATTTATTAATAAAGTTTGAACGGTTTTTGTAGGACAATTTCCTAGATTTTAAACTATTTTTTCCTGAATTTTCTGTGGTGCGATAAATAAACAATTTAAAAAAAAAACAAAGATAGATGACGTTTGTTGGACGAAAAAATCCGAGTCGGAACTCCCCCCGTACTTTTCTCACCACAATTCCTCTCTAAGATTCTAATATTAGCAGACTTCGAAGACTCTACTCGAGTTCAGTACAAATTTGTTCTCCACGCTGATTCGTCGAAATTTCTAAAATCGTTGTCGAGTAGGAAAAACTACTCTTCCTGAATTGAGTTCCGACTTCTGGTGAATATCGCTGCTCTTCTGTGGAAAGAAGTGAATTTGTGATTGTATTTTCATTAATTTTCAGATAAAAAAAATTGAGCGTGGAAAAAAAATTTTGAGAAAAGAACAGGTCAACTCATTTTTATTTTTAGTTCTTTAAAGCCGGCTTTTTATTCAAAAAAAGAACCCCGGTTGAGTAATATTTATTCTGGATCGGTCATTATACGGTTAAACAAAAATTTAATAGAGTTGACTATTTTCTTTTTGCAGGGAAAATACTCTTTTAAGACGAGGAGATACAATAAAATGGCGTATAGTTGGGACAATCGAGTTAATTTTATAGTCAAATTTCTTTATGGTTAGTATAAAAAATGAATCATTAGGTAGAAGTGCACCTGAATTTTTTATTTCAAAAATAAAATTCAAAACACAGAAAATTCAGAATCAACTTCTAACAATAAACATTGGTCAAAATGCGTGAAAGTGATGTATATTTTTATTTCGTGATTAATCTGCAACTTTTTATATCTCGCTTCATGTATGATTCAATAAAAAAAAAATTCTAGTCAAATAAAAAGCATTGGGTGTCTAATTTATTAACCCTCGACATCATCTTGCTTTTAAATCAGCAAAGCTCACTATTAAGAATAGATTTTTTTGCGCATTTTGTTTTTGCAAGATAAGAATTTTTAGTTTGCTAAAATTAATAATTACCCAACTAAATAATAATGTATTGTCTATCTATTTTATTATTTTTAAATATATGATTTCCTGCTCTTGTGCTAAAAAAAATTAGGGCACTGGAATTATAGGACGTGTCAATTAAACCTTATATGTGGTTCAAATGCTCTGCCAAATGACAAAGATACTTTAGAACTCGGTCATTACAACTCGAATGCAAAAATAAAGGCAGATGAAGAACTATATTTATCAAAGGATTAAAGGAACCGCATTTTGACTCCTACACCGACAAAATTATGCCATTTAAAAAAAGATTTGTCTTACGTTACAGAAGACCATTCAACTTTTACTCTCTTTTTCCATATACCGAAAAACTAATAATTTTATTTGACAAACAATTAACATTCCGTTTGTATGTAATTTAAAAAATTAATTTTAAGTGAGTTTGGTAATTGATTTTTCAGATATAGATAATAATGGAGTAGTGGATCAACATGATTTTGAATGTATGGCTTTAAAAATGACACTAATTGAGGGCCGAGGAGAATTCCACTACAACCGGTATCAGGAAAATCTACACATAATGCTCTCATTATGGGAAGAAATTGCAGAACTTGCTGACTTTAACAAGGTAAAGGTAAATATAAATCGATTTTTAAAAGGTTTTAACAATATTTTCTAAATTTTTTTTTATTTTCTTTTATAAATTTTTATTGATATAAAATTGATTTAAAAATGTTGAGTCCCCATTTATTAAAAATTATTAACTAAAAAACAATTATTTGCAAATTGTGGATGGATAAAATTTGCGTCACAATTTCGTGGAAATAGCCAAGTGTAAATAATAAATGTCGTATTTTCGTATTTGAATTCATTCTGAGCGCACGTCATCTATCACATTTGTGTTTTGCAATTTATGCCATTGATTTTCAAGACCATGAGTCGATTCTCTCTATTATAATTTGTTGAGCAACAAAAGTAGAAAACAATCTAGAGGGATAATTTTCAACCGCGAGGATTTGTTTTTTCAATATTATTTTATAGTTAATTTTAATTCAATTCAATTTAAACTGATAGATCCTATTGAATAATTTTCATTTAATAAAAAGTAATTTTAAAAATGTCTCAATTGAAAAATAATGATTCTATTCTTTTATTTAGAGTAATCGCCATTAGAAATATATTTTTGTCAAGGGAGATAATAATGTACTGTATTTCGAGTACATTAACTCTTGGCTCAGGTCCAAAATTCGATTCTACAACTCATTATTCAACTTAAAAAAATGTCAATACTTTAATTAAATTTATTTTATCACAAAAATAAATATCTCGGTATAATATTTAAATAATCTGAATTTGTTCCATGAAGGAATATAATCAAAATCAAAACTGTTTTATCTTGATCTAGTTTTTTTTTAAACTGTTAAAAACCTTCTGAGTAAACTTCTATCAATCTCCTCTCATGTACTTATTTAAACATCGTGAATTAAAAAATTAAATTATACTTTTGTGAATAAGCATTATGACAGACGTAATTAGGTTCAAAATGAATCACGAACGGAAACGCTAACGATGCTCAGATTTTGGCACTTTAAATATAGATCAGTGGGGTTTAACTTATGGATAATAAAGCACAATTTTTACCGCAGTTTATAGAGTATTATATAAAATAAGTTCAATTACAGAATAAATATTTATTTTAATTAAGTACCTAGGTATTTTTAAAAAAACATTGTTTAGAGTAATTTAATTTTTGATTTTCAAAGTTTATCTTTGACCTTACTATATTTAATATTTTGTATATGTTTTTAGGATGGAATCGTGACGAATGAAGAGTTTAAAAAAGCTGTGCAAATGAGTTGCGTTGGACGTCCCTATCGCGAATTTCCCCAGGCGATGAGAATGTTCATCGACAGTCATTTTAAATTAGTTGATTTAAACGGTGAGTTTTATATTTCGAAAGCAAGCGCATCAGTAAAACTTTAATTTAAAACTGCTGAATCAGAAACTCTCGGATTTCTCTCACGATTCGGATTCAGTCTGAATATTTTGCACGCCAAGGTCCTATTTATAAATGTCAAATCATTTCTGTTTTAATCAGAGTTTTTGCAATAATAAAAATTATTTTAATGTTAATGAATCGCAATAAAAGATTTAATTTATATTTTAGATGACGGTGTAATAGCAGCAGACGAATTTCGTTACAACTGCGTTACAAGAATTCCTGTCGACAACGTTGATATTCTTGATGAATCTTATCAAAACCTTTTAAATGTTTGTAAAATTCTCAAAAGTAATTTTGTTTTTTATCATTTCTTACTATTGATTTTAATCAAAACTTTAATTACAATAGGATGATGACAGAAGAAGAGGTGGAATAACTTTGTCCCGTTACCAAGAACTTTACGCGCAATTTCTAGGCAACCCAGATGAAAATTGTCCAGCAGTTCATCTCTTTGGCCCACTGCAGGAACTATGTTGATTTTATATAAGAAAGAAATTAAAGAAAAGAACCTCACGTATACGTACAAAAGACAAGTTATATTTAATTTCATAATCAAGAATCGAGAAATATTCTAACGATGAATAAATTGATATATTTTAGCTAAACCCATATTTTATTTCAAAGTTTTAAGTAATAATTCGTTTTAAATCAAATTAGGTTAAATTAGATTAGCCCTTTAAAAAAGTACCACTCACTAAAAGTCTGCTGAAAGTAAACAAAAATATTGTTCCTTTTTCGTCAAAAACGCTTCACTCGATCATAATACATGATCCTATCTCTCCAAAGAAAAAGATTTAATTTTTAAAGCCTATAAACTTTTACTATCTACAAAATTTGTTAAACTTGACTTTTGATTTGAATTGTTTTCTCAATTGGTTGCAGGTACTTAATTTTGTGCGTGTAGCAATCTGACACAAGAGCGTTCATTATCATGTGTGTTATTGCGGCAGTGAGTCCCCAAATTCGATGTTTACCGCCAAGATAGGTCGGTAGTGTAAAGTTATTTCGAAATTGAGTAAATCGACATAAAGAAGGTTCGCACAAATTTTTGAGTGTGAGGACGAAGGCTTCTTCGACTTCGTGGGTGTTGATTTTGAGATTTGCAGGGTCAATTTCTCCGATATATCCGAGAACTGGCATCACACTTACATCTTTTCTTATAAACAAATCTGTACTTGTCCAGACATCGACGTTATTTTTTGGAATTCGAAGTTCCTCCCAAGTTTCTCTCAAAGCTGTATCAATTAAACTGGCATCATTTTTATCGTGCATTCCACCAGGAAATGAAACTTGGCCTTGATTTGAACTAACTTTTGTCGATCGAAGAGTGTAAAGTAATCCGAGATCACCTTTATATATGCAGAGAGGTGCGAGGATTGCTGCTTTTTTCTCCGGTTTAAAGTCAGAATTTTTCGGAACTTTGTACAATTTTAATTTTTGGATGCACGACGTTCGGTTCTCCTTGCTAAGAACAAATTCTGGTCTTAGTTTCGATGCATCGAATGTGCCAAGGTTTCGTCTGTGAAAATATTAATTGAAATAATTTGGATTTTTAATCAATTAATTATAATAAAGTTCTAATCTCTGAATTCAATTTCACTTTACACAAAAAGTATTCAAATTAGACAATTATCCGTTCTGTACCTATAATTATTTTTAAAAAATAAGCACCACTACAGAACGAAAAAATATCTAATTGTAATATTTGTTTAGTAATAAAACGAAGAGTAATATGAATTTTAGGGTTAAAAATTTATATTTTTATATGATTATGAAAAATATTTAGCCTAAATCATCGTTTCATAGATAAAAAAAAAGGGAACAAATATTAATTAACCTAACAATTATTAATGATGTATTATTTTGTAAAAATATAGATATATAAACTAAATTACCGGTGAATGAGTGAAACTTGACGTTTGAGTACCACAGCCATATCTTTCTTTTTTTTTTAGTGAATTGTAGTAAATAAAATAATCCTTTTGAAAAGTATGTTTTCTTATCATTTCAGAAAAAATATCAAGTATCACATGTCATATTTAGTTATCGTTGAAACATATTTACTGAAAGAAACGATTTTCTCAATAAATATATATTTAAGTTCCGAAAAAGTTGATCTAATTTTTTGAGGTTAAGGTAACAGAATCGAGAACCGCGTTTTCTTTAAATTTCGTCAGTTTCTGTTTTGATAATCGAAATTATTTATGAAGTCAGAAAGAATGTTTAACGCAAGAAACTTGTCTAAATCATATTAATTTAATCGAGAAAATGAATTTCAAGGATACTGAACTTTACTCCTGTCATTATTGCAAAAAATGATCTTGCGACTGCGCATGTGCAACAGGAAGTGGATAAATATTGTGATTGGCTGACCTCTATTCGAAAATCGAATGTTGCTGGTTTCGACCAATCATGAATGTGTTTTTCACGTGACCTTCATTTTCAATTTCTGAATATAAAATCAAATAAAATAAGTCACATTGAGAGAATTTTATTTATCAAAGAATAGTATGTATGTACTTATTTGACATTCAGTTGTGTAGGATTTATTCTCGGCCTTTTATATATATTACTTGGCTCTTCCAAAAATTGTAATTAAAAAATACCATTGTGTGGTCATTGCTATATAGTTTAAACCAGGTTTAAACCACAAGGAACGGCGTTTATCTATACTCTGTCTCTGTCTAAAAATGCATTTATCTGTTTGTCTTCAAGTGCAGTGCCTGAAAAAATGAAAGGCGGTAAGATAGGAATCGAATAAACGGGATGAGTAATACAAAAGGCCTTAAAATGTTAAAATTAATTAAATTTCGAGAGCCATCACAATTAATTTTTTTGTAAAAATCACCGGTATATGATATATAAAGGAAAAAAAAGCCCTAAATTCCGGTAGAAAAGATTCAGTAAAACCGGTTTTTGATTCAAAATACCAGGCAAACGAATAAAAAGGGATAAGAATTCCAGGGAATATAACCCTCTGATATATTAGAATTTAATATTTATTGTATTTCCTAAAAATGTGTAGAATAACCTTAACCCCAATTCAGTTTGCGACTCACATTGGAGAAAATAGTCCGGTAGAATCCGTTGATAATGATTAAAAAGTTGTCATGTTTACAAAAAGACTATAAATATAAAAGACCACTGGTCCCGAATCCCGAAATTATAGCGATAAAGTTCCCTTTTCTACGCCCCTGCATGCGTCACACCATATATCAGTGGTCACACACTCACACCACGGTCGTTTACCTACACTTGTAACGTATATTGTCTGTGTGTTAAGCTCTAAGCTGGTGTAAATTCTTTTGGAGGAGTAGGAGAATGGGAAACTGGTGAGAACGGACTACGGACTACGGACAAAGTTGCTACGGAGAACCGGGAGAACCAGCGAGAACGACAACTACCAACAAATACGGACAACGACGTCGGCAAAGTGCAAACTGGCTAAGAGGACAAGTGAGGACGAGGAGTGAGCGGCGTGAGCGGTGAGCGTCGAGCGAAGAGTGGCGAGGAGTTTGGATTCAGTGAATTCAGTCAGATTGTCAGATTGTGTCAGATATCGTGAATAAAGTGGCGTCGTGAAATGATCGCGCAGAAAGAGAAGGAATTAATATAAATTAACCGTGTATTTAATTCCGAGACGACTTCGAGAGGTGTCAAGCAAACTGGCGTTTTCTTAGCAACGTTAGAAAACAGATTTGGATTGTGTGGAGTTGTAGAAATTAACAAACGGTCGCGATGGTCGCGATCGCGTTTCATCGAACTGTTTTGCTGAACATGGCGATGGCACGTTTAAGTGTCTTTTTCTCCTTTCTGGTCCTCTGGGGAATTATAGCAAAGGTAAGTTTTTAAACTTTGGATTAAAAGGTGAAAAATAGGCTAAAACTTTGAGGTTAAAATCCACCACGCCCAGTGTAAGTGATTCTCGAAATTTTATGTGACGTCAGTTCGTGAGAAAAGAATGTCTGGAAGATCTATCTACAGAGCCGAGTTTATTAAATTTAATTATGCCCTTCTCCAGCCTTCTTAGGGGAATTAAGATTTTTTATTCATCGCGTGTCTCCGATTTTCAAGGACTGCAATTGAGACAATGACGCAGTAAATGATTAAAGAGACTTGAGACGGCCATCGTCCTTTTTCCTCGAATATTTTTCTTATTAAGAGAAACGTCAAAAAATCAAACACTGAGATCTAAATTTACTCATATGGTATAATAACTACATGCTCTTAACTCGAATGGAAAAACTAATGCAATTGGTCATGCGATTTGTTTAAAACAGATAAATGATATCTTTGTTAGTATAATTATGATTCAGTCTACGTGATGTCATTTAAGTTAGTCATTTACCACGAAATTCCTTGGACAGGTGGTCAGATCAGTTTGTAGATTCTTATCAAACGAAAACTGTCAAAGATAGGATAGCCATTTTGAAAACAGATTGATTAATTAAAAAAACAAATAAAGGTTAAAGAACCGGAAGTAATTGTTTTCACCCATGAGGAGAGAAACATTTTGGCGCTCATATTCAAGATTTAGATATAGAACTTGATAATTTAATAATACGTAAAACATTTAGACATTCGGAATTTAATACAAGCAGCTCGAAAATTTATATAATCAATATTTCAGACATTGATGTAGTTTATTACTTGGAATGAATCTTAAACACATCAAGTGAGCAATATATTCTGTTATAGATAGTAAGCACTGATTTATTCATGAATAATAAATTAATATTCATATATTAATTTACAATCAATAGTTAGCTTGATAATTTATTAACGGTTAATAGGAGTTGACCAATTTAGATATATTTTTTTCGATCTTTTGCAAATTGGTGTTAAATGGTTATTTTCTTAATGTGATCCCTGAAAACTGGAAATTTGGTTACAAGCGCCTGAATGACAGTAGATAATAGGTATTTCTGGATTTTTCTGCTGCTTTAAGAACCTAATTTAGAAAGTGAAAGTAAACAAGTTTTATCGATTTTCAAAACAAAAATCTTCGAATATAGAACAGTTTATCCTAAAAGTCTCAATTATTTTAATAAAATTAAAATTTTTGAAATTATTTATTCGTTCATTATTTTTATAGTAATTTTATATTTATTTTATATTAATTTTTTATTGCAGGTGGGAGCACAAGACAACGATCACTGCGTCTGGTACGGAGAATGTTATAAGGATGAATTGGGTCACATGAAAAATTGTCCCTACACGGGGCCTGCAAAACCTCTCGACCTTGAAGGACAGAAACTACTGAAAAAACACTGTCCTCACATGCTAAAAGATTCCTACGAAGGGCTAACAAACACATGTTGCAATACGACGCAACTACAGACTCTAGATAGCAATATTAATTTAGCAGCGAATTTTCTCAAAAGGTGCCCCAGCTGCCTCGACAATCTAGTGAAACACTTCTGTGAGTTCACCTGTAGCCCACGCCAAGCTGCATTCATCAACGTGACAGAAGTCATACATGACGACACAAACAGTGATAAAAGTATAATTAATTATAGATTATAATTAAGAGTCTTGAATTAAAATTTTAATCTCGACATTCAATCTTTTCATTTTACATATTCAAGAAATAATAAAATTGAATCTACAATAAAAATGTATCTACAGAGCGAAAAAATATTTACACTGAATAATTATAACACGAGTATAATAACTACTTTTTAAGCAAAACGAAGAGTTCGAAATCTAACCTCAAAATTTAGTCTTCATTTCAGTCAAAGAATATTAAAATTAGACATTTTTTCGCTTTGTACGCGTAATTTTATTTACTAAATGAACACTGCTAGAGAGAGACAAAATATTTAATTATAATATTATATTTGTTCAGTAAAATTCAGAGATCGAATTTTAAGAAGTTGGACTCAACTTTAATTAATTCGATCAAGATTTAATGACTCCATTGTTGCTTTGTTATAGATGTTTCGTATATAAATGGGATAGACATTTATATTACTAATAAGTACATGAATGGCACGTTCAAGTCGTGCAACAAAGTGTCTGTGCCAAGCACCGGCCAATTAGCATTAGACATGATGTGTGGAGAATGGGGCGCTAGTAGATGTAGCCCGAAAAGGTGGTTTGATTTCCTCGGAGATGCATCATCCGTTTATGTGCCTTTTCAAATTACCTATGTAGCTACGGATCAGGAAAAAGATGGCTTTCAACCTATGGATCCCGTAATAACTCCTTGCAGCAAGGCTCTTAACGTATGAACATTTTTTATGATTATTTTAATGTCAATGATGATGCTTAAAAATACATATTACTCAATTGGAAGAAGAGAAGACTCTGAAACTTGAAATAACGTTTTGAAACTTTTTAGCCAGAAACTCCAGCTTGCAGTTGTGTGGATTGCGAGGCGAGTTGTCCTGTGCCTCCTCCAGCCCCCCCTCTTCCTCAACCGTTCACTCTCATTGGCTATGACGGCTACGCGGTTATCATGACGATTATTTTCATCTGTGGATCTACTCTTTTCCTCCTTTCGATATTTTGTTTCAGCAATAGGAAGCAAATCGGTAAGTGCTTGTTTAGTCTTCTATATAACTGGATACTTGATTGGACGTCTTGTGGTTCAAAAGGTCCTAATGATCTGTTATTAAAATTGGAAATTGTCTACAAGAACAAAAAGTAACAAAAATCCTCAAATCGGAGATGTTTGCAGATTACGAATCACAATTCATAATTCATAATTAAAAACATCCTCTTAATAAATAAAGCCATTAGTTTTCTTTTAAACGAATACAAAATTAGAGACTTATTTTTGTAAAGACTTTTTTTTTATTTTTAGTTGATAAAAATTCTGGCCTCTCTTATTTATCTTGAAATTGTGTCACGTATGGTTTTTGAAGATTCATGGGACTTAAGTTAATATATATATATTAATTTTAATTAATTTAAACTGATTTTGGGATCGTTTAAAATGTTTATTTTAGTACCACGACCTTTTTTAATCACATAATTCAATCAGTTAGAAATTAATGTCAGTCTTTAAAATAAGAAATGTCGCCTACTCTAGCGTGGTTGTGGGTTTCAGAGTGTAATTAACAATACCGAAAAAGGTAGAGGAATGCATACCATCTTTATGGATTTGATTTTTTGGTAATGGTTTAACCTAGTTTTCTGGTCAGAGAATTTGAACTATTTTGCTCGTGCTTTGCAACAAGTATGAACTAGTAATTCCAACCTATAATTTTTCTGCACTATAACCTTTTCAAAATTTAATTAATTTGTAATTAATTATAAAAATAAAAGAAAATTATAAATTAGTTACTGTAATAAATTTTAAATACCGCGAGGTTTGGTATATCAAAATATTTTTGAGATTGCTAATTCTTAATTTTATTTTCTTGACTAGACATTTTTTTCTTTTATTTATTTAAAATTTCGGGATTTTTTATAGCGATTTTAATTTTAAAAATAACGATTAAAGAATTTATTGAAAAATGTGATGTTTGAGATGGGAGAAATTTATTTATTAAAAAAATAATGTTCAGCTCTAAGAATAATTAAATAATTTTAAAAAAAGGGTAATTTTGAGAGAATGTATGGGAATGTGTGTGTGTGTGTAGTTGCACGAGGTGAGCAGGTGGGAAGGCAGGTGGGTAGACGCCTAGCCGCTGGGCTACATCACTCTGGAGATGGTGCTCGTATTGCCCTCGCCGCTGACCAAGAGGACAGCCCGCTCCAATCTAAACGTTCCAGTATGTTCTTGAATTCTAACTGTTTTATCGTTCTCAGCATTGTGGATCTCTTATCTTCTACTTTTTCATCTCTCATTTTTCATTTTTCATTTCTCACTCACTATTTTATTACATGCTTACAAAAAAGGATCTCCTTGAATGAAGCATGAAATCGCTTGAAATTCCCTAAAGTTCTTTAAATACGTGAACTGATTATAATAATTTAAAAATCAAAATCAAACTTCAGTAGGACGACATTTGCATTTAAAAAAATATGATCTCAGGAACTTTATTGCTCAAATTGTATAGAAACGGGATTACTGGTAAATTCCAAAAAATTTCCGAATTTCCAATTTGGACAATATTTATTGTAAACTGTTAGGAATTTTGCAATTCCGGTAATTTTATATTTGTTAATGATTTAAAATCAAATTGAAACTAAAGGAATTTCAATAATGAAAATATTGCAAACAACTGATGATCTTACTAGTAATTTTAGTCCTTTCAGTGACACGTAGTATGCAAATACTTCTTTTTTGTTGTTAAAGAAGATTTAAAAAGATGGAGTCGAATGTTTTTTTGCAGAGAAGGAAAAATTCTGTATTTCACAGTCAAAAAAAAACCGGCCTTGATAAGGCCGGCATTTGATGACGTCAGACTTTTACGTAAATTGAATAGATTTTACTTAGAATTTAAGTTTTACCTGATATTTCAAACTGCGATTAGAGCTTGCAACTGAATAAATTATTTACCAATTTATTACTTTTGATTTTAAGAGTCTTGAATAAATTATTTAAGTCAACATTATCAGTCTTATTCTCAGATTTTAAATTTAAATTATATTTTTGGAATCATTCATGGTAACAAATCGCACTTCATGTTTTTAAATGTATTTTGTTTCAATGTTATTTTTATCAAACTTTTCATTAGCAAAGTTTAATGCTTTTCTTGTATATAAATAACAGTTTTTCACAGGATATGATTGTAATCTTTCTAATTGAAAATCATTTATAGGCGTAATATCAGCTGAGGATTTGCCGAGCACTTCGGAAAGCGATAACTCGACTTTCCTCGAACGGCTTGGAGCTGGAACTGACAAATTCCTACAAGAGTTCTTCTGTGCTTGGGGCACGGGTAAGTTCAATAGATTTAATTTTAATTGTAAGTTTTTCAAAGCTTCTACTCATTTTTTTCTATCTAATTTCAGCGTGCGCCTCACGACCATGGTTCGTTCTTTTCTTTGGGTTCCTCTTTATCGTGACCTTGGGCCATGGAATAAAATACATGATAGTTACGACAGATCCAGTGGAATTATGGGCATCACCTAATTCCAGATCTCGAGTCGAGAGAGAATTTTTCGACAGTCATTTCGAACCTTTCTATAGAACCGAACAGATAATCATTTCTTCAGTGGGACTTCCTTCGGTAAATTTGTAAATTGATAGATTCAAAATTCGCCGAATCTATACAACCGTCTGGAATAAATCTACGGACTCTTGATTTATGTAAACTAAAACCAATTTGTTATTCTCCAGATTGTGCACAACACCTCCAATGGCCCCATCGTTTTCGGTCCTGTATTCAAGGTGGATTTTCTGCTGACGATTTTGGAACTACAGGAAGAAATCAAGAAGATTACGATCTCTGGCGATCGAACTCTGGCCGATATTTGCTTCGCTCCGTTGTCGAGTCCCTCTTCTAAAACTACAGTTTCCCAATGTACGATTCAAAGCATTTGGGGATACTGGCAAGACGATTTGGATAACTTCAACTCGACGGATGAAGACAAAAATAACTTCACGGTCAATTATCTAGATCATTTCAAAGCCTGCACACAGTAAGTTTAAATTTATTTGTCCAACCTGTAAATGGAACAAATGATTTCCTCAACACTAAAACTTTTTATTGGGTTTCATTCAGAAATCCTTACAATACAGAATGCCTAGCTCCCTATGGCGGACCTGTGGAACCAGCAATTGCCGTTGGTGGTTTCTTAAAAAGAGGAGAAAACCTTCACGATCCACCCTATGAAAAGGCAAGCGCTATCATCCTCACCTTCCTCGTGAACAACTACCACAATAAAACTAAACTTGAACCTGCGATGGAGTGGGAAGAAAAATACATCGAGTTTATGAAAAATTGGACAGCGACAAAGAAACCGGCCTATATGGACGTTGCCTTCACTTCTGAGCGTTCGATTGAAGACGAATTGAATCGAGAATCTCAGTCAGATGTTCTGACCATCCTCGTTTCGTATCTTATAATGTTTGCCTACATTGCAGTCTCCCTGGGGCAAATTCGAAATTGCAGTCGACTTCTGGTAAATATTCACTAGCTTTGATCTTTAAATTTCTCCATATAATAAAATAGTGATCTGGGAGAGCGAATTCAAAAGGACTAAAAAAAATCTTTTTATTCAAGCGTCTTCAAATAATCCTTTTTCTCCTTTTACTTAATTTTAGTACGATTCTAAAATCACACTTGGATTAGGAGGAGTGATAATCGTTTTGGCCTCAGTCATTTGCTCGGTTGGTCTTTTCGGCTTCATCGGAGTGCCCGCGACCTTGATAATCATCGAGGTAATTCCCTTTCTAGTTTTGGCCGTCGGTGTCGATAACATTTTCATTCTGGTGCAAACTAACCAAAGGGAAGGAAGAAGACCAAACGAGTCGATTCCTGAACACATTGGTCGTACTCTCGGCCAGGTTGGACCCAGCATGTTGCTGACGAGTGTTTCAGAAAGTTGCTGCTTCTTCCTTGGTAAATTAACCTTATATAATTAATTTAATAAATAGTCGTGTTTTCTGCTATTTCAGCAAAATCTAAAATCGTTTTTTTTTCTATTTATCATCACAGGAAGTCTTTCTGACATGCCAGCTGTCAAAGCATTTGCTTTGTACGCCGGAATGGCTCTTTTAGTCGACTTTTTACTCCAGATCACGTGCTTCGTTAGTCTATTGGCTCTTGATACTATCCGTCAAAATGTAAGTCGTCTGGTCAATCTATATCTTTTATAATAATACGAAGACAATCTAATTCTTATTTGTATTTGAAGCGGGAACTAAAGTCTGTGTTAAATTTTTAGAGCAACAGATTGGACGTCTGCTGCTTTATCCGAGGATCGAAGAAAGATAGCGGCGAGGAAGTGGTGGACGGACTCTTGTACAAAATTTTTAAGGTAGCTTACGTCCCTCTTCTGATGAAAAAGTGGGTACGCGCTAGCGTGATGGTTATTTTCTTCGGGTGGCTTTGCACCAGCATTGCGGTAGTACCTCACATAGAAATCGGATTGGATCAAGAGCTCTCTATGCCTGAGGACAGTTTCGTACTTAAATACTTCAAAGTAAGAACCTAAGTCAAATCCCCAAAAACGAAATACCTATCTAAATTTTCTGATTAAATAATAACGATTTTTTCTTTTTTTTTTAGTATCTGAATAGCTACTTGTCAATCGGACCACCAATGTACTTCGTCGTGAAGGACGGACTGAATTATTCGGATACAAAAGCGCAGAATTTGGTATGCAGCGGGCAGTATTGTAACCTTGACTCCGTAACGACTCAAATCTTCGTCGCTTCTCAACAACCCAACAGAAGTTATATAGCTAAACCCGCTTCGTCGTGGTTGGATGACTACTTTGACTGGTCGATTTTACCTGACTGTTGCAAAATTTCAAGGACAACTGGTTCCTTCTGCCCTCATAGCAGTAAGTAACTAACTGTCGAATTTAAAAAATGAAGTTTTGCTGATCACAACTTCAATTCACAATGTGAAATTCTCATTGCTTTCTATTTTTTTCAGGTTATTCAAAAGATTGCATGAAGTGCAACATTACTACCAATATGTACAATCGACCAGAAACGACAGACTTCGAAAAATACATCTCCTTCTTCCTGGAGGACAACCCCGATGCAACTTGTGCTAAAGGAGGCCACGCTGCTTATGGACACGCGGTAAATTATCTCACCAATCCAAAAACGCAGCTTTCTCAATTGGGCGCGACGTATTTCATGGCCTATCATTCGATCTTGAAGTCCTCGGCGGACTATTACGAATCGATGAGAGCTGCAAGAGAAATCTCAGCGAATATTACGAAGATGCTGAACACCAATTTGAGAAATTGGAACGAGAACGCTACTGTTGAAGTTTTTCCCTACAGTGTCTTCTACGTCTTTTATGAACAGTATTTAACAATGTGGCCTGACACTATTAAGAGTATCGGAATCTCGCTTCTTGCGATATTCATTGTCACGTTCCTGCTTATGGGGCTCGATATCTTTTCCTCTATTGTTGTCATCATCACGATCACGATGATCGTCGTGAACATTGGTGGACTGATGTACTGGTGGCACATTACGCTTAATGCTGTGTCGCTAGTCAATTTAGTTATGGTGGGTTTCGAGTTTATAAAAATTAATATTAATCTAACCTACAAATTCAATTTTTTCATTTTACTCAACAAATATTAAAATTATGTATCTTTTTGTTCTGTTGGAGAACTTTATTTTGAATTTAAAGTATGCCTAAAGAGAACAAAAAAGTATGTAGTTATAATATTTGTTAAGAAATATGAAGAGATCGAATTTTGAGCATATAACTTGGACCCTATTTAAGAAATTTTGGAAGAATATTGATTAATTCTGAACTTTTTATGGTTTTTTTAGGCGGTTGGCATCGCCGTAGAATTTTGTAGTCATTTAGTACATTCCTTCTCAGTGTCTGTGCAACCGACGAGAGTCGAAAGAGTTGCGGACGCTTTAACGAATATGGGAAGTTCCGTATTCAGTGGAATCACACTCACGAAATTCGGAGGTATCATTGTCCTTGGATTCGCCAAGAGTCAAATATTTAAGGTGAGATCAAAAAAAATTGTGAACACCGTTCAAAATAGAATAATACTTGAAATTTAATAAGAATTCACGTTTTGAAACCTTTGAATTTAATTTATTGACAATACTATAACAAATTTCCTTTAATTTTCCAGGTATTCTACTTTAGAATGTATTTAGGAATCGTGCTGTATGGAGCAGCCCATGGACTAATATTCCTACCCGTCCTTCTTAGTTATATCGGTAAGAAAAAAAAACTTGAACGTTATTAAATGTTCGTAAGCTATCTAAATAGAGTAGAAAAAAATAGGTTTGCCTTTAATTTTATTCAGAGCATTATTTAAAAATAGAAACATGAATTAAAAATTGGTATTCAACTACTTAATATGTAAAATTCAAGGCAAGCTACATATGTGTAAAAACAAATATTTTTTTAGTTAATATATCAAACTAGTAATAAATAAAATCTAATAAACGAACGCCAAGGAAGATTATAAAAATTGCTAATACTTCTTCATTCTTTCATAATTGTTTCAAAATTACTATTAAACTCTAAAGTTACTCAAAAGATTTAATTTTAGTACACACATGTAGTATAAATAATTAAATAGAGCAAACAAATTATCTTCGTTTTTTCGAAGAATCAACGCTCACGTTCAAGCGTCAATTTGCACTCTTTAAAGTTACATATATAATAATTTAAATTTGTAACAGAAACAACTGTAATAATTTAAGAATTGTAGAACTCGCTTTCGCAATTTAACAAAACCGCTTGCTTCATAATTTAGGAAATTTGAAGGCTCCCCCTTTTAATCACTTTCTTCTTAGTAATTATTTTTTATATCAACCTATCATTGGATTAGAAATAATGTTTTTTCAGTATTTTGATTAAAAAGGTAAATTCTTCCTCTCGAGATAAAACATGCATAAAATGAGTGGAAGCCTAGAAATTAAATAATGCACAACTAGGTGCACGATCTT
Source organism: Synergus laeviventris (assembly GCA_032275145.1). Lineage (NCBI taxonomy): Eukaryota > Metazoa > Arthropoda > Insecta > Hymenoptera > Cynipidae > Synergus > Synergus laeviventris. Next base: position 2,008,706 of record JAUESI010000029.1, read on the forward strand.
GCATCGATTCATGAATATTTATGAGTCAATCTGTGTTCAAACTTGGAGTCTGATTGAGCTATAGTCAAAGTGAGCACGTAAGGTTCACGGTGTGGAAATTGGTGATTCTAGGCTCACCGATGAATCGGGAGAAGCTAGCCAATCACAAGAGGGCCATGCGAGGAAATCTGGACAGCGTACAAGAAACTTCCCTGAATCAACGTGTAAGCAAATCCAAATCTCCTTCACCTATCGCTTTTCCCACTTTTCGGGTGATCGATTGCGACCAATAATTACGTCTGTGATTACTGATACATAATAATTAATAATTATAGAGTATTTCAACCTGTGGAGTCTAAAAAGTTAAAGCTGCGTTAGTTATTTGTAATGAACAGTCTTTAAGCTTGATGACAGACTTGCATTATTTGTAGCTTTATTTAAATTTTTTTTCTATTTAAAAGTGAGCGTGGAAATTTAATTTCGTATTTGAAAAACGTAGAAATTTAATTAAAAGTATTTATTTTCGTTTTTATTGTAACAAAAAATTTAAAGATTAATCCTATTTTATATTACTTTAGATCTTATAATTTTGTTATTATAACACTAAGACTGATCACCAGCTGCTCAATCATTCACAATAATTAATTTTAGATGCATAATATTGTACATATAAATGTGTATCTCGTTTGCTTGTATATTTCATATTTTGTATTTTTTATGTATCAGAGCTTGCCATGTTTAGTACTTCGAGAAAAGTACGTTTTTTCAATAATAAAAGGAGATTCAACTCGAAGCAACTTTTTTTATTTTATTTTAAACCTTTGCTTCTTCTTTTCAACTATCTTTGATCAGATTCCAAGAATTATGAACTTACATAATTTTTAATATCAGTCATAATAATAATAGCAGAATAATAGTGTGAAAGCGAAAGTTTTTTTTTCAACTTTTTTTTATATTCGAGAATTTTTTTATTTTTTGATTAATTTAGTAGCTACTAAAAATATTAAAACCTATTTTTTGAGTAGAAGCTTATCTTCAGTGACACTTGAACTAGTGAAGTTTGACGAGTTTTTGATAAGATGGGTTTTGGGTATTTTCTTTCTAATTTAAGAATGTTTTTGCAGACGTGATGTCCTGCCGAAGATATAGAAGAATCGAGCAATACAACAGATCACGAGAAGAGTCGATCGAGAATCGGCCTACTACGAGCTCCGCTGCACCTCTTCTCCAGAGTAATCCTCTTCAGGGTACCTCCACCTACGCAAGTTTAAATAACACAGACCGAATAGAATCGTACTAGTTTAAGGATTTGACTCATTCTTAGGGAACAATAATTTTAAATCATCATTTCGTGATCATATTTAATTGTATAAGTCTGTAAATAGACGAATTTCAAAATCAAAACTAGAATTCGATTTACCATATTTGGGAATGATTTTTCAAAGAATTGCTACAGATTTTTGAAAACAGAGTCTGAAAATTTGTAAAACAGTCAATTTTTTGGTAAACTATTTCCTTTTTTGTAAAAGATCTATAAAGGTGATGCAGCTTGTAGGAGTCGAAGTATTTTTGAAGTAGAAAATTATAATTTATTAAATGTAAATTATATTAATTCAAATTTAATGAATTCGAATATATGCAATATATTTCAAGTTCTCAAAGAAATCTTTAAAACCCCTTTAGAAGGTTTAATGAAATAGAAAAGTTTCTAGGAAAATAAAAAGATTTTAAGTTTTAACATAAGAATACACTTGGAGATGTAAATATTATAAGGAATTAAAAATGTTATAACTTAAGTGTTGTCGAAAGTTCGTAAAGATATTATCAAATTATAAAACTTAAATATTGTTTTAAGTTTCCAAAATAAAGTCTACTTCAAATATGCCGTTAGTTAAGAATAAGAAATTCGGAAAGTATTATCAAGCGATGTTCTCGAATATGAAAGTGTGGAGCTCCTTTTGAAAGATACTAAGATATAATTTTACAGGATAAGATTATTTATTGTTCAGAGTCTTTTCTATATTTAGGACGTCAATCGTTGTCAGAATCGACTATCAAAGTTGTGATGGCCTTTTTACCATGATGTTTTGTATCCTCAACAATTCAACAATCGTCGAACGATTTGTTGAATATCAAAGTCCATTCTCTATCGAAATCAAATAAAAGTTCTTTAAAGTTGGAATTCGAAGGTTAAGTTTAGGTGCATTTTAGAAAACATCAGAATATCCGCTGTAATTTCATTTAAATTGTAAGATAATCACAGCCTTTTGTACGTAAGAAAATTAATTTTATTATCAATGTCAACAAAAGTGATTGCAATTAGGCACTTGCTTAAACTATACGAATTATCCAGCGAATCTTAAGGCAAATCTGCCCATAACTATGTAACTAGAAAAGAAAATTCAAGTTCTGTTTTTAATTTTTTAGATGGATGAACACTTTGATTTTAATGTATTCATCTTACCATTAGAGTTTCATTAAGCGATATTAATTCATAGGGGTCTTCAAAAAATTAAAATATATTTTTAATCGTCACATTTCTATTTTTTGTAATTCTGTTCATCAATATTTTACAAGATTACTCTTCTTAAGAAATGTCTACAGTACAATAAACTCATTTTATTACAGAGTACTATAATTATAAGTGGAAAATGGACTCTCTTTCTCGAGCGGAAATATTTTTTTCGTGCATATCGCAATATCTTTAAATTTTGATTAAAATAGTTTTGTAAAACAGAAATACTTTTTTATGCTGGGAAACAGTCGGTTGTTAACTTGACTTTATTTATAGAAAAGGGATAATATTTAGTTCTTGATATTGAAAAATTGTAGTTGAAACTGTGTGGTCCAGTTCGAATAATAGTTTATAATTGATGTGAATAAAAACAAACGATTGTCTTTTTTAACTCGTAGTTCTTTAATTCAATAATTTTAAGTAGATTAGTTCTCAAACCCTTCTTTACATTATTAACAAATTAAGGCTTAGAAATACTATATTTTTATATAATTAAAACATTTTATTATTTTTTTTACAATTATTTATAACAGTAAGACTCTCGAAATGCTAAACACTTACCTGAATTGTCAGAGATTTCAGGGAAAATACATTTAAAAAAATAATATAATAAAGATTATTATTAACTTTGTAATAACAGATTTTTAATAATAAAGATTTGAATTCCGTGCCATTTAACTAAAAATGAAGCCGGCCGATCAGAAAGCGTTGGATTTAGGTATTTCACGTTGTGATTTAACAATCCAAAATTACGCTGGTGCATAAACATTAGCACCAAATGCATGGAACTTTAAATTTAATTTATATTTAATTTTTGTATCTAAAAAATAGTTTTAGTTTCTGAAAAACTATTTAATAAAATATTAAAATCGAAATTTAAAAATGTATCTATTTTATTACTTTATTAAATAACTTTTCAGAAACTAAAACTATTTTAAAAATACTAAAATGTTAAGAAATGATTTTTTATGAAGATATTTAAAAAATAAAGTTCAATCCCATGAATTTGTTTATGCACCAGCGTACAGCCATTTCGAATATACGTCACAACGTGAAATACCTAATACTCACTATAGAGGATTCTATTGGCTTAAACGTGCCTCACAAGGAGAAGAGAGAAAAAAAAGAAGAAACTTCTTTCAAGCAACAAACCAATCACAAACAAAGAACAATAGAAATAACGACACAGAAAATCGACTGCTAAAAAAACTGAAAAACACTTGCCAACAGTGCCAGCATCTGCTGACAATGCTGCATTTTGTCGATGCTCATTGCTCATTCCTCATTGATTGCTGCCATGTCTGTTCTGTCTGTGCATGTCTGCTCCTCTTCGGGGTTTTTCTCAGCTTTTCTTGATCGTGTTAGAAATAAAATTGACTATGTGGGAAACGATCAACAATTTGGTTGTGAGTTTACCTAACACGTTCTTGTATTTCCCATCTTCTTAATATGAGACTTACGAAACTGTTCTCAACCTTCTCAACCAACAAAATTATAACCTTCAGGACTCGTTATCAGAAACTTTCGTGTCATTGTTGATTGTTAGCGACACGTGGACCGCTCAAATTTGTGATCAAACCTAAAAAAGTGACGCGTGTTTTCATGCCACGAGTGCACTTCTATCAACCAATTAAATGATTTCTACCTTATCGCAACAGACTCATTGGTCGACATTATTATTTTCTGTTGCGAATACGAAGCTGATTCGACCAGGTTTCTACTGGATGCTGTGATAAATAAAAAAGTGGTGTGTGTTCTGCTCCTTTTCATTTTCCTAGTTTTGTTAAGTATTCGTTGTCATTCTCCTTAGAAAAATTATTACTGAAAAGATTGCGGTCTTCGTAAATTGACTGAAAAGTTGGATTTTTTAATTCGCTTTTAAAGTGAGTAAATTTATAGTTCACAATTTCTAATGAAATGTGAATAAAAATGTATCAATTTTTATCAAAATTCAAAGTATTTTTTGACAGTTTATTGTTACAGATGGAAATTTCAGTATTATTGAGTGTGATACTTTTTTCTGCTTTTGCAACAGCAGCAGGAGAAATCGACTCGAGGGAGTTACGATGTTTAGGTTTGTAAAACTTTTTCTTTTATTTATTTTCAACATTATATATTTAAATAATTGCTTAATTCGCGAAGCTGATTTTTAAAGCCTTTAATTCATTAAATCAGAAAATGATATTAAAAACAGGATTTCTTTATAACGTTTTCAGTATGCCGAGCAACAATCCAAGAACTGCAACGTGAATTAGAAAAAATTAATCCAGCAAAGGAAATGGAAGTTGGCCAATATCGTTTAGATGCGAAAGGAAATTCTGTGATAAAAAAAGTACACTTGATTGTTTATTTTTCTTATTTTTAATTTGTTTAAAAAATTTCTGTGATCTCTGAAGGCTTTTTTAATGGAATGTGGTAATTATCATGTGAACAAATTCAGATTATCCAGATTTTTTCACAGTTTTTACTTTGCAAAAAAATATAATAGTGTAAAGGCGTCCTTTTTCACATTCTTTATGTATGAGCACTATTAATCGTTTGAAAAAAAAAAAAAATTGTGGAAGAAAATCCGGGTAATCTAAATGCACTTATTTGGTAATTACTAAATGCCCTTAAGTTTGAAAACTTTTAAAATTATTTAAGATGCTCAGTTAATCTAGGAAGATGACTAATCATATATTTTGATTTAGGTCCCATTAGCAAAATCGGAAATACACATTTCTGACACGCTGGACACGATTTGTAAGAAGTTAGACAACTATGCGAGAGCCACTTACAAAAAATCTGGACGTTTGCTTGTTCTGAGTCTTTTTGAACCCTCGGGTGGAATGAATCCACTTATAAGTAAAGTCAATATGGTTCACGACTCAGATTTAAACCAGAGCCTTAAATTCTTAGTAAGTGTAACCAAAAAAATTCTAATAGAAATAGAGAAGGATAAATTACCTAAAATTAAAAAAAATTGATTTAATCCAAGGTTAACATTAATGATATTCTTTTTTTTTCTAGTGTGAAGCAATCGTAGAAGAATTTGAAGAGCCTATAATCTCCGGTTTTCAAAACGGATCACCGAACATTCGAGGCAATATTTGCACAGAAGAGGCAAGATTTTGCGACGATGATGAAGACTATGTGGAAAAAGACCTAGATGAAATAGATGAGAATGAGGAAAGTATGTTCGATAAATACAAATATGAGCTTTAAATTTGAAAGAAAGCTATGAATAGGTACTTAATTCCATTGGTAATTTCATAACATCAAATGTTAGAGATCTTTAGATTCGTTTAGTCTCACAAGATATATTTCCCTAAATTATTTATAAGAGACTGTCGGAATACCGAGTTTTTTTATTTTGTATAAAAAACTAATGATCTACTTAAAAACATAAACGTCGAGGAAAAATTGAACTAAGATTCTCTTAGAGATCAATTTATTTTATTTCGAATTAAAAGTACAAGCTTCTAGAATTTTATTCCTATTTCTACATCACATAAATGATTATCAAACCAAGTTAATTACAGACACATTTATTGTTTATCAACTCAAGTTTATCGAGTATTTTTGTACTACTAGTCTAAGACTTAACGAAGTGTTATAAAAAAAGGTTGTAATAAAGTCCTATTTCGATAAATGAGTTCATAGTATCTTTATAAATTCTTAATTTGATATATTACAATTGTTTCGTTTCAAAATGTGAAGACAGATTTGAACTTAATGAAGAAAGGCTATAATTATAATTAAATTATAATTGATGCCGTGAAAATTACGAGGAAGTTATTAACAAATGCGATAAATAGGACGTTTACCTCATCAGAGGGAATTTTTAAATTGTCTCTTTGTGGAGTGGCAAATCTAGTTACAATCTTATCTTTACGTTTAAGTAACTGATAAATTTGCTTATCTCTTTCATCGAATACTCAACTCATTAAAGCTCAAGGTGCTGAAAATTTTTCATTTTGGAAAAAATTGTTTCTTGCGTAGACAGAACAAAATAAAAAGAAAGATTAAATCTGTAAGAGATTCTTTAAAGTTTATACCTTTCTATAGTAAGAATAATTAACAATGATTTATGATTATTTATAGAGAACTTAAAGGCCCAAAGATGTTTACAAGCTGGGAATCTTTTGTACTAAGTTCTTTTAAAATTTTCGAAAGTATAATATTCACATTTAAAAATAAGGTTTTGATTAAAGATAAATTACTTCAAAAGCAAGAGAAAATTAAGATACACAATAGAATGAACTTGAACATTCGAAGGCCGAACTTTAATAATTTTAAGAAATCGGAAGAACATTTAATAACATATTTTTAATTTCCGCGTAGATTAAGAGTCCCGAGCATGTAACAATTTATAGTTGCTTTTTCTTTGTAAGACTCTATTTTCTTAAAAATATAAAAATAATAAACTGAAAAACTCGCCTGTCAACATTTAAAAACATAACTTTCAAAAACAAATTATAAGCGTACAAAAAGTTTCACTCCAAATTCCATAGACTTTCGTCTCCATTAAATGTTCAACCTCAATTCAATCAATTCAACACATTACGAAACAAATTACAAAATCAAATAGTTTTCTCAAAAAAGATACGAAAACTAGAATGCGCACTTAAAAAAAAAATTCACTTTTAGTTTTCATTTACGAAACTTTTTATATACTGTACCATGATTTCATGGAATATAGTATTCTTCACGAAAAAAATTGATCAAAAGGCCTTCGCCTCTCACAACCACATGATCGTTACGAAGCAGACAATCGTTTTCATAAAAGTTCCAAATCAATTTATCATAAAACCAGCACAAAATTATTGAACTCTTAAAAATCAAACATGTTTTAATTTTTCAACCGGTAAATTTAATTTCGCAAAGATAAATAACATCGAAAAATAAACTTTAATTCCCGGCGGAAGTTCTTTTATAACAAAATTCTGACATTACGTTATGTACCTCTGGCGCTTTGCGCTTGTGCGCATTAAATAAAAGTAGGATGAGAAACAGAAATAAAGGGGAGTTTAGGAGAGAGAGGGAAGGGCTATTCCATTCACCGTCCGTGTGTCGTGCAAGATGGAAATAAATTTTTCCTTCCATTTTCTTGGCTAAAAAAAGAAATCAAACAGAAACGGACAAACGGAGTAATTTGGGTAAATTCTAATATGAAAGGGGGCAAAATTTTAGGAATTTTTTTTTTGACCACATGAAAAAGGGGAATCAAGTGCTACGGGCCTCGCCTTTTTTAAGAATCCGAACCCGATTGTCTGCTTTTTTCTAAATGTTTAAGCTTGCAAAGTTACAAACCGACGGATTTGAGGTACAAATTGAAATTCGCGAAATTTGAGGACACGATTTTCGAAGGCTCGAGAATAGCAAGATTCCACGTCCCGTCCCGAGCGAGCTCACGAAGCTTACGAACACTAAGGAAGATCGAATGCATATGTATTCGGGTCGGGCCAGTTCTTAGTTGCACCAATCAGTGCGCAGCTTTCTTGGGAAGAGTCCACACATTTTTAGTGGAATTTTTAATGTTGAAATGGCGGAATTGTCGGTATTATACTGGCGGTACAAATCGCGCACTGAGGATATTTTTCACGACGAGGGAAATTTTAGAAACTGTCTCTATGCACCCTGACCCAGATATAATGATGGGACTTCGCTCGTCAGTCGGAATAGCTGATCATCGCGGGAATGTCGTACTGCGCGCGCACCTTGGCGGCATCTCAGGACCGTCTCAAAGGCTCCCCTTCTCGAAACCAAAAAGGAGAAAGGAGAGAATCTCCTCACGCAATAATTCAGTAATTTTCTAGGATATTTGAAATAAATCACCCATATTGATCTCATCAATATTTCTATAACTGCTTTCTGAGTTTTTAAAAATCTAAATTAAATTTTTTAATTAATGTTGAATTTTGAAAGAGATGATGTTTTTATTCGTTTTGTAAGATTTTAGAGAAAAGATTGTAATATTGTTTTTTTTTAATTGCAAGACGTTAAGCACATTATAGTTAGATATTTGTATTTCAAAATTCACTCATGAGTACTTGATCTTGCTAAGTTTTTAGACCTAATCTGGGGAGACGCAAGTAAACTTTAAAGCTGGATTTTACAGGATTTTTAATTTTGTTCATAATTTGTTAATAAGAAATCCTACCATTGAAAGAGCAAAAAGGTAAAGAAAATTTTTCCCGCCATTCAGAAAAGTTCAAAAATAGTCACTTCGGCTCAGTTTTTGAAATAATTAACTTATATTACTCTGAACTTTGAAGTTTATTAATGGTCAACTATCGAATTTAAAAGGTTTCAAAATTAATACATTTTGTCCAATTTTGAGGAGTTTTTAATTTGTTTATTTTTAATTTTCAAACATTTAAATTATTAAAAAAAGCAGAAAACAAGTGCCCGAATTTCGCTCATAATATGGAAAAGGGAAAAATGACTATAAAAGTGATCTTCCTGGAGGCTTCCTGATATTTTTACGATTTTTCTCACCCATCAAAATAAAATGCTGCAAAACTATAATTTTTGAACAAATTTTAAATAAAAATTAAGCAATTTCTAAGAGAGGCAGGTAAAACGTGAAAGTAATGGAAGACGACCGTAGCTTCTTTGTCTAAAATGGGATATTTTGAGGGGTAAAAACGACAGTCGTGAAACACCATGATTCCCAGCTCGCGCCCAGGGCTCAATCCTCGATAACACCCTCGATTCGGAACTCGGATAGAAACAGGGAATTCCTAGGGTTCTTTCATTCACTTCCTACAGCCCTGAACTCTCGCCCCACTCTAATCTTATCCCGCTATACGGGGACTCCTTGTTTGCCATACAAAATCCAATAGTTTGCCTTGTACCTCGCGCGAGTGCAAGTATGTTTTTTTGCAAGTGTTTGCAATTATTTGATTTTTTGAGAAAGCGCGGTGGAAAGCATCCCCTATGCATCCTATCATCCAATGTCGTCTACGTCGTAATGTGTGGTCACTTGTGCTGAGGTTAACACCCAGAGAAGCCTAGCCTAGCAATCTTCTTCAGCGATCGTCCCTTCGTCGGGGGTACGTCCAATTTTTTACAACGCACCAGACTCAATCTTTCAAACCTGAAAAGCTCATTTTTCACAAATCGTGATCTCAATCTTAAAAAGTTATTTCTCACTACTTGCGGTCCCTGCTTTTGAAGCATAGTGATTCTTGTGATTTTTACACAAATACGCCAGAAAGAGGAACGCTCCTAAATCGTCGGCGGAAGAGTGCGGGAAAAGTGTAAGTGAATTATTAAGTATATTAGAAAAATTTGAATACCAGTGAACCACCGTTCGGTTGAAGTCCCAACTCGACGTGAATTTACCTCTTCTTCGTCGGCATCGAGAGAAAACTGCGAAAAGAGATTTTGCTTGAAAAAATCGACTTTGAAATGTGCGCTTGCTTTTTTTTGATTTACGTGGAATATTGCGTAATTTTTGAAAGCTTGTTAAAAACTTGTTGAGAGCTTGCTTGGAGCTTGTTAAGAGTTTCGGATCCGGGGATCTGAAACTGGCTGCCGTGAGCGCGTCCATCCCAGCTGTGCTATAGAAAATTCAAAGAATTCAAATTCCCCAGGTTCCCTAATTGATTTTCTTTATTCTAAATCTAAAATATGTTTCAAATATTTAAATTCTCTCAGTACAATTAGGAAATATTTTCTCTGTTTACGTCTCGAGTCACTTTATCCGTTCTAACAGTGCGCCTCCCGCACTCACGGCTGATTCTTGATGATTCTTGCCACTAAGTTTAAACCTCGGTTTTATCGGAAGGCATTTTCGGTTGGGGAAACGAAACTCTAGTGAAAAGTTGCGTTTTAGTTTTGAAAGCCCGTCCCGCGAAGGCATGGCGGCGATCATTATTCTTTTTATCAAGAAAGTTATGCACTGCCCCCCCCCTGAGAAAATGTGCTTGTGTGAGTCAGTTTGTATGGTGTAAATTGTGTGTATGAGGCTATCTTCGCAGCCTAGTGAATCGGCCGCAGTCACGTTGAACGAAATTACGAGCGTTTGTACTCGAGTCGATGCGATGTTTGAATTTCGAGGAAGAAAATTCGGATTTTCAATCATTTCCGGGAGTCACGAGCGAGCTAAGACCTGATTCGTATATTTGAGGCGATTTGCGGAAATTTTGATGACGATGGTCGTTTAGGTATAGCTGGGGACAAACTTCGGTGTAACTTAACCTTATTTCTAGATTTTATTCACGTTCGTTCTAATTTCAAGTGATTTGTACTTTCCTTCTATTCAGTTTTACTTCAAAACTTTTGCCCTGTTTTACCCTCCTTTTGTGTCTTTTTCAGATTAGAGAGATTGCAAGACTTTTTTTGAAGTAAAAAAATTTTCAAAATGAAATTATTAATACACTATAAAAATCGTTTAATGTATAATCCTAGTTAATTTAAACATGATGTTAAGTGAAAAAATTATTCAAAAAATTGCATCATTATTTTATATTAATAATACGGAGTTCGGATTTTTTTTAGAAATAATTAAATTACTTAGTAATTATTACTGTGAACTGAACAACGAAATATTTAGTCGAAATTTCCGAGATTTAAGCCTTGGTGCATGCTTTTAAGTTTGCATCATTTGTAGTTTTTTTTCTTTTCAAAGTTATTTTAAAATGAATAGTTATTCCCTCCAATATTTCTTCTTTTTTGCTAGTCTTGTATAAATTATTTTAATATTCTGTGACGTAAAAATTGATTTCCCAGCTAGAAAAAAAAATAGTTTTTATCTTAAAAATAATGAAATAAAGATTGCTTTCCAATTCGTAAAACTCTCAGTTCAAGTTCTAACCTCCAAATTCTATCTCTTCATTTTACCCATTTTACATACTTAACAAATATTATAATCATAAATTTTGTCTGTCTAGTGATACTCATTTTTTAAATAAAAGTATGTGTAATGAACGTAAAAATATATAATTTTGATACTGCTTCCGTAAAATGAACTGATTGAATTTTGAGGTTAGACTTTTAACTCAATTTTATGCTTCATGTATTAAAGTTAAATACTTCGCTCTATAGAGTTTGTCTATAGAAACTTCTGTTTACAAAAAGATCCGCGCTTCAGAGCGGGAAAATATTTAGTCATAATATTTGTCCTGTAAAATGAAGAGGTCAAATTTCGAAATTTAAATTTGATTTCTCTCTTTATTTTATGTATATTTTCTATTCGTTCTATCAGTTTCAAACAGTTGCTTCAAATTTTAATGAGCTTAATTATCTTTTTCAGGATTTCCAATGTGATTTGAGATGAAACGTGTTCGTGGGGTGGACGAGGTAGATTCGCTAGTGACACCAACATTGAAACCCTCTACAGTTGGTGGAGGAACGGGTTTAGGAAGCGGGGGGGCTAACTTGGACTATCATTCCACTGGTGGAATTGGCGTCGTATCTGGTCAAGCAGTCAGACCTATCACGTCGAAAGAAATGCCAGGAAGCATTCAGTTCGGGACTGCCCAAGCTCAGCAGCAATACACAGGTGCAATTGTGCCAACTGCAGCTCCTTCCCCTGTCAAGGTATCCAACCTTTCCTCAAGAACGAAACAAGAAAAAATCTTAAAAACACAGAAGAAAAAAACAATTTACCATAACAAAAAAGAAACTAAACTAATTTTTAATTTAAAGTCATCCAAATTAGACAAATAGACTATCTCTAGAATTAATTTAGAAACTGATCTTTACCTCAATATATCTCAAAAATCGTAAGACATTTCAAAGAGTCAAAAATAAAAGAACAAATCTTGTAAATATTTTCTCTTAGAAAAAATTTCCCATTTTTTAAGGAACTATTCATTCGGATACCCCTTGAAAAATTGTCTTGCAAGTTGATGAAAAGAAAATCTCTACACTCTATAGTTTAAGTTGTTCATTTTTAGTTTACTGCGCATTTAGATGAAGTAAAGTTTGCTAAATTGAGATAAGTGTAAAATCGCCAGAAGTTTAGAAGATTCGCTTAAGAGAAATACAGTTAATAATGTAAAAAAAACTTGATTTGGGAGAGTAATTTTAATTCATCTTCCAGGGGATTGTGACTACAGGAAGCCTTAGTTCTACGTGCAGTCCAAGTAGTATAAATACTGGAGGAACATTGCATAATACGGGAATAGGTACAGGAGGAAACCATAGTATTGGTCCACAACCGACTCCTCAGGGCTCGCAACTGCAGCCTCACTCCCAACAACCTCCAGCCATCAGACATAAGGTAGAATTCATTTTATTCCTAATCGGCAACTAACATTTAAAATGAAACTAATATTGAATCTAAGATCACACTAAAATAGAATTTAATTAATAGAGGGCACAACACACTGCAGAGGAACAGATTCTAAACAAAAAAACAAATCAAAGAGCACTTTTTGAACTGCTTTTGATTTGATTTTTGAGTACCTAAGAATCTACATTGATCAAATCCTTGACTAACCGTTTCTCTAGGGTACACGATTCAGTCGTGTAGCCTAGAGTAACGGTTAGTCAAGGATTTTCTCTGTGTATAATCACCTTCTTTGGTGTGAAACGGATGGTTTTGGAAGACCCTCTAGGTTTGTTTTAATGTTTCAGATGCACACTGGTAACGCACCAGTACTACCACCAACCCCGCCAGGCGGCAATTTAAATGCTAGTGGCGGCCAACAATTTCAAAGACTAAAAGTGGAGGACGCACTCTCTTATCTGGATCAAGTCAAGTTCAAATTCAGCGACCAACCCCATGTTTGTATTTTAAAATTTCGGAAAATCGATGTTGTAATTTTAGAGTTTGATTATTAATTTTGAACTTTTAACTTTCAGGTATACAATGACTTCCTTGATATAATGAAAGAGTTCAAGTCGCAGAGCATAGATACGCCAGGAGTTATACGAAGAGTTAGTCATCTATTTAAAGGACACCCCGAATTAATAGTTGGTTTTAACACTTTTTTACCTCCTGGATATAAAATTGAAGTGCAAGCAAACGAGCAAGGCTACGCCTTTCAAGTCTCTGTTAGCATGCCTAATGAGGGTACTGGACATACAGCGACTCTTGCCCAACATCACTGCACTTTAAGTGTCAATTCGCCGCCGATTTCCAGTCCGCCGATTCAATCCTCTAAGGCTCTACCACCTGTACTTCAAATCATGCAAGGGTAAAAATTTTGGTTCTTTTGGCGGAAATAAATTTTTTTAATAGGATTGATAACTAGGGTAGCCAACAGCAAGGGATATCGTGGTAGTCAACGAATTTGTTTGTTCTGGGAAAACTCAGGGATAAATTTTGAATGATTTTATTTAATTTTCAGGAATTTGAAGTAATTTCAAGAGATTATGTATAACGACTTCATTTTTTTGTTTTTAGGTCTGGAAGTATACACCATGGTCCCCTATCAAACAATATTTCAAACAACAATTTGACGGTGCATGGTCCCGCGTCACCGCCAGCACAGCCCTATAATAATTCGCATGTATCTGCAGCACAAGCACAGGCCGTGAGTCAGGCTTTGAGCCAAGCACAAGACGGCGTTTCCAACAGTGGACAAACACAACAGAGCCAGCCTGTTGAATTCAACCATGCCATCAACTACGTCAATAAAATTAAGGTACGTTTATCAGATTTAAAAAACTTTTAACAATGCTTTATCTATTGTATATTTCTTCCAAAATTTTTAATATTTCCTCCTTCGTTTTATTAAAGATCGTTTATTACAAACCCTTTCATAATTTACAGAATCGATTCCAAGGTCAGCCCGATAAGTATAAGAAATTTCTAGAAATTCTACATACTTATCAAAAAGAGCAACGTAATCTGAAAGATTCGGCCCATATGGGCGTTGGAAGTGGAAGTGCAGTGAGTGGTGCCGGAAAGCATTTAACGGAAGCAGAAGTCTACAGTCAAGTAGCCAAGCTCTTCGAAAACCAAGAAGATCTACTCCTTGAATTTGGACAGTTTCTACCCGATGCGACGAACCAGCAGAGTGCATTAGTGAGTTGCTTTATATTTAAAACATAAATTTTAAACAACTAGGTTGCCACGAGATGGTGTCCCTTAGTTTTAAGGTTCCGAATGTAGCACTAAGATCTTTCTGCAAATATTATATCTAAAATGTCTTCCTTTTTTTGCTTTTTCCTTCTCTTTAAACAGAATTTTCATCAGTCCTTCGATGAGAAATCTAACTCTGATTGGTGCCAGTCTGCTATGTTTCAGACCAACAAAGTTGGGCAGGTTAACGATCACTCAACAAACACTAAGAAACCTTTAGGGCTCAAACCTCCTTATAATAATTCCGGTACTCTGCCAAGAGATCATCGGGATTCTACAGGATCGGTGGGTCTCGATCGGGAAAATCGGGAACACCGAGAACGAGAAAGAGAAAGACAAGGGTCAAGAGATATTAACGTGGGGCAAAAATTTGGCCATAGCACGGGCCAATTGAAAAGAAGTCCTTCTTTTACCACTACGATGTCTACCGGAAATTCGCATCACACTCAACATGGACCTCCACCTGCTAAAAAACACAAGGTTACCTCAGTGCGCGATACTTCGATTGCTGAAGTTGGAAAATACGGCAGTTTGAACGACTATGCTTTTTTCGATAAAGTAAGTTTCCCAACAAGTTAAATATTTTTTGAAATTATGTGAATTTAAGAGATACTTAAATAACTTTTTGGTATTTTTTAGGTGCGAAAGGCTCTCAGATCTCAAGAAGTCTACGAGAACTTTCTCCGATGCTTGGTTTTGTTCAATCAGGAGATTGTTTCTAAGTCTGAGTTGCTGCAGTTAGCAACCCCGTTTTTGGGACGGTTTCCGGAATTGTTGCGATGGTTTAAGGATTTCCTGGGTCACGTACCGGATCAAACGAGCACAACCTCGGCGAATATGCCGAGTGCGTTGGGAATTGAGGCGTTACCGAATAATGTCGTCCGGAGCCACCAGGATAGACCTCAGGGCGACCTCGCGATGGAAATTGATTATTCAACTTGCAAAAGACTAGGAGCTTCGTATTGTGCGCTTCCGAAGTCTTACATGCAGCCAAAATGTACTGGCAGAACGCAACTCTGCAAAGAGGTTCTAAATGACACTTGGGTCTCTTTTCCAACATGGTCGGAGGACAGCACATTTGTCACCTCAAGGTTTGTAAATTGATGTTTTTTTTTTTTTTTTTTTTTTTTTAATTGCGAGATAATTTAACTTGGGGAATTGTATAAAATAGTTTCATTAATACTTTGGAAAAGACATTTTTTCTCGATAGACAAAAAATATTAAACCTGAGCTAAATGATTACAAAAATGTGGATTTCCAAAATCACTATACGATTTTTAAACGTTTTAAATGCAACTTGTCCCCGTAGTAAGTAATTCATGCATTTTTCGAATCAAAAAATAGTTTATCTGCTCATAGAATCCATGTTGCAAGATTTTCCCAACACCTTGAAATTTTGATAATCCTAATTGGCACAATTTACATCACACCGTAGGTAGAGGCCCAAATTTTGAAAACCAAAAAAAATTTTAAACCAAACTTCGAATAGTTTAAAAAAGTAAACTACAATCGCTTATTTAATCTTTAAATTTAATATCAAATATTTTTAGGGAAAACTTGTTTAGCTCAAAAAGAACTCTCAATCAGCGAAAATTTTTAGAACAATTAAGTAAAAAAGTTTCCCATTTTCGGATAATGAATTAAATTGTAAGTGTTGAGTAATAAATTAAAATTGAATATTAGATTTTAAAAATATTTTAGATTTGATCTTGATTTGTACCTTGATTCTCTCGCGATTCGACTTTTAATTCAAACGACATAAGCACCTGAAAAAGAAAAAATATGTAATTTTTTTGATAAATTATTTCAATCTTATATAATATTATTAAATATTTGAATGTAGTACATTGCTAAAATTGAATTAAAATGCTCATTATTCAGATCCCTTTTTTTCTTCTAATCTTAGAAATTAAATTTGATTTTCGCGTTTTAACTTACTTCTCAGCCCAAAAATATTTTATAAAATATATTTAGAAACTCCATTGAAACACTTACTAAAGAAAGATTTTCAGTTAACGCCTACAAAATGTTAGAAAAGAAAAATTCATCAATTCTCGGAATCGGAACTCCTCTCCGAGAACAGAACTTTCCCGCCAGAAGATAATAATAACTTCGTGAATTAATAACTTAATTTTATTACAATTTTCGGAACTTGTTATATAATTATGTCTGAAATCGGTTCCTACACCCGTATCTTATTAAATTTTAAAGAAACTCAGCTAAAATAATCTCGTTTTGAAGTAAAATTCCGAAACTCGGTGTGATGTATTTAATTTCAAAAACGGCGAATTACGAGGGTGGATTGATAAGTTTCCGGCCTGACCAAGAAAAACAACGTTTTTAAGAATTTTTTTTTTTATTTCTCAACATAATCTCCTCTAAGGCTGATACATTTCTCATAGCGGTATTCTAGTCTAGTAATGCCATCTCTATAGAATGATTCGTCAAGCTCCTCAAAATACCCATTTACAGCTTCGATTAATTCTTCATTGTCCGCAAATCTCTTACCGCCAAGCCATTTTTTGAGATTAGGAAACAGAAAATAGTCACTCGGGGCCAGGTCTGGAGAGTAGGGAGGGTGCGGCATCAATTCAAACTTCAGATCGTTGATTTTAGCCATCGCAACGAATGACTT
>JAUESI010000029.1:2044924-2064406 GCA_032275145.1 Synergus laeviventris
TCAACTTTTCACTTAATTAGTGTTAAAAAACTATCCTTTACAAAATCACAACGAGCCACGTGAAGATCTAATGGAACGAATCGAACGAATCTACAGAAGTCGCCATTTGCAAAAAATACGTTTTTTTTATGAACTTGTCCAAAACCGCTGAGAGTCATATTTCTTACTTTAATCTCTGTAAATCAAAAGAATCTTCTTGAAAATAGAATTAAATTAGAAAAATAAATTAGAAATTAAATTAGAATTAAATTATAAAAATGAAATCTAGACAAAAAGTATGATCATTTTTTAAATTTACATTTCAATATTTGAGTTTGCCGCTAGTTGGAGCGCCATCTCTTAGATTTTTGTTAAAATTATGTGGCAACTATATATAGGCTTGCTGCATCTAGGTACAATATCTTTCTCTCGGCACAGCGCTTTCCGTTTCCGTTATCGACATTTTCCGCCTACATTTTTTCAACCGCACCACCATTTTCGATGTGTGTGCTGCGAAACGTAAACGAGAGAGAGAGGTGCGGTGTTGCGTGATTGCTTGCGAGTCCGAGCGTGTGTGTTTGTTGTGTTGTAGAGAAGATTGTTGTAACGTAGAGCCTACTCGAGTAGCGCAAATCTTTTGCATTTTTGGAGTATCGTGACTCGGAAAATATGTCCTCCTACATCCAGGTCGCTGAAGATGAGGGAGAGGAGCCCATCGAACTACCGACGGAAGATGATAGTACCCTCTTGTTGACGACTCTTTCTGCACAATTTCCGGGGACGTGTGGGCTCAAATTTCGTTCTGAGTCCAGGACAATGCGTGGCGTTCGTCTCGTCGATGGACGTCTTCATCCTCCTGAAAGCGGTTGGGGCAAGGCGGTCTATTTCTGCGTCTTCCCAAAAGGTGAAATTTTTTATGCCAAATAGAACAGTCTACATGTACTAACGCGCACATAAAGCTAGGTGCTAAATCGGATGTAGTCGTGTCGTTCAGAACACGGCTAGGAAATGTTTACTTACTTTCAGGAAAAAAATGTCTCTTTTTTTTCTTTGGAGACGCCAGAGACTGCAAAGTGCAATGATAGGTTTAAGTAGAGCAATGATCAACTATTGAAGTTAATTTTGTTGATGATTTGGTAAAGTTTTATTTCGAAGTACAATTAAAAAATGAATTTCATATCAGTTTGCTGTATATAAATTATAGGCACACAACTGGCTTTCATTAAAAATTTATTGTAATCTTTAACAAAAGCTTAACACGAAAATACCACCAATTGCGTCACCGTTGATTACAGACACTCAATCGAAAATTATGTAAATTTCTTTCAGAGAACAAACGTAAGTCGGATGACAATTTAGAAAACTCTACGGCAAAAACCAAGAGAATGGAAACAAAATTACGATGCACCGACTTGATTGTACTCGGTTTACCTTGGAAAACGACTGAACAGAATTTACGTGAATACTTCGAGACTTTTGGAGAGGTCTTAATGGCCCAGGTAAGATACAATTGTCTAACCTATTTTAAATATCCTTTTTATTAGAAGTAAAATGGGAAATATTAACAAAATATAATTTTTATTCTCAGGTTAAAAAGGACGCGAAATCCGGTCAAAGTAAGGGATTTGGCTTCATTAGGTTTGGAAGTTACGAGTCACAATTGCGGTGTCTTGCACAGCGACACATGATCGATGGCAGATGGTGCGATGTCAAAGTTCCAAATAGCAAGGTAAGACCTAAAAAATCTCCAATCTTTTATTTTCTACTATTAAGTGATCTTTCAGTTCCTTCTAAAATAATGTAATCAAATATCTAAACTTGAATCTCTAGGCAATTAAACAATATTGTAAATGATTCGATACTTACAATTCATATGAAAATATTTCAAAAAATTATTAACAATAAATCCAAACCAAATTGTCTAGAGATCAAGTTACCTTTCTAATGAGGAGATAATCTCTGTTAGAAGTTCACAAAAAGGCTCGGAACCCGTGAATTCAAATACAACAATCCAAGTTAAAAAAAAAAAGGAAGCGATAATAATGATTTTGAAACGAATTTAGAGAAAACTTTTTGGGAACTTTTGAGATAAAAGAAACAATCACTTTTAAAATGGATTGGTATAAAGTTTGATGTCGGTTGAAAGATTTTTTTTTCTGCTGCGCAAGTAGATGAATGAGACCTGAGCGTTGAGAGACGAGCCTGTGTTGAATGGATGAAATCTAACGTCCTAATGAGTGCTTAGAATGCGCAGTTTGTACGCGTGATTTTGAGCGAGTACGCTTTCGAGTGCATGCGTACGAAAACGTATGAGATAACGCATGATTAGTTGAAAAAAAATTAAAAGAAGATTCACAATAAACTAAAGAAAATTCGAGAGATACAAACCGATACTGCGGGTTAAATTACGAATGTATGCGTTCTTTTTGATGAGTGATTCCTAGTGAATTAAAAGAAAAAGATTTCAGTTTTGGAAATTTGGAATGATATTTGTACGAATATATGTATGATGATCTTTTCTATTTTTTACTTTGTTTGATCCAATTTCTAACTTCAAAATTCAATTTCCTCATTTTAGTCAACCAATATTAGTACCAATTTTTTTTTCGCTCTGTAAGTGAACTCTTTCTCGAATTAAAAGTACAGAAGGGAAAAAATTTACTTTTAATCATTTTTGCAATCGCTTTATTTTAAAAAAGTATTAAAATTATATATTTTTTCGCTTTATATACATACTTCTATTTGAAAAATAAGTAACACTACCGAGTTTTTAAATACAATAATTCTAATATTTGTCAAGTAAAATAAAGAGTTCGAATTTTAAAAGTGGAACTTGGATCCAACCCTTTTTAAAGAAACTACTTTGTGTTGATTTTGACTTCAGAGATTTCAAAATATTTTCGAGGGAATTATATTTTGGATTCATTTAAAGTGTACCATGTGTGACTGCAAAGAATCTAATAGATTTCTCGTGATGTACAATGTATGGAAGTTTCGACGTCCTGAAGAGAAACCTTTTAGCGAAAGAGTCTTGGGAAAAATCGACGTTTTGATAATTTCAAGATTCGAGAATAGTGTGCAGATTTGGTGTGCTCGATTATTTATGGCTCGTACCTATTATACTTTTTACGTTACAAGAAACTGTTATCAATCGTCATTTATGGTACATGTTTGCAGAAATTTGAAGGAAAGTGTTTCGTTCTTTGTGTCAATTGTTTTCGTGATATGTGGTGAAATGGGAAGTTTGGGAGTGTGTATGCTCATGAGTCCATGTTTCTAAGTAGGATATCGTGTGTATATTTTAGAACGACTCAAGAAATCAGATCATTTTTCAAAATCTTTTAAGTTTTTTATCTTGAAAATTTTAATCCACAATTATCAGCAGACAAGATCCATATTTTCTCTGAGAGCTTATAAAAACTTTTTTCTTGAGTCGGATGAATGGCCCGTTCTAATGTTGATAAACGAAACGTGAGTCATTCTCGAGGGCTGGTGTGTCTGGTTCCAGAATATTGATGGCATAATGATGGCTCGTCAGTATGACACGAGCAAACACAGTGAGTACTATCGACCGATACCGGTTCACGCTTCAAGTAATCGTCGGATGCCAGCCGTAAAGCCATATGCGAATATGAATTCAGCAGATGCAACGACAACTCCAAGGTATGATGGCGAGTATGATTACAAGACGACTCACTACCCCTCGTACCCGCCCAATTATCCCTACGACGAAAAATTCAATTCAACTCAGAACTACAACTACGAAAAGCCACCCTATCAAAATTATGACAACAGCGGCTACGACGCGAGAAATTACATACCACCACAACCAGCAGCTCCACCAGCAACGACTTATCCAGCTGAGGCTGAGTATTCAAGATATCCTAGTTACGAGGAACGTCCGGCGTATCCAGTAATGGAAAATCCGGATTACACCGATAAAATGAAGTATAATTATGGCTATGACAGGACTTACCATGAATCAGATGAGAGGTATATACCAACGGACGGTAGGTATCCAGTAGAAAATAGGTATCCGGACACCAGGAACGTCGAGAGCCGTCCACTGGATGCGAGAGAAGCTGACGCGAGATTCTCCAATGAAGGACGAGATGAGAGAAGATACCAGGTGGAGACGAGAGAAGGTGATACTAGGTATCCAGTGGAAGGCAGGGATGCTGAGGGCAGATACCCTGCTGAAGGGAGAGAGTTGGATGGACGATTTTCTGAGTCCTCCAGGTACGCCAAGGATAATTACTACGACAGGTACTACAAGCAGCGTCCTTCGAGGGATCATTACAGTTCTGAAACGTCGAGATATTGATGAGTGGGAAGAATTTGAGACAGAGTAGGTTAACGGGAGTCTTTAGGTCGAGAGGTCTGTAGAAAATTAATGGGAATGATGTCTTTAAGAGCGTTCAAATATTTGTAATTAAGGGTTTTTTTCTCATGTTCTACATTGTAAAAAATGTATCTATAACTTTACTATTTTCAAAATGACGTTTTTACGGGCTAATAGCAAATATTTCACTTTGGGTGCATGTAAATGTATGCTATATTGTAATACTGAAAGTTGTAAAATTACAGATTCATTCTCATTTTCTGATCTTCAAATAATATTATCCTTTTAATACAGGCAGTAATATTATAGAAAATTTCTTAAGTAAACTCAGTGGTAAACTCACAGAAGTCTATAAAATTTATTATAATTTTTTCAGTGTAACCTACACATTTAATTTTAGGTTTAGAATTTGGTTCCAACACCCTTAATTCTTCAATATGTTTTATTTAAATATAAAATTGTTCAGTTTAGAATGATATGAATGGCAAATTGCGATAAAAGAAAAGGAAAAATGTGAAGTAGTATTTGAACGTTCATGGGAAATTAGTATTCATTTTTTTGTTTTGGGAGTTGAGAGTCTTTTTTGGTACAACGATCAAAGTTGTTGTTACTTTTGATATCTTCTTCAGAAAAAAAGATTATTTTATAAAACCAAAAGGAGGTTGATACAAATCCCAAACTAGTGACAACTTGATCATTTTGACAGAGCATTCTATCTAAATTTGTGAAGTAAAGGGAAAATAAGAAAAACGAATTTAATATCATGTGAAATATTTTAGTAGTATTTTCAAATTATCAAATTGTGACTACTTCATTCCGACTTTTTTTACCAAATAAAATTACTCTAAAAGCTTTCTTAAATTAGAAAAAGTTAAATTTTCCTGTGAATTATTGCCTGTGGTTGAAATTATTTTAGGCGTAATAATTCTAGTTAATTTTTCTTGTGGCTGATGTTTATACAATCGTAAATAAAAAATACCATAGTGGTTATTAGGTACGTTGACTGATTTTATTAGTAGTTAGCCTACTCGCTTTATAAATATATAGTAAGCTAAATTGAGGGTGTCGATTAAGGGCATGAAATACTTTACCATAAGAGCAATTTAATTTTGCCAACTTTACAATAGTAATAATTTTTCACTAAAACTAAGCCATTTACCTTTGTCTGTATAAAACGGAGGTAAATGGCCTAGTTTTAACAAAAAATATGTTTCATTGTGAGCGTAAAATTCGTGAAACTAAAATTTCTCTTATGGTAATTATCACATGCACTTAAGTTTGAATCCTTTGAAATTTGAATTCTGTACAAATTAGGATGTTTTAAAATTTAAAGTGTGTCAAAAGAGTCGAGACCCTTGATTTATGAATTCCTACTTTTGCAAATCGTAAAAAGGCTTTTATCGTTTATACAATATTGAATATACAGTTCAAAAAACCAGCGTAGCAACTAGCAATAAAACTGTAGAAAATTAATTTTCACAAATATTTTGTTTGTATAAACAATAGATACTTGAATTTTAAGGTTCAATATTTTGCAGTGTACTTAGTAAGGAAGATTATCTTACATGAATTGACTGAGAATCTGTACATCCTGCGATTATGTATAATGTATATACTAATTCACATCACAATGTACCTACAGATTTATTTCCATAAACATAAATAATATTCATAATTATTTGCTTTAGTTTACGCTAGATAACAATAATTATAACCTATTGGTTATTAGCTCATTGCGGTAATTAGGAGAAAATTGATCAGATATTGTGAATTTTAAATGTTTATAACAATCTTCGTAATTTTTAATCATACAATATGTTTAAATATCAACCAAGTTTATCTAAAGTGACTGAAGTAATTGTTCTACTTTGATTAAAAGTGTCAACTTTTTTCCTACCTAAATGAAGGTTGGGTGATGTAGAAAATTGTATGTTTATAGAAACAATTGTAATTTTTAATTTTCTGAACTGGCAGGGAATTGATTCCCGTTGACTTACATCTCCGAAATATTAAATAATTAAATTAGCTTATAAATTATCATTTGTATTGTATTCAAAAATGTATGCAATTCTATGTAAATGAAGATTCTAAATACTGAATATGGATACTAAATAGAAATGTTGTATGAATTTAAGTATATATTATAATTCTGTTATAATTATGTAGGTGTGAATTCAATTGTCACTGAGTATTTGTTGCAATGTAATGTTCTAGAAAACATTAAAGTCGTTGTTGAGTTTTTTTTTCGAACACTCGACGTGATTTGCACGTATCGTGAAAGTTTTTTTCTTTTTCATGTTGAATAATTAGAGTACAGAACGGGTTCGTGTCGACGCTCGAGGTTTCATTCCGCACTTGTCAATTATTTTAGACAGGGCTGGGCAAAAATATAACCGAGATGTAATTATAGTTTCTTAAATATCTTTTTAATTATGGAGTGCTTTTTCGTTTTTAATTTTAGATTCATACATTTTTTTAATTAGGTGCTAATCTCTTTCATATTTCAGGATTCTTAATTATTTTTAATTAAAGAAGTAACCACCTTTCTATTGTTTGATTAATTTCTATATTTGAATTAATAGTCAAGAGAAAAACTATCTAAAGTTTAAGGATGTTGCATACAATATCCTTATAAAAAATAATATTTAAATAGAACTAACTCCCAATTTTGTGTAAAGAAAATGAGAAATTTTTAATAATGCCCAGCCCTCGTATTTACCCACCAAATCCTACTCCAGAGAAGCAGTTTATCATCTCGAACAGCTCTAAACAAATTTCCAGGTTTAATTCCCTTTCTTCTCTGAAATCCTCGAATCCGCTTGACTGATTGTGCGTTTGTGCGTAGGAGGGAATGATTCAACAAGTGCCCTGCAAGGTATTCGTTGGACGCTGTACCGAAGACCTAACTGCCGACGATCTTCGCGACTATTTTTCCAAATACGGAGAAGTTACGGACGTTTTCATCCCGAAACCGTTCCGCGCGTTCTCGTTCGTGACTTTCCTCGACCCCGAAGTGGCCCAGTCACTTTGTGGAGAAGACCACATAATCAAAGGTGTCTCTGTTCACGTATCCAACGCAGCACCGAAATCCGAAGGAAACAACAGAAACTTTAATAACCAGATGAACTCCAATATGCGAGGTAGAGGAATGCCTGGTCCAATCGATAACAACATGCAGGGCAACTACCAGGGTAACCGATACATGGGTCACTCAGGAAACAACATGGGTCCCAATGGCTGGAACAACCCTGGAAATCGAGGCAATCTTGATATGCCAAACCTCCAGGCTCTTGGAATTACAGGACAGAACAATGGAGGCGGTGGAGGTGGTGGAATGTCCAATCCCTTGGCAATGGGGAGTTTGAATTTGTCCGCTTTGCCAGTTAATCCTGCCCTGGTAGCTGCTGCCTTAAATCAAGCCTCCTGGGGTCTCATCGGAAACTTGCAAAACCAGGGAAATGACCAGGGTTACTCGAATCAACCTGGACCTCCAGGTCAACCTCCTTCGGGAAATAATAGTCTTGGGAACAGCGGAAACTCCGGGTTTCTAAGCTGGATGAACCAAGGAGGCGGGGATGGCAACTCTGGCAATCCTGGGTCAGCGGGACCCGGACCTAACAATCCTAATCCTTCCCAGGGTGCCTGGCAAAATCATCCCGGACAACGAGACAACAAGTCGAATACATTTCTTAAGTACGAGTAAATTCAGACGGGACTCTGAGTCTACTCGTAAAAGGCGGGCCCGGTCCCTGAGTCCCGAAGCTTTGGCGTTGGAGAATTGCAGAGGTCAGGAGAATCACTTTAGGAACAAGAAGCAGATCGGGAGGACTCTAAAGACTTTGGTGGACGGGAAGACTGCAGGGATCAAAACCAAAGCTGTGTCCTAGGAAAGAATTTTTAGGATCGATAATTAAGAATGAGACTCTTGAGAATGATTTTCTGATTGAGAATTTGTTTCAGGTTAAATCTTTGATTGAAAATGAGGTTCTAGTTGAGATTGAGATAATTCTGATCTGTGCAAGTCTTCGATGTGAGGAGGTTATAAGATTAAAATATGTACTGTCTTATTGGATTAACAGACTTTCGTTGACATGATTCTTTAGAATGGTAGTATATATTGAATAGACGGGATAGCTGCGATTGACGAATATCCGATATTTTTGAGAATGGGGTCGATGAGTGAATCAGCAGGAATGTGTTTTGTTGACAGTGCCAGCAAATGGGGAGAATGATTAACGCTAGATTTGTGAAGTTTTGACCTGGATGTTGATATTTTTTTTTTTCTAGATCTTTTATCATGCAGGATAGGAAAAGCCAAGATTTTTTTCATTAGAAAGTTAAATTGGTTTTTATTCAATACATTTTAGAAATCGTTGAATATATTTTGCAAAATGAGATTTTTTGGAAGGATTAGAAACTTATAATCAGAATTTTCAATCTCGAAAGTTTTAGCATCTAATACACTGAAATCCCTAGTTCAGATTTTCATAAAATATGCATATAATTTTCATAGAAGTGTATATGCATATAATTTTCATAGAAGTGCTTCAGTCTTCATACATTTAAAAATAAAATCGTTCTTTTAAGAATGTTTTAATTTTAACTTCGGATTCACTCTCATTTTACTCAACAAACATTATAATTATGTATCTTTTCTTTCTGTACATATACTTGAATTTTATGTATGAGTACAACTACAGAGGGAAAAATATCTAGTTAAAATATTTAAGCAAACTAAAGAAATAAAATTTTGAGCTTAGAGAACTTTAAATTAACTCTTTTTATAAAAAAATTCGAATCCTGCCAAATATAAAAAATACACACATGATTTATATTTATAAACGTTTCTGTAGAATACTAAAATATAGATAAAGAGAAAAAAAAAGGTATCTTTACCCACTCGAAACTTAAACTCCAGATTGATGCAATACTTTTACTCTAGGTTTAGTTACAGTGGTTTGTTTTTTTTCGTTCGCTTTCTGGGAAATATTCCCGTCGCTTTAGTTTTCAAGTGGTGTGAGAGTTAGAGAGAATTTATACTTATTGAATAATAATAATAATAACAATAATAATAATAATGGTAGGAAGCGTTAATTTCTTACTAAGAGCGATGTAAAAAACAATCGCAGCTATCTAAGAATTATGGTGTGTAACTTTGACTTCTTTTGTAGATATTTAGTTCTTGTGTATGAAGATTTTACACTGGTGCGTAGGTGTGTCAAAATTATTGATCGGTTGTGTATGAAAGAAAACAATTGAAATAACTCGATGAGTTTGCTTTGGTCGAATGGTTTTGAATTGAAGTTTAAAAGATTAAAACGAATGATATTTAATAAAGTTCTTACACTTGCATCGAGGTTTTAGAGGCTTTTGAACCTATTTATTGGACACTTTCAAGTTCTAAGAGTAGTTGTCAGACTCGAGATAGTCGAAAAAACGTTCTTTTTTTTTTTTTTTTTTTTTTCTTTTGTCTTTAATGATTCGATTTTATAAAAAATAAAAGGAATTCACAATTCACAATTGCATTCAATAACTTTAACATACACAATCTCTACACTCGAAGAGAGAAAAGTAAATCTAAAGAAAATAGTTGTTATATGATATTGTATACTCCACTATTCATATTCAGATTAACTACTTCAGAACTTATTATCTTATGAGTAATATTGAGAAATAAAATAATCCAGGTAAAAGATATGTGTGCTGTTGTGTGTATCCTCTGTTAAATCTAGAGAAAGAAAATTTTAAATAATCTTTTGTGACTTTTCATTAGAAGTGACCAAAATTATAAATCAAAACATTTAAATTAATTCAATGTTTGAATTTGCTTTCGACGAGATGAATTGTTGAAGAGTTGAAATACAATTTGATGGTTTAGAAAAGTCACAATCGAAGCTTTTCGCGAGATTCGTGATGATTCGTCCTTCGATTTTCATCCTGAATGTCTTTAGTCAAATGAAAAAAAAAGATGTTCACATTTTTAGCTGTAAATGGAAACAAAAAATTGGTGTAACCTTGATGATTGAAAATTCTTTTGATATAGACTGAATTGAATATTATGCATGTGCTTTTGGTGTGGATGTCGGTTGGAAGTATTTGTTAATGGTCGTCTCAGAACTACAGACGCGAATATACATAGTTGGAAGGTGCAAGTACAAGTCATAAATGAGACAAGTTGGTTAATGATGTTAAATTCTGAAGCTCTGTAATTGTTGAGTGGGTTTATCGAAAGAAGCGACAAGTGGTGTTACAGCAAACGTTTCATGGATGTGACGCGATAATTTATTGTGCGTCTGAATTTTCATACTGCCTGAACAGAGATTGAATGTTTATATACAAAGGAAAAAGAGAAGTTAGTTTCTAAAACCAGGTAAAACAAACTCGTGTGGCGTTCTTTGATGTCCGGAATCTCGACCAGAAGAATGTTCAATTTCAGAAATCAATTGGAGATTTTCCGCTCTGGTGATGAATTTTTGGAGAACTAAATTCTAGATTTTTTTTAATTGAAAGAAAGCAATTTTTAGTTGAAATTTTAATTTTAAGACTTTAAAATGCAATTCCTATTTAAGAAGAAATTACCCCAGATTTTTAAATAAATTTTAACTCCTATTTAATATTGCTCTGAAAATGGGTGACTCTTATTTGATTCTGGACGTTATTGCACAGCCAACAGACAAAGACTGTAGTTTAAGACAACTTTTAACAAAGATAAGAACCGTTAGCAGTCTACCACAATTATACTTGGTCCCTTCCAAACCGTTTACAATTTTAAGCGTTTACAAATTGAAAAATTGAAAAATCAACGTTAATCATCCGATTCTCTATTTATCTTTCACGCGCACTCTTTTCATATTTAAAGTGTTCGAGTTTCATCCACATAATAAACAAAAAATAAATAAATAAAAAAATAACAGATTCTTTTCGTGTGCGCATCGCAATTACATAGGATAATTAGGTATAGGGAAAGGATAATCTTTGCTCAAGTAATGCCTTGCAAAACGATTTGGAAGAGATCGTAAGGAATTTGTAAATATCCCTGATGAAGTTTCATGTTGGATAAATTGAAGCTCGACCGACTAGATTATAATCGTGAAGTGTCTGAGAGGTAAGAGATGAGGAAGTTGCGTGCTGTATGTGTCGACTTAACTTAAGAAAAACCAATGGGTCGAAGACTGGTTATAAAATCTTGCCCTAAAAATCAAGTTAATAAATGAGATCATGAAATAATGAGACAAATTAAATATTGGTTGAGAGTCGGTCGAAAATTTGGAAAGTTACGATTCCTGTTTCGACAAGCTTGAAAAGTGTATTTAGAGGAACGAGAAAGTTTCTTCAGGGTAAAAGTCACCATGCTACACATGAAATTGTAAATAAAGAATTCAGTGTTGGTTTGCATTTCGATCTACAGTTACCATAAATTAAGTTTACTCTCATTGTCTCCAAATTTCAGAACGCAGTATAGTGCAAATAATTATCTAGCTTGATATTTTCAGATGCAAAATTTATTTCTTTGCAAAATATTCAGTTCGGTAATAATTTCAAAAGTTTTTAAACTTTAGATAACATTCCTTTCTTCGATAATTTACTTTGATTTCCATCTTTAGAGCTTTTTATTACTTTTTAGTTTATCTAATAATCATCATTTGTGCTAGACTGTTCTGAATTTGGAATCAATGGAAGAGTTTGGAAGCCTAAAAGTGTTCTAAATAGTATCTACCATTTTCGATATGATTTTCAATATTATATATTATTAAATGATAATGGTACAAAGTATTATATGTTCTGTTGAGGAAAAGTGCGCAGAAAGTAGTGGGAATGAGATGAAAGAAATTGCGATCAAAAAGATATTTATTTATTGTATACAGATGTGTTTAAGGTCAACCTGCGTATGTATCGAGGCGAACGAATTTTTTTTACCGATTTCATATGGAAAATTTTGATAGGTTTTAGCAACAGTATTTAGAGGCAATACATATTAAAAAATAGAAAATCGAAAAATGAATTCACGATTTGATCTTGGACACATCACAGCCGTTCAGCAAAGAGCAAATTGCATTCGAATTTCAGTAATTATAAATAAACGTGGAATGCGAGCCAATTTATTATTTCTTCCTACATTTCTTGTGGGACTCAACCTTTTTCACAAAAACGTTTGCTGTTTCAGTACGTTTCAGATTTTAGGACTTCAATTTCGAAACAAACCAATTTAATTCTGTAAGGTTATTTAAGAAATATTTTCAATTTAATTAAAGCATTTATAAAATTTTTGCTGGAACTATTTGAATCATTTGTATTTAAGTTTTTAAATTTGAACACTTTGGAAGCTTGAAATTTGCAAATAAAAAAGATCCAAAATAAAAATCATAAATTTTCACGAGTCTTTGAAATAAAAAAATTAGAATTCGACTGTTTTTGAAGTTTGGAGGATTAAAGTCGGTAAATTTCTTTCTTATGTACATTGTTTTTAAGAATTTGGAATTTGGCTTCAACTCTCAAAATTTATTGAAATTAGTAATTAATTTTATTTATAAATTGAAAAAATAAACAGTGGATTTAGAGAGTTTCTATGAACTCTGAATATTCGAAAAAAGGGGGGTGGGAAACTTTGGATCCACTCTCGAAAACGTGAACTGATACCGCCGGTCCAAAATTTAATAAAACATCGTTAAAGACGATAAGGTTGTATCAACCTAAAGTCAGATTATCAGGTGAAATTTCTGGCAGTAAGTTTTTTTTGTGTAAAAGAAAGAGTAAAAATAAATGAAATTGATAGAAAAGGAAGGGAAATTCTGTGGATGTTTGTGGAGGGTAAGATCTAAGATCTACGCAAGCAGAACTTGTTAGTTGTGCTTGGATTTGTCCTGAGCTTGAAGACTGACTGGATTTGGATGAAGACTGGAAGTGGAATTTTATGGAAGATACAGTGCTAGCTAACTGGATGTCGAATCGAACGTGTTTGGAGTGAACATATAGGTGAGCTGAAGTTTCGAACAGAGGATGTGTTATGATATTGTGCACCTCTGTTGTTTGAATTTTAAGTGTCAAGAATTATATCAAATGAAGCTAGGAGTGGTGAGCAGAATCGCATGATGTAACTAGGCAGAATATTTCCACCAATCCCTCTAAATTCTCCGTCATTTTTCCTCCCTCTATTTTTCTCGTTTTATCTTTGTTCTACTTTAATTCTTTTATTTCAATTTTAACACAAATAAAATAGTTTTGTTTTTCAGTTTAAGGCTGAAAATTTGCAGGATTGGTGGAAATTTTGTAACTTTTTGCACCATGAAATAACAAAGAGTATGAATGTCTGCGTGCATCATTTTAAATTTACGAGTATCCAAACCTTTTGATTTTCTAATGCTCTTTTATTTTTTAATTAGCTAAGACCTGAATAAATTAATAAACCAATTAATTATCTAAATCTTCCAAAACTAGAATTTAAAAATGTAGAACTTGACATTCGCTTATTTACATAGTTTGAAAAATATTGCTTTTGCTAGCATTGAGATTTTACTTTCAGGAAATTAAATACTTAATCAAATCAAGGTGATAAAAATCCTCTTTTTTCAGATGAAATATCTCCAGTATGAACCACCGTGAACTCAAGAACTGATCAACAAAAAACCAGAAATCTACTTTTATTCTTCGATCATCGATGAAGAATTTGAGGACCGCTATGCATTTTTATACAAGAATAGAAAATAAAAGAAAACTAATTCTGAAAAAAAAATGGAATTTTCTTTTAAAAAATTTGCACTCATTGAATTAATAGTATCAACGGTTTATTTTTTATTTAATGCTTCACAAAGGTACATAAAATCTTAAGATTTGTATTAAATAGGAATCTACGTTAATTGAACATAATCTTGCCGAAGCAGGGTGTCTAGCACTGACTATAAAATCAATTTTAGTTCAACTTGTTTCATGGAATTGATTAAAAAATAATATAAAAGCATATTGAACTCAAAATTTTAATCGGTAACTCAGGTAACTCACGTAAACAAAGTGATTGTTCAAAAAATTGAGCACTGCTATCTTTGAACATTCCGACTTCAACTTCCGAAGGAAACTGGCCTGAAAGCCAAGCCTCTAAAAAAAATTAACTAAGATTTCTCGAATTTGTACATTAATCACTTCCTTGGCGTTCTTGTCATTCTAACTTTTCCTTAAAAATGCTAGACACTCTGGAAATATATATACATATTAGAGTAGCTCAAAAATTTACATTTTGTTATTTTCAGTGGGCGACTTACAAGAAAAAAAAATATACGTTTTTTATTTTTAAAAAATCGTGTTTAGTATTTAGTCAAACAAGTTTTTTGTCTTATGAACTTTAACGCGTAAAATGTGTACGTTATTTTACATTCTCCATTTTGGACCAGAAATTATGATACAATTTATTTAAGCTTTTATATACTCATTCCCTCACCAGTGCAGATCCATTTCATTCAATTTGTATGCCCTAAAAAGTTTAAACGAAAATTTTTGGCGTATCAAAAATTGCATAAAATCGCAATATTTGAAGACTCTTAGCGTGCATTAAATACCCTTGTTTTGTTTTAAAAGGGACCTTAAAGTTTTCCGGTGAAAAATGCATGATAGCCGTAATAAACTTAACCTTCCTTTGGAACTTCAGCACTTGTGTATCACCTGTAAACAGGATAAGTTACAAGCTTGAATGCTGCAGTGATAAACATATAAAAGTCTTAAATTTACTATTCCGAATGAACCTTAAGGCAACTCTAGAGTTTCTCTACTTTTAGTCTTACATTAAAATAAAAATTATAAAGCTTTGACTAAGTACTAAAAATTATTTTTTTTAAATAAAAAAATACGTATATTTTTTTTCCTTGTAAAGAACAATTTGGTGAAGTCGCCTATTGAAAATTACAAAATGTACATTTTTGGGCCACATATATATAATATATATTAGAGAGAGAGAGCGAGAGAGAGACAAATAAGGGGGGGGGGGGTTAAGAAGTTAAGGATTTGCTTTTAAGAGAACAATCCTTCGTCAGTTTGGCTCTATGAGTATAATCTAAGATGTATAAACTTGCTTGCTTGCTAGTCTTATCGCTACATTTCACAAGTGCTCTAAGGCAGAGATACGTTCAGAAGTAATTAATATTATATTATTATCATACTTATAGAAGTCTTTTATCAGTTTTGAGAAATATTAAGACATATGCGAACAACTTCTTGTGGTATATTCCGCAACGAGGGCGAAACAAAACGACTGATGCACTGGTATACACACTGATTGCATTGCGATTCGCTCGCGAAGGTATGAGATTTACACAAATTGATAAGCGAACCCACCAGGAAATGCCCCAGAATTTTGAGAGAAGAAGGCGTGGAACATCGCATTTTGGTCCATTTCTGAAAAATAAAACGAATTTAGTTACATTCTCACTGTAAAAAAATTCCAATAAAAATTATCAATAGGTTGTGAAATATTTTACTAAATTTCAACACCGTAATACAACGTGAATTTACCACATTTATTGTTATATTTTAAGACAAAATAGTAAAAACGAAAAAAATCAAGTTGAAATTTAAAACATTAAACATAATATTTATATCTCTTTAGCGTAAAATTACCACGATTATCATTAGTAATTTTATGTACCCTGATTCTCGGAGTAATTTTCATCGGGATTTTTTAGTGTATGAGCGTCAAAAAATGATTTTAAAATTATTCTCACCTTCTGCATCATCATTGATATCATGACCATTATCATAACGAGATCGTTTTTTCGGGTCTGATAAAATTCCATAAGCCTCACCGACTTCCTTAAATTTCTTCTCTTGCTCTTTCTTTTCTCCATCAGAAGCATTCGCATGTCGATCTTAAATTTTATTAAGTCAAGTATTAAATCCTGAAGTTAAGTTTCAAATTTGTATATATGAAATAAAATAATTGAAAAGTTTGTTTTTTACCTGGATGGTGAACCATGGCTCTTTTTCTGTAAGCTTTTTTGATATCGTCGGTAGAAGCATTCTTCTCAATTCCAAGAATCTTGTAATAATCTTTCCTTTGTGATTTCTTCAAAGCAAGTTTAGCCTCTGAGAGTAATCGTTTGTTATCTGAAATGGAAAACATTTATGAGAGAATTTTCATTGATGAAAAAGAACATTTCTAATTAATAATAAAAAGATCATTACTTCGAGTTTTGCTCATTTTGTAAGCCTTTTCGTAATCGCGTACAGCTTCTTCAAAGTCCTCAAGGTCCGTATAACATTGGGCTCTTCTTAGTAAAGCTTTCAAGTAATTTTCATCTAATCTTAAGGCTTCTGTGCATTCAGTTATTGACTCGTTGAGCCTGCCAAGCTGTTATAAATACACAATTACAAATGATTAACGATTTTAGGACAGAATTAATTAAAAAATTTTAAATTACCTTTGCAGCAACCGTAGCTTTGTTGAAATGTAATTTCGCATTCGTCATCCCATTATGTGGGTCGAGAAGTAAAGCTTCTGTGTAGAGATTATAAGCTTCTTCGAAGCGGTCCGCTTTAAATGCCACATTTCCTTCCTCTTTCTTCAGCTTCAGGGATTTCGCTTTCTATGAATAAAAAGGTTATCGAAAAACTAGTTTTCAAAACGCTCAAAGTTCTGGTTTATTCAAATATTTATTGGATACGTACCTTATATATTTTAAGTGCTTTTCCATGATCGGGTGCAAGGCGAAGAACTTGTTGAAAATGAGAGAAAGCTCTCTCAATATTATCTTGGTAGTATAAACACATACCACGAACATAAATTGCATCTGCATTTTGCTTATCGATGTGCAAAACGTCGCTAAAAGCAAATAATTAATTAAGATTTTGAATCAGCTGCAGTTAAAGTGATTAAATAAAATTTAAGGGAAATTTACTTTGCAATGTCCTGAGCTTCCTGGTATCTTCCCAAAAATGCTAAACATTCTGCCTTTGTTAGTTTGAATCTTGGGCAGCTTGTGCTCACATCACAACAACGGTCCATGCAATATACAACCTAGAAATTTAATTAAAATCAATCTT
Source organism: Synergus laeviventris (assembly GCA_032275145.1). NCBI lineage: Eukaryota > Metazoa > Arthropoda > Insecta > Hymenoptera > Cynipidae > Synergus > Synergus laeviventris. Next base: position 2,062,269 of record JAUESI010000029.1, read on the forward strand.
TAAGATTGAAATTATTTTTCACATCAGATTTAATTTAAATTAGGTACTTAATAAAATATAAATTACTTTTCGGTAATCTTTGGCTGCGTAAGCAGTTTCAGCTTCAAGGAGATATCTTCGCAGATGTTCTAGGTCTCTTTTTTCAGCGACAACTGAAGCTTCCGTGGGATCAATCTCTTTCATTTTATTTATTGTGGTTTCACTGCTCACGAGATCGCCGAGAATCAAAGAGCATTTTACTACTCGAGAATATGCCTGAAAACAACAATTTTAGAATAAGTACGTTCCTTTTTATTGTTTGACCAGACTATAAGAAATAAAGTAATTTCAGATGAAATATTAATCAACCTTTAGGAATTTCGGGTCCAATTCAATGCGTTTCTGAGCATCTTTCAATGCGTCTCGATAAAGGCCCATCATCATAAAACAAGCTGAACGATTGCCATAATATCGTGCTGTGTCGGGACATAATTCTGAAAAAAAAAATTATTCAAAGGAATTTAAATTCCCAATTGTGAATGTATAACATATTTGTTCTGTTAATTATACTTACCGATTGCTTCACTGTAGCCTACCAAAGCTTTTTTGTACTCCTTCGTTGCATAAAATTTGTTAGCCTCTTCTTTTTTCAATTCGGCTAATCTAAAACAAAGGAAATATTCAAAATTTTTTCCCATCTATTCGATATTGACAAATTTTGAAAAAAATAGGATAGTTTAGAAAAGAGAATGCTTGGGAATTACGTTCTTTTATTAGAGAAGAAATAAAACAGAAAATCACATGAGGTTAAATAAGAAAGAATCTGAGGGAACTAGTTTTTCTCCTGATAATGAAAATGTAACTCAAATTAGTGAAAATCAACGAAAATCGGACTTACGAAATATTAAAGGTCTTGTCGACTCTTGATAGCGTCATATTTATATTGCAAACACTCAAAATGTGAATTAAACCCTACGAAGACGTTCTAAATTAAATAATTTAAAATTGAATAATTATGAAGGGGGCCACCCGCGGATTTCACGGTTATTTGAATTGATAAATTAATAAAATACATAAATATCGAGAACTACAGAAAAGGTTATCGATTTACTTTTTTGACAAGATAACCTGAGACAACATTTTTAAATCGTTTTTAACCACTTAAATTAAATGTTATTTAAAAAAATGAACAGGTACATTGGTAACTGATCTAAAATACCTCAGGATGTAAATTATATAGGATAATCGATCTGAATTTAATTATAAATATATAGAGGTAGACATGCAACGTGAAACTACATTATTTTCGAACAAAAATAAAACGAAAACAACCTGTGTGAGTATTATATTGAAGTTTATGCATTTAGACTTTACAGTTATGTACATATTATTGGAGTGCAGCGTGCATAACGAATGGAAATGAAAAATAGGTCGTACAACGGAGACCTTCAATAGATTGCACAGCAATAACGAAAATAGACAAGAAAACGGTCAAATAGGAGTTTTTTAAAATTTAAGATTGGAAAAAATGCTTACAAGTGAAAGTTTTGTGGAAAAATGAACCTTCAATGGAACAGACATGTGTATAAAGTTCATTATTCAAGAAAGACCGAACAGGTTTTTTAAAAGTTAGGTTATATTAAAAAAACTCATTTTTTCTTTAAATTTCTGTATCGCATTAAAAATATTGTAAAGTAATGGTTCAAACTTACATTTCTGCCGCTGGGGATGACTCACACGGTTCCAAGGGATTAATTGTTGGGTTTTCACGGTTTTCACTCACACTCACCACTTCATCTGCCATGTTTTCCATTTTAAAGTTGACTAAGAACTTTTAAACTAGCATTCAAAAAATCAGTGAAAAACAAACGATTTAAACCGAAAAACCTTAACTTTCGATTTTTGCAAGAACAAAGATAATATAGCAGATTTGGCAACTACAGTCACTGCGAAATGCAAATGCCACGGAGTAGTTATAAGTGGTTATAAGGAAGTGGCGTACCTGGATGGATGGGTGATGGCATGATCCAACTATACATGGTCTAGCCACGCGCAAGTAAAAAAAATCAGGATCCGGACTCAATGTACGCCATATTGAATAAGTGAGGGCGGCAGATTTGAGTAGGTGATACAAATAAATGAATGCATCTACATTTTTT
>JAUESI010000029.1:2064506-2084046 GCA_032275145.1 Synergus laeviventris
ATGGCCGTTGCTGAGTCTGCGCGACTTTGAACGAAATTGGGTCCTCTGATGGCTAGACCATGTATTTTTGGATCATGGGTGATGGGTCTGTCAGACAGTGCTCTCAAAGGTCTCAAAGGTAGCTCTGCGCGCGCCGTGCGTGTTGATTTCCCGCTTGAGAAATTCTGTTATTGGCTGTAATCTGGCGCACGATTCAAATTCAAATTAAATTAATTCGATTTTCAATCGCTCGTCAAATTTTGACCAATGGTAGTATTTCTTCAGTGGAAGGCCAACTTACGTTGCGCGCGCAGGCATCCAACTGGCAGCACGGGTCACTGAAGTGCACTGAACAGTTGGGTTTGTATCATGTTGTTAACAATTGTTATTGTATTGTATTATCAGAGTCAGTACTGTCAGTAGTCAGTATCAATTCAGTTGTTCAGTTCAATCTTCAGACAATTGAGTCAGTCCACTTCATGATTCAGTTGGATCTTGAATCATGGTCCAGTTGTTACAGTAACAGCACGGAGTAATAGTCAGTATCAGCAATGAGCAATTCATAATTGTCATTTGTCAGTAATGATCGCGAACGCGAACGTGTAAAAGGTATGGTTGTGCATCAACTAGCAGTTTAATCTCTATTGATTTGTAAAGTTTTTAGACTTTTAATTATATTAGTTATCTATTTTTATAGTAATTTTAAGATTTACAAAATTTTAAACATATTTTAAACGTACATAACCTATCATATTTCCAGTAAAATAATTAGTAAATGAAACTCGTTAATTGTTTTCCTCCCTATAGTTTTGATTAAATATATTTCTTAAATTCTAGGTTTAATTAGAAAAAAATGGGACCTCCAAAGAGATTCAGGAAGGACGCAGGTATTTGTTAAATTTACTGTTTTTGCTTAGAAAATTTAAGATTTTTAACTGACTTTTTAATGGTATCAATTTTTTTGTATTCAATTAAAATACTTGTTTTAAATTTAATTCTAGATAAGCGATTTGGAAAAAGGAATAAGGATGATTATGATGATTACCATGATGAAGATGTCGCTGAAGCAAGAGAATCAGGAGGTATTCCAGCTGCAGCGAAATACGATATTGAAAAACAGGAACCTGCAGCAGAAGATGAATTTGGGGCCAAAGATTATCGTTCACAAATGACTCTAAAACCTGATCATGAATCCAGAGCATTGTGGGTCGTAAGTATTTTATTAAACAAGAGCTACTAATTCATGGTTTTGTGGAAAAATTTTAACATACAAGGAATACAAAATACAGTAAATTCTACTTTTAGGCTCCGAATGGACACATTTTTCTGGAATCATTCTCTCCAGTTTACAAAGAAGCTCAAGATTTCTTAGTCGCAATTGCAGAACCCGTAGCCCGCCCAAAATACATTCATGAGGTATTTAAATTAATTGTACATTTTGTGTAAAAATGATAATTGAAATATGTAATAGATTATTTTTTATTTTCAGTATAAATTAACAGCTTATTCGCTTTACGCAGCTGTTAGTGTTGGCCTACAAACTCACGATATAACCGAGTATCTGGAAAAATTGAGCAAAACGAGTATTCCTGATGGAATTGTTGAATTCATAAGGATTTGTACTTTATCATATGGAAAGGTATATAGACTTTATAAGCTACCTGTGAGAGATTATAAAGAAAACTTCTAATCGAAATCTGTGACTTTATTTTTATAGGTCAAGTTGGTCTTAAAACACAACAAATATTTTGTGGAATCTGCATTTCCCGAAGTTTTGCAGAAGTTATTGAAGGACCCAGTTATTCAGGAGTGCAGGCTGATTAGAAACGTAGATGAGGTTGATAAGGATGGTCTTATCACGGATATCCATGACAAAACGAATGCTCTACCGGTTTATAAATCTTTATTAATTTTACTTTCTCATTCGTTTAGGAATTTGTGTGCTAATAATAATCTCTATTCCTTAATTTAGTTTGGTACGAAGCCAGGGGCAAGTGAACAACCTTCCAGCAGCGTCATAGCAGTTCCGGATGAAATTTCTACTGTTTATGAGAAGATTGATAAGGAGGATGAAGACGAGGAGGCAGAACAGCAACTGAAGACTATCAGCTTTGAAGTTAATCAAGTAATATTCGAATTCAAATATTCAAATATAGAATAGCACTTCTAATAGTATATTGTAAATTGTAATATGCGATGTTGTTAAATTTATTTTCAGGAAAAGATTGAAGTAATTCAGAAGAGATGTATTGAGTTAGACCATCCGCTTCTTGCTGAATATGATTTCAGAAACGATACCGTTAACCCGAACATTAAGTACGTGACTTCTAATAAATATAAATTGAATTGATCAGTTTCTGTAACTCATAATTGATTACATTTTATAAAAAGTTTCATACTTTTAGTATTGATCTGAAGCCATCAGCAGTGTTAAGACCCTACCAGGAAAAGAGTCTGAGAAAAATGTTTGGAAATGGACGGGCAAGATCTGGAGTCATCGTTCTACCTTGTGGTAATTGGGATGATCTACCTAACTCCAAAAATAAACTCGAAAACTAGTTTTTCACTAATGCTAATACTAATTTTATTTTTTCTAGGAGCTGGTAAAAGTTTAGTCGGAGTAACTGCCTGTTGTACAGTGAGAAAGCGAGCTCTTGTTCTCTGCAATTCTGGTGTTTCAGTGGAGCAATGGAAACAACAATTTAAAATGTGGTCCACAGCAGACGATTCGATGATTTGTCGATTTACGAGCGAAGCGAAAGACAAACCCATGGGCTGTGGGATTTTGGTCACTACTTATTCCATGATCACGCACACACAGAAACGATCCTGGGAAGCAGAGCAGACAATGAGGTGGCTTCAGGAACAGGAATGGGGAATTATGGTTTTGGATGGTAAATTATTTTATCTATATGATTTAATTTAGTTTCTATTTCAAATACGTATTATTTATTTGTTAAATTAATTCATTATCTCTTAATCACAGAGGTCCACTCTATACCAGCAAAGATGTTCAGAAGAGTCTTAACACTTGTCCAGTCGCATTGTAAATTAGGACTCACAGCTACTTTGTTGAGAGAGGATGACAAAATTGCCGACTTAAACTTTTTGATTGGACCAAAACTTTATGAGGCTAACTGGCTAGAATTGCAAAGGCGAGGATTTATCGCAAGAGTCCAGTGTGCCGAAGTATGGTGTCCAATGACTGCGGAATTTTACAGGGAATATCTCAACTGCAAGATGAGTAGAAAGTTGGTGAGTCGAAAAGAACCAAAATTGTTTTCTCGTTTCATTTTAGCTTCATTTTCAGCTTCGATTTTAAATAATTTTGTCATTTTTTCAGCTCTTGTACGTGATGAACCCGAATAAATTTCGGGCCTGTCAATATCTCATCCGATATCATGAGAGAAGAGGAGATAAAACGATCGTCTTTTCGGATAATGTCTTCGCTCTGAAGCATTATGCTATTAAAATGAACAAACCATACATTTATGGCCCGACTAGTCAAGTAAATTTAAAATAAAATGTGTGATTGAATACAAGAATTATTACTTTATATTAATATTTAACTTTTCCTTTTTACAGAGTGAAAGGATTCAAATTTTGCAAAATTTTAAGTATAATTTGAAAGTCAATACCATATTTGTGAGCAAAGTTGCAGATACCTCGTTCGATTTGCCAGAAGCAAATGTTTTGATTCAAATATCATCGCATGGTGGTTCCAGGAGGCAAGAAGCTCAAAGGTTGGGCCGAATTTTACGAGCAAAGAAAGGTATTTATTTTATCTATTAAATTTATTTAAGTTTTAGTTTGCCTTTGTTCGCCCTTTGTGCTAAAATTAAAGTCTATTTCTCTTATTTTTAGGTGCGATTGCTGAGGAATATAACGCATTTTTCTACACACTGGTTTCCCAAGATACTTTTGAAATGGATTATTCCAGGAGGCGACAACAGTTTTTGGTAAACCAGGGCTACGCTTACAAGGTCATCACAAAACTTTCTGGGATGGAAGAGGTGTGTATACCTTTTCGAATTTGTGTGATTCACCGATTTGTAAATACAAAATTAGTCTCCTAATTCTTTAATATTTTTTATTGCAGGAGCCAGATATGTTTTACAAAACAAAAGAGGAACAGATTAATTTGCTGCAGCAAGTTTTGGCTGCTAGTGATATAGATGCAGACGAAGAAAAATTGCCTGGAGAAGGTGGTCGTTCTGTAAGTAAAATTAATTTAATAATTTTAAAAGTAATTTATCATACTTTGATGGATTTTATTAATGTTATATATGAATTTACTTTAAGATTATTCGGAAAGCAGGGAACATGGCTTCTACCTCCGGTGCAGATGATGCTGTTTACTATGAGTACAAAAAATCTAGTACATCTGCTGCAAATAAACATCCATTGTTTAAAAAATTCAGAAACTGAGCGTTAAAGATTTTAGAAGAATCGGAAGCATCGATTGACTTGTGCAACTCATTCGGTAAAAAATTGTAATCTTCTGCGAGTATAAGAATTGTTTTACTTAAATATATCAGTGTGCATAGTTTATGGAAAACATATTCTCTTTTGTACAAAAACCGAAGATGTTTTTTTTTTTAATTTATTGATAAGGATTTAACTGAGAACTGAATAAAGATACGTAAGTGAGCGCGCTTGCTTTGTGAAGTGTGAAAAAGACTTCAGCCAAGTAAGCTCGCAGCATCAATATATTCCGCCATTATCGGTATTTATTTATCTCGCGCTGTAACTTCAAATATTACCTTTCTCGGGAAATGATTAATGATTATCAACTTAGCTGCTAGCTATTGACCATTCCCTGTTAAAAAATTCAAAAAGTCATAAACCGCCTTTTTTCCCAGCTACTTTCAGCTACTATAAACTTTTTTCTACCATATATCTATATCTTTACTCTAATTCATGCTCACTTTATTAAAATATGTCCAAAAACGCCTATAAAGTCCTTAAATGCATATATATCAGTGCATAACATGCATAAATATTCGCCTTATCACTTTTAGTGAAGTCTAATTTCAAAAGATGGCGCATCATGTTCTCTTTTTTCCAGGGTCAGTGTGGCAAATAAGCCGGAAACCGCCATTTTATTCTCAGATGACACACAAACGCATCTCTGGTGAAAGCGTCAAATGAAAGCACGCGGAAGTGGGAAGAAAATGGCGGAGCCAATGAGCAAACGGTACAGTAATATGTTACACTGTCTCTAGTCCCTTTATACTCTTCGTTCCTTTTTTATCGTTCGGAGAATATCGGGATCAGTTTGGAAGCCGAACTGAGCCGAACTCCAAGTGTCGAGGGTGGAACCCCATGGATGGAACGTGGTGGGTGGAACGCTGGAACGCAGGATTCAGGAACGGTGTTTGAAGCATTTCGAGTGTGATGTGATGTTTGAGGTGTAGTGTATGGAAAAAGACAGTTCGGTTTTTTAAAACGATTTTTTGGAAAAATTGAAGCGGCTCTCGTAGAGCCTAAAAGTTTGGGAATTCGCGCTCTCGCGACCATCAATGATGGATATTCTCAAAAATATTTCATCCACCTTCTGGTCACCTGATATTTGGTTACCACCGAATACGACGTGGGACGACATCGTGCCGGACTCGACTAATAAATATGCCGACTATAGGCATTTATTATTCCCAATTCCCATGGCCTTCATCCTTTTAGGGATTCGGTTTGCTGTCGAAAGGTAGAGTTTATTTTTTTCTACAGTTTTTAGCTTGTATGCGGCGAATTGTATTTTCGTCTCCAAAGCAAGGTTAATTTCTCATTTTCTTTCAATGATGTGAGATCTAGGAGATTTGCTAATAGCATTTTACCGTTAGGGCTTGGTAGCCATTATTCATTAGCTTTCAAATTTGGAGTGAAGTATTCAGGCACGTCAATAACAAAACTATACCAACTGATGCCTGATTTCATTGGCTGAAAATAATGATATGCAATCAGCTATAATAACAAAATGAGCAAGCCATCTTACTCATATCTTATTTAATTCATGAATGAATGCTTATTATTTGAAAATGAGCCTAAGAGCGATGCACTTTTTTGAAAAGGTCCGATTTTACAAAATTAAGGCTTTCTGTTTTCCTTCTATGAAGAAACATTCAAATTCAAGACTTAATAATTTGGAAATGAAAACTGCAAGTCTCGAAACCTTCCATAATTTATTGATATTTTTTACTTGCTTTTTGCAGTCGTTTTACTTCAAATTATAATGGGAAATAATTTTCAGTAACAATGGATTAAAACTGAGTAATTTTTTTAGAACATAATGACGTATGGCAGTTTTTATGACTCAAGGTTACAATGCTAAATCATTACATTTTTATTGATCTATATGTGTATTAGCATTTGTCCCTATTAGGAAATATAATTGGAAGATAAAATTTGAAATAAAATGATTTCTTTTAATTTTAATATATTTTATTGCAACAAAGTTGTATCAAATTGTTGATTGTTGATATTTATGTGACTTCAGGGCTTAACCTTTCTTGAGGTGCTTCTTTATGTCAACTTTTACAGCGAAAGTACTATTTTTATTTCTTAATTCGATAAATGAACGGTTTCGCCGCAAAACCATGTGAAAAATTGTCCATGAGAGTAAAAAAAACGATTTTTTGAAAAAAGTGTCACTTGCATGATTATGTATTTCTCCCCTGTTGTGACAAACATCGGTTTTTTTTAAATCGATGTTTGTCACAATAAATAATAAATCAACAATTTTCAATAGCGTTTCACTTGATTGTACTGAATGGTTTAACCTTCCATTTGTAACTTCTTGGAAGTTTTATCTTTTCTTTTGTAATCTTTTTATCTTTGGCAGAGTTATAGTTATTAAAGTGTGATAAGATCATGTGCAATTGAAACATTTGCTATAAATTTCAAATGCCTGTTATTATACCCGTTTAACGAAAATCAGAATTATATTAGAAAACAATTCTTCCACTTTTTCGCAATAGTTTCTAGTATTATTTTATTCTGCATTTTTTTCAATACTGGATGATCATGTGATGACAAATACTGAAGTTTATATGTAAAATTTTGATGATAAATATTTTTGCCACAAAAATGGACCGAATGTGTTATAAAATATTAGATTGAAACCTTAATGAGATTGAAGGTTATAGTTCGCGACTTTATCTCTGACCTGGAGTGCTTAATATCTCGACGGGGTGACATTCAAGAGATGTGTGTACATACTTCATTAATCTTTATGAGATCTTTCATTCAAAAATTTGTGTGTCGAATTTGAAAATCTAAGATCTTTTATCTGAAGTAAAATGTCAGCACCATTAATGTTTAATTTAAAAAAAATTAAAACTAAAGAGTATCGTTGATCAAAGCAGATAACTGATGTAGAAAGTTGTACCAATTTGCAATCAATCGTTCTATATCACCTTTGATACTTATTATATAATTAGGAAACTAAATATAGTTTCAAAGATTAGAATTAAAATAATTTATTTGTTCAATAGGTACTTCTTCAGTCCAGTGGGGAGGTGGCTGGGAATAAAAACAACGAGAACAAAGAAGGCTCAGCCAAATCTCATATTGGAAAAAGCCTATGCGAGCAAACACATTAAGCATAAGCAGGTATGATAATAAATATTCGATTTCTTCATTTTTTTAACCAATATTTTAATAAGGCATTTTTTTCACTCTATACGCACAATTTCATTCGAAAAAACAGTATCGCTACAGAGTGGAAAAATATCTAATTATAATTTTTGTTAAGTTAAAAATGAAGAGATCTAATTTTTAAGTTTTTCAAATTTTTAATTAGAGTTATTTTTGTTTCTTTCCAAAGTCGTGGCTTAATTTTAATTTTATCTCTCTTCATGTATATTTAAAATCGACTTCCAGTCAGCAAAAGAAAATATTGCTTCGTAAATTGATTTAAATTTTCTGATAAATATTCTGCATCAAGGATTCGTAAAGTACTTGAACTGATTATTCAATTGGTCGGTCATGCTTTGTAGAAAATGTTTTCTTTTCAATAGAGAACTTCTATTCACTACCATTTTTCAGGATACGAGCGACATATTTATCTGCGAAATAGCACTGTCTGGTATTTGCTCAATAATTACTGCTAGTAGTGTTCGAGTAGAGTAAAAATTCCTGACGTGGCGTATCTCGACTTATCTTCGCTAAATTGTCTTCAAACGTATATAAGATCAGGACAAAGCTTTGCGTGTCTTTTATAATTACGTATGTAATCCTGTAAAGAAGCGGGTCATTATTACGCACGTAATTAAGTCTTTTTTTTCCATCATAGCAGTCTCTGCCACGAAAATTTATATATGACTAAACGGCCTTCCTTCACGCATCAAAGAAAATACAAAGATTTCACTTCTTAGTTTTTGTATCTAAAGCTTTTTTTCAAAATGGAGATGAAGGGAAAGTAAATTAAATTTGAGCCTGCATTAAAAATATCGAGATTTGATTAATAATTTATGGTTTAATTATTTAACTTTAAATGTTAAACTTCAGTTGTGTGTAATTTAATCTTTTATAAACAGCCTTCTAGGTTTCTTAAGATGGAGTTATGTAATAGTAAGTAACTAGATATCCTTTTGCAGATATTAGCCTTGGCGAAGCAGTTAGATTGGAGTGAACGACAAGTGGAAAGATGGCTGAGGTTACGACGCTCTCAAGATAAACCATCGACTCTAACAAAGTTTTGCGAAAACAGGTCAGCTAAAACACTACAAAATAAAGAAAAATTAAACTAAGTTAAATTTACTTTTGAATGGTAACTAAATTACTTTTTCAAGTAGATATTTTAATATATATATCCTCTTTTGCAGTTGGAGATGTTTGTATTACTCATACTCATTTGTATATGGCCTCATTGTCTTATGGGACAAACCATGGATGTGGGATATAAATCACTGTTATTACAAGTACCCCTATCATCCAGTAACCAATGATATATGGTGGTATTACATGGTATCCATGGCATTTTATTGGTCACTCAGTTTTTCCCAATTCTTTGATGTGAAGCGAAAGGACTTCTGGCAAATGTTTGTTCATCACATAGCCACAATTGTTCTCATGTGCTTTTCCTGGGTAGGAAATTTGACTAGAATCGGTTCTCTTGTACTCGTCGTGCATGACTGTGCCGATATTTTCTTAGAGGTAATATTATTTGTAATTCTCAGAGATTAATTTAATTTTATCTTCACATGGTGTAAATAAATAAAAATTATTTTCTAGGCTGCAAAGATGGCAAAGTATGCCAATTACCAAAAAGTATGTGACATTATATTTGTGATCTTCACAGTTCTGTGGATTGTAACGCGTATGGGTGTTTATCCCTTCTGGATTATTTATAGGTAATTTATCTTTTATTGTCTCACTTTTTAACATTTAATTACTTTTAAAAAGGGACAACAATTAATCGATAAAATTTTTACTGTTTTGCAGCACGTCCATAGAAGCACCTAAGATAGTACCAATGTTCCCTGCGTATTATATTTTTAATTCTCTGCTGAGTTTACTGTTGGTCCTTCACGCATTTTGGACCTGGTTGATATTAAGGATAGCGTATAATGCCTTTTATGCTGGTCAGGTAAGCACATTCATAAACATTTAGCAGTTCCTTAATTCGGCTATCCAAATAAGAAATCCAACGAGATCTCTATGTTATTCCAAATACTCGAACTTACTGTATGTAAGTCCCGACTTTCTTTCAGAAGCTCAATTTTATAATTTTTATCAAACGCTCATCTGTAGAGAAATAAGCCTGTGCCATGTTAGTTTTAATAGAGAAATGGAATGAATGTTGAAGGAATGTTTTTACAAGTCTGCAAATAATTGCATACTTTTATTAAATTTTATAAGATTTCTAAAAAAAATTGTTTTTATAAAGCATAAGCATTCTCTTCTTTAGAGATTTATTATTTGGAAATACGAAAACACATAGTTAGAACTGAAAGGGTTAATGATTGTTGAAAATTTAATGAATTTTAAAGTAAATTTTAATCCCTAATTTAAGATAGTGATTAAATAAGCTTTGTATTATTTAGGAATAAGATACGAGTATCTTTTATACGACAATGTTTTTACAAATTAAATTTATCTAGATTTTTGTATAAGGATAGAAATATGTAATTCAGTGTTTTAAGGAGAAATAGAAAAAGAAATTTAAAGCATGTGATTCACAATGTATAAAAAAATACACTATTTTGCAGATGGAAGGTGATATTCGAAGTGACAGTAGCGAAGATATTTCTGATACCTCTGTAAACAGTGCGTCGGCCAACAATTCTGTTAACCATGTCAGCAGACATAATTCCAAACAAAAGTTAAACTAACGAACAATATCTAATCACCATAGATATAAATCGATTTTCACAACTGTGAATGCGAAATTAGACACTAGATTTTACGGTGAAAATCTCAACGATCTAATTTTCCTCGCTAGAGTCTTAACTTATCTTCATTAGCATTCAGGAATGTATTACGATTTACGAATTTTGAGGCGTGGAACTCTGTTTTGTCTTTGATATTTTTATGATCGATAAGCGCTTTTATACGAAAATCTAGTTCGAGATATGTACACTTGTCATCATTCATTCATCAAATCAAACATTCATGATTGTCATTATTAAGTAGACAAATATTGTAATAAAATATTAAGTCAATGATATGGAAATTTCTTTATTGTGCTCGCCTTTTCCTTTTTCTCTCTAGATACCTTTTTAAAAAAGATCAAACTATTTCAAGAATTACCTGATAACTTATATAGTATCAAGAATTATTTATGATAATTGGCTTACTCGTAATGTCGGATACAAGAGATTGAGATCCCCGAAGCAAATTGGACAAATGAAGTAGAAAGAATACGTAAATGACTTCATTTTCTATAAATTGAGGAAAATTAATTAGGAAAATAATTTCAGAAAATTACTTAGATAATAAATTTAGACTCGAAGAAAGATTATCCGAGGTTTGATTTTAACATATCTCTCTCATTCAATGCTACATTTATATAATTCACCAAAATTCTAATAAATAATTCTTAAATCTTCACACGGCTTAAACAATGGTCTAATTTTCAGGACAAAGAGCAATTTTTGAATTGACCTAAACGATGTCAGAATTTGCAGAATGGAAATAAAATTTTCAGGGTTTGGATGAACAATAAATATTATCAAACATATAATTAAAAAGAAAAACTATATTCGCATCAGGACTACGTACAATCGATAGTGGTTGTAGATGAATTGAGAATTTTATTTTTCCTCCATAATCCTACTTCTCTCGATATAATTAAATAGGTACAAAAAAGTCGGATTACGCATGAGTCTGCGTCTGCTGCATTGCACTCGCTCGTATTTAATTACAATTAACAATCGTAAAGTAAATCTGTACAGCTAAATCAACAAAAAATATCATATTTATATATTTATATATATAACACATAGATGCCTAATAACCAAATTCTCTTTCTCTTTTCATTCTGCGCACATCAGTGTTTATTATTATCATCAGATATTATTATTATTATTATTATATCGTTATACATTTCACTATATCACACTTTTCGTGCCTGTGCACGTAATTGTAATAAATTGATTTTTTTTCATTTTGAAAGGACGCAAATCGGAAAAAAATCGTCTCGTCGAGACCAAGATGAAATTGCACGACCCCAAAAGAAGAGATCCTCATTTATTATTTTAAAATCTTTTTCATGCTTCGCTCTTTCTCATTGCTAGACTTTGATTTTGAAATTGAGAAAAAATATGTCACGTAACAGAACAGAAATGGCGAACACTAAGATTATAATTCGTACCTACCAAGTATTTTGTACAAGCTTTTAACATGGAACGTCTTGTATTCATCGATTTTATATAACATTGCTTAGTATTGCCTCATTTATACATTTATATTTTTATTTATATGTATATTGCCGCATAGCTACACAAATATGTACATCATTTCACATTTATACCCGGGCATAGACTTACAATATTGCGTCTATATTTAGCTTTTTAAATGACACAACAGTAATCGGGTATACAATTTGGTTCTAAAATCAATTGATAATATCTTCGAAGAAAAATCAAATTTACACCCACTAGATGATAAATAACGCCCTGGAAGAAAATAATACTTTCAGACAAGGATTAAAATTTTTCAAATTAATCTTGTCATGATATTGCCACTTTTAAACTTAAAGTATTCGTAGAAATGAAACAATAGAGAGCTTGTTAACTTTAAGGATAAGTACAATGATTCTTCTAAATATTCGACCTAAAGAATCTTGTAAACTTGGTTTTAATTTGTAAGGTGAAATGATAATATAAGAGCAGTCTTTTGGATTAATTTATCCCCACTGAAAATATTGTTCGTGAGAGTTAACGGATTACATTTAGTTTTATAGTTTAAAAACTAAAGCGCGCATACTTCTATTCTGTTCTTTCGACTTTAGGCGCCTTATATTGGTTGAACTTTTTCTATCGAATTGTGATTTTGTCTAACTAGGGTTCAGTGGATTTGGCACTTTGTCTTTTGTTGTCTGCTTGTATTGTTCAGGTTTTTCAAATTTTTACATAGATTTAAAGTTATATTGATTCTTTTACATAAAACTGAATTTTCAAACTTGGTATTATAAAGGATTTCCAATACTGTAAAATAATACAAATTCTCCAATAAAATTTCAAGAATAGTCTAGAAAATACAGCAATTCAAAGTCTAACCTGCTGTAATACAAGCGGACAAGGTCTAGTCGCACACACCAGAAACTCTGAACTTGTTTTTCATCCGACTCACCGGGTCTCCTTTGTTCAATAACTTATTAAATACAAGGAATATCTACTCGGTAAAGCCTCAGTACATTGTATGCTCTGAGACAAACGATCTCGTTCTCGTTTTTCACGGGGAGAGAGGGAGAGTTAAAATGATATGCTCGAAAGGACTTTGGGTTCAATTGTGTGACTTAACTAAATTATTAAGTACGAGCCGTTCTTGGACGAAGCTACTAAGAGGCAGAGCTGTACCAGCTATTCGTCGCAGTCTTGTTCGTCGGATGGTATAAATGAAAACCAGGACCAGCCGCTGGGTGATGGTAAAATTGGGGTTGTTCACCGAGACTTGCAGAAGCGTAGGCTGCTGCTGCATCCAGGGCACTAGGATGAACAGCTGCAGAATAAACTTGGGGTTTTAGAGGCAGGGGTTGTGCAGGTTCGTACTGATGTCGAAGGACTGGATCTCCATAGATAGTAGATTCGTAACTGCTAACGACACTAGTAGAATGCAGCTGTTGTTGCTGCTGTTGTTGTTGTTTATCTCGAGGTGAGACTGAGGAAGGTGGAGTCATAGCGGAATGATAATCAACAGCGTAACCGCCTGCGGAGGAATAGGAGGAAACGAGACTCGTGAAGGCATCAGAGTTACTCGTACCAGGTCCTTTTTGATTGTGAGCTGCGAGAACGAACTGGTGTTCTCCGTAGGTTGAAGACCCTTCGGATCCTGGAGGAGTTGGTAAAGGTCCGTTTTGGGCTGTTTCGGTGTAGTAACCTCCTCCCGAGGATGGTGCTCGTGATCCACTGGAGGTGATGCCCTGGCGGTTGAAAAAAAAATTCATGAGATTTCTGTGAACTTCACATTGTTTCCTCATTGTTTCTCCCAAACGGGTAGACACCATGAAGTAAAATTAAATTAAATACGTATTTAGATCCTCACCTGAACATTGGCACGAATAACACTTTCTCTATTTGTAGCATAGAGATGCCTCAAAAGAGCAGAAGCCGGAAGAGATGGTGTGCTAGGTTGCTGAGGACTCGCATGTCCCAGATGATGATGTGCTCCAATCCACTGGATTGTGCTTCTCTGCTGCTGTTGTTTCAACAAAGCATCAGTGCTAAAATCCGTTGGTTGATGAATCGCTGGCGAGTCTGGTTTGCTCAAAGAAGCTCCAGGGAGATGTTTCGACATCGCCTGCTCTATATCTTTAACAGATGCACTCACTCCTGGTGGATTTTCCGGAGGTTCGGGTCGGATTTCCGTTCTTCGAGTTTTGGGACTCGGAGCTCTGAGTACCTGCTCAGTTGATGGAAGGGAATGATTTGAAGAGGCTGGACTCAAAGCGTTACTTCTTCCATTTGGAGTCTTCGGAATCGACTCTTCTTCTTCCTCCTCTTCTCCGGAACTACTCTCCTCTTCCTGGACCAATTTCCGCTTACTTCCTCGCATTTTTACAGAGAGGGAATCAATGTTCGTTGCTGTCTGAGGTTCTTGTTGTTGAAGCTGAGCCATGTTTTCATGGTTTCTTCCTCCCCGAGTTTCACCTTCTGAACCCCGGGTATCTTCCTTGTCTTCAGGGGGAGAATGATGAGAGTGTTCAGGATGCTGGTTCGTAGCTGGACCTCCACTGCTTCGACCTTCTTATATAAAAAAAAACGATTTAATGTATTAGGTAAAATTTATTTTCTAATTTATAGATAGAATTGGTGACCTCAAACAATTTTCCCACTTTGCTCAACGAATAGAAATAGAGATATTTTCCCTCTAGATCGGTATTCTTTTATGAAATAAAAATGTGTCTTATAGAGAGCAAAAAAATGTTTAATTTTAATCATTTTTGTTTAAAACGAAGAATTTGAAATACAACCTCAAATTTAAGTGTTTCCATTTGCATGATATATAACTTCTATTTAAAAAATGAGCACCGCTATAACAGAGCGAAAAATCTAATTGTAATCTAATCGAATTTAAATGTAATATTTGTTAAGTAAAATGATGAAATCAAATTTTACGGTTAGAATTTGGATTCAGCAACCTTAATAATTATTCTATACTCAAATGTGGTAGAAGAAAAATATTACGGCTACTGATTTTGAAGGCTCGTAAATATCGTTGGTCGTTAAAGAGTGTTGACAAGGATCGATTTGCAGACTACAAAGCAGCTAGTTTTTGAATAGGGATTGTCTAGTATCTAGTTTATCCCACATAACTAACCGGCCTTTGAGGCCTCTATAGATTATATTGATCCCGATGGTAGAACATTGACGCAAGAAGTGCTAGTAGTCCATTGAGTCGGCAACATTCCCCTTTGGACACGCTCTCGAAAACGTTAAACGGAATTGAGCGAGGCAGAATGGAACGGAACGCATTCAAGGCGCTGATCTTAACACAAGAGGGGCAAGAACAAGGAGTCACCGACAACTGGCCTACGAAACGTATCGGATCGGCCACCTCGTGATCTTCTTACCTCCAGAACTCTCACCTTTCCTCCAGGTGAGAATGCACTTGCATCAGTCACCAGGGCCACTTGCATTAACATATGAAGACATTCGATACGGAAATAATATCCTCTTTTTATCATATTTTACTAAAGAAGAACTCCAGATGTATTTAAATACTCAGGAGCAAAAGGAGATTGATTAATTGGATTTCGACGGTGGTCTTACTCCCTAGTATAGAAAAAGACCCTTTTTGAAAAATTGGAATATTATTCGTCCAGGGTACATATTTTAAAGAGTCAAATAGATAATCTCTTCAAAGAAAGTTTTTATTTTTTCTATGTTTTGTAGAGTAAGGAATTTTTTAATATTTAAAAGTGCCTCAAAAGTTCATATAATTAAAAAAATGTCTGTTTTCAATGACTCAGTATTTGAGCTGAAAAACAGAGACCAAAATAGAAGAAAAAGGAAGAGTTTGCTTTTTTGCGTTGAAAGGATTATGTCCCAGTTTATAAAAAGTTTGAGTAAAAAAGAAAGGATTCTTTTGAGGTAATTTAGAGGACAATTTAGAGATGGTTGATCGTACCTCCTCTGTCAGCATCCGGCGAACCATTCTCAGGGTCATTACCGGCAGCGTCCTCCCGCTTAACACCCGTGACACCACTTTCAAGCTGGCAGCAGTCCATAATTAGGTTCTCGTATTCACGGCCACTGTAAGCAAGAATGGAGTTTTAGAAAATGAAGTATTTTTTATCGCGCTAATATTTTTTATCGTAAGATGACGAGCTAAATTCTGAATTTGAATTATGAGATCCACATCAAGAAAAGGAGTCGAAGGACTGGAGGAGAAGAATCATGTGATGATGATGGGATGATAGCAGGTCTCTGTGCAGAAATTTGCATAACTTTATACTGTATTACGACTTTGTGTTATCGAGCTTATAATCTTTATATTCCTTTGCTTACGTACCTGATGACATAGTTGACGCAAATTATATTTTGCTCTTCTGCGTTTTTGGAATTGCAGACCACCGTCGCACAGGTTTGCAACCACGTGTAACCTCCACTTTTGTTCATCAGCCGATAATAATGCGTCAAAACCTGGCCTTTCTTAATTACTGGAAAAAGAAAATTAAGAAGTTGCTTATTATAATTTTATCAAACTGATTGAAATTGATATTGAGCTGGATTATAATAAGTCTGCTATCATTCTGTAAGATGAAATTCGGAACTTGTGTACCTCCTGAACTTAAGAGTTAGCTCCCAAATCCTAACAATTGTTGTAAATTAGCCCCATTAACTCTGCAATCGGAATCGCATGCAGAAGCTCTTCGACATTCCCCACGGTTGATCTCTATCCTGTGTACGTGCTTCCAATTGCAGAAGCTGTGGCGCGATTTTCATAATTAACTTTCTTCGATTTACCCTGGATTGTCTTTCATAAATAGCTAAGTGCAAAAGTTTAAAGTAAATGCTTAGAAACGAGACGTTTTGATCGGTTATTCAGTTTCTAAACAAAGAAACCTCTATTTGTAAATAAAGTAGAAATTTAACAATGCTATACTACATATATGATATAAATAAGAGTTCCGGGAAAAAACGGGAATTTGAAATCTAGAACCGCGTAGGCACCATGAATTTATTTTTGGTGAACATATCCTAACTCCAAATTTGAAAGTTTCTTACTTTAGAATTCTGTATACTGCGTTCTAGAAGTTAATAAACTTCGGGCAACGATTCTAAAATATATATGTAGCGGAGAGGAAAGAGGATCCGGAAAAAGAGGAACCTATGGTAAGAAAGAGGTATGTATTGAGAAGCCTAGAATTTCGGAACAGACTAAGAGAGAAAAGAGAGATATCCTAGAAGGAGGGAATAAGTAGAGGAGTCTGGAAATAGGAAGATGAGTCGAACACTGGATCTGGAAGAGGCAGAGACACAGAAAGGGGAGAGAAAGAGGTGTGGGTGTAGAAACCCACCTTTCTTCTCCCCTCCACCTGTCACCACCCAAGCTACTGGGAGTTTCCAACCCAAGAGGACGGGAACCAAATAGAGGGGTAAAGGTGGGACGCGGGACGAGACTAGGGGAGAAGGTAACAACTCGCTGGAGATGCCGCATCCGGCGTAGCCTGACGCTTTCTGCATACCAACTACCTAATCCCGGCTGTATCCGTGCTGGAACACAGGCGCAAAGGCAGAGCACGTGACTACTATACTCGAATGCGGGAAACGACGATATCCGACGACGACGGTAGTTTTACGACAAAAACGTTTACAATATCGAGAATTTTTGAATTTACGACGTCGTGCTACACTTCTCTGCTTTCCGCTAAAAGTGAGGGTGGCTAGCGACATTCTATGCCAAATTAGAACCACTGAAGCTCTGAAGCTCTAGGCCCTGGGGATTTCTTGATGAGAGAGCTAAGAAGCTAAATAAGGATGAAGATAGAGAGGCACTTACAGTCGAAATGGGAACTCCTTAGACGATTCGCGTCTTCCCCGTGGCAGAGTTTGTAGAGGTTCATTCCTGTTAGTTCATCTGCTGAGTAGTCCAGAAGCTCTGAAACCCTGGGGAAAAGTAGTTGGTGTTTAGTTGGTACCAAATAGTAAAAAGAAAGATCAGCAGAATTTAAATAAAATAAATGCGTACTTTGGTTCACAATGTGCTATCCGAAAATCGAAGTTGATCCTCGTGACGAACATGTCAGTTTCCAATCTGATCTCGTGCACACTTGGAGGTGGAAGAGCGATCGCCAAGCCGACCATACCCATTAATGGCGGAGCAGATTTTCTCGAATGGCTGAACGTAAATTGTGGCCTCAAACGGCAAAGTAATAAAACCACCTAGATTTGGAAAAGCAAGTCTCAGTAAAGTATGGTAATGGTCTTCTATCTAAATTATGTTCTTGTTCGCTCGTTAAATTAGCATCGCAAATATTAGACTCGTTTATTCAAATTATTTGAGAGTGATTATTTCAAGTTTTCTTTGATTAATGTTAAAATATCAAGAGACTTTAGGATGAATAGACTTCAATTATGTAGAATCTTACCCGATAACCGGAAGACTTAAAATGGCACCCTCGTTTCGTGAGTGTTGACTTCATCCTCACGCAAAATGCTCGATCGTATCCCTTGTAAAGACCACTTGACGTCAGGGACATCACAGAGGAAACTGTAAAGAGACAAAGAAAACGTATTTCAAGATTGTGATGTAAGAAATTCAATTAGAAGTTTATTCGTTCAATTGTACATTAAATACCCTACACAGCTTCAAATTATATTATAAATTTCTATTAATTAATCTCGCTTCCAAGGTCACCAAGTCAAGGATTCCTTCATCTACGTGGAGTTCGACGTGGATTTTTTTCACCTGGATGAATGTCTGAAATTCTAAATGGTCTCCTGGTTGCAGAGCTTGAGTCCAGATATCTTACTTCTTACCCAGAAGTGATTCCAAGTCTACAGGGTGGACTAAAATCTAAAATCGGGCTCTTTCGTTTTTGGTCACGCTCGTGACTGATCGGCAGTCCGCGTGAGGTGGTGGTGAGCGCGTGCGGACAAGCCTTGAATGAACATTGAACGTGTAACCTGGAAACCGTGACCAGGCTAAAGTGGAGCGACGGAATTGGACGGAGTGAGTGAGCCTGCGTTGGGATCGGGTCCGGGAATGGAAGGAAAGATGGTGGGTAGGTGGTGTATGATCACGTGAGGTGGTGGACGTGCGGCCGGCGGACGTGCCCGTCTACCGCACCACGTGAATCTGAACGAGAGAGAGTGTCCGTGACGGGGTTGGAAAGAGGGTTGCTTGGTTCTGGTTCGCCTTACTACGGACGGGTTGGTACATGGTCGCGTCGACGGACCTGGAGTAGACGCGGGGGTGGCTGATGCCGTTGCCTCCGCTGCTACCGCATACCGTATGCAGCCCCCGCGATTTCCCAATTGTTATTCCGCGACGACCACCTCCACGTGGCACGTACAACGCCCTGCGTACTCTGCATTCTTGTAACCAGAGTCTTGCACGGACATCGGACGATCATCCACGAGTGAGCACTTGTCTCGTCGAACGACCTGCTGAGATCCAAGATCTTCACCTCATATGTGCCAGACGCGAACCCCAGAATCAGACCTTGCCTCAGAAACATCTTCAACTTCTATTCAATCGAGGATTGAGTTCAGGTCGATTTCAGGATAACGGTTGTGGGCTCAAGTCCTTACTTCAAAATTTATTTTCTCTGTTTTACTCAACGAATATTAGAGATAGATATTTTTTTTTGGTTCTATGTCTGCCTGTAGAGTAAAAAAATGTTCAAGCGTTTCATTTTACGCAGAAAATATTTAACTTATGAACATCTTTTGCT
>JAUESI010000029.1:2084146-2099152 GCA_032275145.1 Synergus laeviventris
GTCTGCCTGTAGAGTAAAAAAATGTTCAAGCGTTTCATTTTACGCAGAAAATATTTAACTTATGAACATCTTTTGCTCTGTTCTTCAAAATTTGAACAACTGCAGAGTGAAAAAATATCTGGTTAAAATATTTGTATGTTTTCAACATCAGCATTATTTCCTTCGTGAAGCTTGAACTCTTTTAATGAGTAATTTTGCATAATGCAAATGTAATGAAGAATTCAATTAAATACCGTCAGGATTTGCTGTTGATGACGAACCATGTTCTTCGGATGCGCCGCTACTGGGGGAAGCTAGACCAGAACTGGAGGAATGAGGAGCGGAAGAGCTCGTTGGCGAGGATAATCCGAGTCCAAGTTGTTCAGCAACCTCTGCATGATCCTCCCGATGAACGTAATCGAAAACGCTCGATCCAGTCATTTCCACCTGGAAAAAAGTTAAAAGCAACTTTCATTAATATTCTGCCATCTGACCTAGTATTAAATACAAAATACTGAATAGTTAATTTCTCAAATTTTTTAATAAAAAAATCTTAAAACACTCAATGTATTCTTTACTACTGGTGACTAATCACATCAAAATCACATAAAGATATAAATTCTGCTACTGAACACAAGAAGATGATAATCTATAAAAAAAATATAATGGCATATCATCCACAATTAGCTTAGAAAATCAGAGACTAAAAAAGGAGGATACGAAACGGATAAGCTCTAGTGGCTTGAAAAAGGTGTCGATAGACCTCATAGTCCATAAAAAAAGTGAGCGGAAGAAATAATTTCATCGCCATTGATTTGTGACGCCGATTCGGTTACAGCTATACGCGGACGCAATCAG
The DNA here is from genome assembly GCA_032275145.1 of Synergus laeviventris. Classification (NCBI taxonomy): domain Eukaryota; kingdom Metazoa; phylum Arthropoda; class Insecta; order Hymenoptera; family Cynipidae; genus Synergus; species Synergus laeviventris. Next base: position 2,084,984 of record JAUESI010000029.1, read on the forward strand.
GGTTTGAAGCCATGCTTGAATCTATATGTATAATGTATATGTATATTTATATGCGTATATGTATATGTAATATGTGTTTGTATATCGAAATCGTAATATTCGCGCACGTAGACCTTGTTGGGAGTCAGGTTGGCGACTTCCTTCATCGGATCCCTGTCTATGAATTTCGTGACCTCGTACATCGATTCCTCGAACGCGATGCCATGGGCATGCGAGTACAATTTTAAACGCACATTAGAGTATGTTGGTAATACGTGAATATAGAGAGTAGAGAATATACTCCAAGGGTAGGGTACAGCTATATTTTTTAAATTTATTCCAAAAGCGTTTTCCGCTGGTGACGTGTGGGTGATGGGCTCCTATGGACATGTCTATGGCCAAGCAGCTGTGGATAAAATTCGACGTTACTCAATAACAAGGTGCGAGCTTCGAATTATCGATTACTTTGCCTCATTTGTATTGATTAACATGAAATCGACCTACAGTGTCGTTGTTCTCATAATTGAATTTATTGGTCACATTGTCTTATGGTTGTAAGAAATCATTCTCCGGATTTTTTATCCATCTGAATGAAAGGAAACACAGTCCCGAGTACGTAAAAATCTAATTGTACTACTGCTTACTTTTATGCTTCATATAAAAAGGATTGTTAACTTTTCCAACAGAGTCTTCCGGCACATTATGAGACATTTCACGCTCGAATGACCTTTTTTATAAGCTATGAAGCAGACATAAACGTAATGACGGGTACCGGATAGAGGGCAGTAAAAATGCACTTTAAGCCTCCCTCTGCTGTTGCATTTTGACACACATTATTCTCCCGGATTATCCTAATTCATAGGGTGAAAGAAAAATAAACGAGAATTGCTTGCTCAAGATACACATCAGCTAACGTAAGGGTTAATTTAAGGTAACCCATGATAGAAAACCTCGAGTACTTTAACTTCATCTAATTCGGTTAAGCAAGTTTGAGAAATTCAGTTGACTTCGACCTCGTTGACTCCTTCACCTTGCTTCCGCATTTCCAAGACGTGTACTACATCTATCGAGTCTGAAATATCGATTTGAGGGGAAAGACTAACTTTTTTCCAAGTCGATTTGATATCATTTTTATCTATCATCAAATAGAGGCATTTCTTCAGAGTTTCAATATATTTCTCTACTGAATCCATCCTCTATACTTGCACAAATTGCACCTGAAGCAGCTTAATAAGATATTTTCGATGAAATATTTCTAAGCTTCCTATGTCAACAGATCATGTATCATCAGTGTGGAAACTTTCTCTTGTAATTTCACAAATGTAGTAGAAGTGTTTTACATTATATTTTGAGCTGTAATATATTGTAAAGTTGAAAATTAAAGTATAAAATAAGAGATTCTAGGCGATGACGATGATGATGATAGTGATGGCGATGAAAGATGATGTTGATTTCTGGTGCAGTTGGTCCCGCTGAGGATATGACCGAGGTGCAAGTTCAGCCGCCATGTTTGTGGCAACGACGCCGCCAGTTTCCAGAATCCCCGAAACACCCTATTGATTGCCCCACGGGTCTCGCGGAACCGTGCTGGTACCCGGGACCCCCATTCCACCCACTCCTCTCCTATCCAGCACTGCTCTCTCCTTCTTCCTCCTCTCTTTCTCTCTCCGGTTCTATCCCCGTCCACCTTCAGCCGCGGCATTAGGAATGGCGAACACGCCGCCGTGCAGAGTCTACGTGAGCGGCATGCGACCACCCCCGCCCCTCTTGTACCCCCATTCCCCCATCCACACTTCCCTCGTTCATGTCATGCTTGGTGCCAGCCAGTATGGCCGCCAACTCACACAACCTTCTCCTCTTTTCCTCCCTTGACCTCACTCCCCCCTTTTCATCTCTCTTCCCCTTTTCACCTCTTTCCACACTATTTCTACATTTATCCTTTTCCCTTTTCTCGAGTCTGTCCTTCTTTCTTTTTTCCTACCTCCTCTTCCTCTTTCCTCCACCCTTTTTCCTCATTCCTTGACACTATTTCTCTCTTTCTCTACCTTTGGCCACTCAGATGTCAGGTCCAGGCTCCCCCCTCCCCCACCCTTCACGTATGCGAGGGTGGCACGTAGGGTCTTATGCGCCTCTGCTTCATTTCGACCTCCCCTTTCTCCTTCTCTTTACTCTCTCTCCACTCCCAGTATCTCTTTCTCTCTTTCACTTAGAGAGTAAGACTTGGGAGGAACTCTATGGATGGATCATCCCCTAGAATAAATAACTATACCCATCCTATCCATCCTTCAAGCTAGCAACGAACCGAGAGCGTATGGATGACGTATAGGAACTCACCTGGGAAAGGCCGAGGTAAATTGAGACCGTCTCCGAAATGTAGAGGAACCGTCCATCTGCAGCTACAGCCATCGCGAAACCGTCCAGCGACTGAAAACGAAAATGGAATTAATAATCAATAATAAAAAAATGTAGGTTATTAGAAGACAGCTGATCAATTTATAATAAGGAGTAAATTATTACTTTGGAAGTACATAAGTTTCCAGAAAAGGTGAATATGGAGATTCAAAGACAGTAAACAATAGACGTGACGGGAATTGAAATTTGCATCATTGGGAACAATGTTATGCAGCTGATGTTATATATATACATATACGTAAAATAAATCAAGAATCAAGATTCTTCCTTGAAATTTAGATTTAAATTCAAATTAAAACCAATGCAATGGTTTGAGGCAAAAGATCTTTCCTAAAGAATTCTACAAAACAATATTTCCATTAATTTCCACTCACCTGAAGTATGTGGGTACCTTGATGCTGTTCGAATATGTCTACTGCTAAAGAGGCAGGTGACCTCACTCGATTAGCACCTGTAACAAAGAAACAAATTCTAATCAGTTTTTCTTGTTTCATTAGTTTTTCAGAGGAACAAATAAAATATATATTTATAAGGAAGATTTGTCTCTTATAAGTTTTTCTGTAAAAACACAATTTTCAAATAAAGTACCGTCTTAACAAAACCCTTGACAATCATCCAATCATTCGAGAATTGTTATTCTTTCCTAATCAAGAAGGGTGAATAGAGAACCATGGGTTTGATCGACTCTTCCTGATGAATTCTCGGAGTTTATTTGGAGTCGATATGATTCACACTGACCCGTACCGAAAAGCAAACCCCTTCTGCTCAGTCATCGAACCCCTTTTCCCGACTTCTTCGTTCCCCCTCGTTTGGCAAACAAGGCAGACTCCTTACCGTAATAATAATTCCACCCTCTTCCTATCCCCTTAATGAAAGACTTAGAAGACTCGATCAAACTCGTCCGCGCCTCGCTTAATCTGCTAAGTCCGCCGGGATGAGACCAGAGACTAGTTCGACTGACCCTGCTTTCCACATTTGGTCAACAACTTTATTCCGATATTTCTGACCGTGGCTGGCATAATCCCTATATAATCCTATCGAAATCAGCCTTAACGAACCTTTGTCCCTCTACCAGGCTTTCAAATCAAAACAGCGAATTTAATGACCGATCAGATTAGGTTTTTGAAATTTCAGACCACAAGTTTGTAGTAACGAATGATTGTTGGGATAGTTATTATCTTTAGGAACCACTGATTTTCAACGCTGTTATGGAGACTGCATGGATGGGTGCTTAAGCGAATCCAAAATAATTCAAATAAATTGATAAGAACTGTAAGACTACTCAAAAAAATTTGAGATAAATTCAGAAGAACTTCAAATAAAACAAGAGGTATCCAAAAAGGATTTAAAAGAATTTCGAAGAATCGAAAGTCTAACGAACTTTTTTTATTTTATTTTTATTTTTTAACATTTTTTTGATTAAGAATTATGAAAAAAGTTCCTAAAACCATTTTATATTTATTTATTTACTAGCAAACCCAGCGTTGATTTTATCTATAATAGTTTTAGCGAAAAGTATTTATTATTGTTGACGAAAGTACACACGCCTTTAATTTATCAGCATCCACAAATTATTATATCCCGTTTGCAATATTTCCGTAAGTCCCCTCCGAAAATAATTCCATACCAGTAAAAGTGGAAATGTCACGTTTATATTTTTCGGGGGTGCGCGACTCCGAGACAAGGGGTGGTTGGGTGAGAAACGCAACATATGAGGAATATAATGTAATATCACACCCTCCCTCCCTGGGACGGACTCCCGGGACCTGGATTTAATGAAAAATAGCTGAATTTGTTGTCTCTCTTGGCAATGTAAGACCGCCTTCGGCATAGTAGATATATCTATATAGGTATATGTACGATACGGTGATCCTACATAATACGACGATAACTGAGCTAGACGATTACCGCTCGGATCTTCCTTGCAATTTGTGCGAAGAGACCAGTCGGTTTCCTCGCGAATTTTTGGTCCACTAGATTCCGCCAGAAAATTGCAATCCTAATTATTTGAGTAAACATAAATGCGAGGCCCCTCGTAAAGGATACACCCAATGCATACACATCCTCTTATCAAAAAAATAATATCTTGAAGTGCATTTTCTCTCTTGTCCGGAAAAATATGCTACCTATAGGTTGCAGTCTTCTCGTTGCAGGGATAAACCCCTTAATCTAGCGATGCAGGTTCCGATATTGATTTTCACGCCGATAACCGAAGGTCTCAGATGGCGATGGTGGCTCTGAGTAGCAGGCAGTTAGCCGTCGGTATTTTTCTATCTTCTCAAAATAAATATCGGTGAGTTATGGTACGAAGAAAGCACATAAAACACGCCTTATGTATTTATCAAAATATTGTGATAACCAGTTGGGAGGAGGGAAGATTTATGGAGGGGGCAACTGACCGACGAAAACACACATATATGACGTGAAACAGTGGCTGCAGATATAGCCTCCGGACTTCTTTCTTCTCGCGAGGTTGTTTCTGTCGAGAATATTAGTCGACCGCCCCTCGCACGTGATGACCCGTTTGTTTTTCCAACCCCTGACATCACTTTGTCCGCACCCAACGGCTAAACGTACGCCTCCTTGATTCGAGCGGTCATCCATCATCAGACGCTTAATCAGGAGTCTCAAAAGAAACTTTATTTAAGTCCAAAAAAATCTCAAGCTTTAAGGATATATACCTTCCGTTTATAGTGAGATGCCATTTTTATTAATATATGAATAAAAATGCACCCAACATAATTGAACAATCGGGATCTTATTTTCGCCCAACTGGCGCCCGATTAGCATTCACTCAGTTTGTCAAAGAACCGTTGAATTTATTTACCTATCTGTAAAATAAAAATCTATATATAAATAACAGCTTCTCGGATTCAACTTTATGGCTAAAATACGACTACTGAAATACAATAACAAGAAACGACTGTTTTGTGCACTCATATATTGCTGAATACATAATATGAATATATATACGATAGCAAAAGCGAAATATTTAATATAAAGATATCTGTATCCACATAATTAAGACTTTGGAAATTGGGAATATTTGTCCACCTTTTTCTATTGTTTTAAGACAAAAAATGGAAATGGTCTTCAAACATGACCATTTATTTTTTTACGGTCTAGCGTTAAGTCTAAAAACGGTCTTCATAGATAAAAACTTAAAACAAGCTGTAACAAAAACTAGACTTCTGTGGAGCGATATAATAACGCATAAATTAAATTATCAATTAAGAAATTTTGGAGCGCATATGTTGATAGGTATAATGTTTCTTATACCTTGCATATTTTGGTAGTTATGGAACAACATTTTCGAATAAATTTTAGGCGGGAAAATCTAGGAAAGAGTACATATTGCGAATGCACCACGCGACACATAATGGCATATGGTTCGTGTCAACATCGCGACGCGGGGTAAAAGCTATTAGGGAGAGAAAAGAGAGAGATAGAGAAAGGTGAGGCTGACGGAGAAAGAGAGGACCACTAAAGGGGGCTTGAAGTTGGTGGAAATGGGCTTTCGAGGATTCCGAGTGCCCATTTGATGGCCTATCAATGTAAACCAGTGTAAAGTCGAGAGAGTGGTTTGCCACGCGCGAAAACAACCCACTAGGGCCGACTACCGATGCTATTTCTACTGCGACTGTCTTGCCTTTCAGCACCAAGACTACTTATTTTAGAATGAATTCGGGCTTCCGATGCGATGATTATTAATTAATAATTCAAATGAAAAATTCATTTCATTGATTCAATCCAACTTTGTATTTGATGTATTCAAAATTGCATTATAAAGAGTAGGTAGTCAATTCAAATTGAAACGATGCCAAATTTAACAACGCTTAAAATTAAAAACTAAAAGATTCTACATTGACGTTTTAATTAAAGATTGAAATTTTGAATAAAAGTTGCACCTTATTTCAAAATAAAATAGTCAAAACTTGGCGAACTGATAGAAATTCCCTCATCGCATGATTTGATTCCGAGGGAATCTCAAATTTTCAACTTTTTCCCTGGTGACGTACCAGTGAGGAGAAAGAGGGCTGACAAGAGAGAAGGAAGTTTAAACCAGTGTTTAACGCAGTTGGTGGCTAGTTAAGAGCAAAGGGAGCCGAGCACAGGGTTACAATAAGGGTTCTCATTCTTCTCTAAAAAGACATTCATAAAATAAAGAATGTAGATCGAATTTCCGTATTCATTTTGTTGAAAATGTAATTTTGTTAACCTCATTTTGATTTTGTATTTTATATTCCATAATTTTTACATTTGAATCTTTATAAGAAACTAATGTTAGTACGCGAGACATGTAAAAAAAGACAACTTTTATAAACCATTGATACTTTCTCTTTGATAATGATAAGATTCATACGCTTTTATATTATTAAATACATTATTTAACATAAATTTAAAAGTTTAAAAATATGTTCACTTTATCGGAATTTGAGAATCCCTGACGCCCTTCGTCGAGTCTGTGCCTAATGAAATACGGGGATTAACTAAACACACCTGACTAATTAAGCAGCACTTAACTAGATTATCGCCACCAATACCCTAATCAACTCCTCGTTAGTATCATCCTATTTGCTTTTGTAAATAATATACCCGCTCAGATTTTAAAGCAGATTTAACGATGAGGGGATATCTACAAATCCAGGGGAGATCCATCTAAAAATCATTGTAATAAGTTCTGTGACGAAACGAGTCGATCAATGAAAACAGAGAATGATTAAATTATCTAATCAAGATAGGAGTCTTTTACACTGTCCATTATTAATGGCCTTTAAATTTTAAGATAAGATTTTTTGCAGTCTAATTGAAAAATTATACATTGATTTTCGAGCATGTTCAAATGACATAATTTTAATAACACAACATTTAGAAAGAATTTGGAATTTTTAATGAAGCATGAAGAGTAGAATTACGGAATTGTATTATAAACGCGTTTGAACAATACTCGTTCATTGACACATGAAATTATAATTATAAAGCAGAAAAAGGGGCTTCATTTACTGGAAGCAAACAGTATCTATTTGGACCAGTTAATTCACTAGTCAATGGTATAATTTACGCACCCTTCTTTCCAGCATCTCTCTCAATTTATGACATTTCTGATGCCCCCTGCATGCTGTCAGAAGGCTCATATGCTTCGATACAGGAATATTAGGAATCACTATGGCTAAGCGTCTACTTATTACGCCTCATTCATGGGGTGCGATAATATGTGATGTGTCATGCTTTCATTAAGAAAAGCGCGAGATAGAGACATTAGGGCTACCGTTATGTGGTGTACTATTATCGTTTCCCAGGGAATTGCAGTCAATTGGGATCATTTCCCCTAAATATTAATATTCATAGGCTCCCTTCAACTAAAGAAAAATTTACCGTCTGGTTCTAATATGAGATATAAGAAATTTCTTCACGTATGGTGTAAATACAGGGAAAATATTGGGTAAATAAGATGGTATGCTCAATAGAACAAATTTACGATGTGTCATACAATTATCAAGAATAATAATTTTTGTAAAAATATAAATCCCATTGCTATTACATATAATATAATAATCTTCGTATTTATTCACTTTGTCCACAGTGGGGCTCCTAATATATTTCATATTTATTTAATATTTACATATTTCTTTAAAGTGTGATACTTTATAAACTAATTGATATAGGCATTTATAGATAGATAATACAGATAGATTTATAATTTATAATATAGATATTTATCTTTTTCTTTCTGATTCGGATAAAACTTATGGTTCTAGCTTCTGCAAAAACTCCGAAAATTTCTACATCAGAAGATTATAAAGTTTATTAAAAAAAATATCACACGTACTCTATAGAAATATGTTGGATATTTTTTGAGAACGTTATCAGTTTATCAGTTTCAAAAATTCAAATGCATATTTGTTAAAAAATGTTCTTTTGAAATCGGCTAAAAAAGCTAACCGCGGGGCAAAGAAAGGTACTTTGCGTTTTTTAAAAAGATTTTTTAAATATTAAATATTTCTATTATACTTATCACTTTTCAAACGAAAAACGTGAGATATTTGGAAATAGTTCTTTCAAAAATTTCATAATTATTGATTAAATATTTCGAACTTGCATTAAAACTGATTGTGCCCTAAAAAACAAGAAGTAAAAGTAAGAAAGAACTCATAGGTATTGCTAGTTTGGAAATAAAAAGAAAATATATTGCAACATCTTGGTTATAAAGTAGTATTTTTCTCTTATACCTTTAAACTGGGAGCGTAAAAAATAACTCTAAAATGTTGGCTCGTATTTTGCGGCTCCACGAGAGGAGGATCAATTCGTGGAAGACGAAGGTTACTATATGGTGGGAAGGGGGTTGAAAAGGGGTGAAACCTAAAGCCTCCATCATAAATCCATGGACTATAGTTCCTATTCGCTTCTGAGTTTTACTTCAGTGTCCCGCTTCGCAAAATCACAATTTATATAGTGCATTGTCTCTAAAAGGTTTATATAGAAAGCCTTTTCTATTAGTTAAGTCAGAAAATCTGAAGAAAAGTCAAAAAAGAAGAGGCTTATGCAAATTCGTAAAAAATAGCGAGAGGCCGATCATTTAGTGTCCATCTTGATCCGTTTGTCAAGGTTGCTCCAAGTGAAACGTTATTGTCTCTCCCCCTGGGGATGCCCCTATCCGAATCTAATACATGGCTCTCTCTATGAAGATTAATCGTTCGCGATCATAAAGCTAGTGGTAGGGCAGACTCGACATATACTTAGATATGCGTTCTTTCCCTTTATGAAAGATGAATCGTTTACAAAAAAGGAAATACCGAGGAAAAATTAGTTTTTCCATACGGCATGCAAAAGTATCTGATGGCAGATGGGAACTTCCCCTTGACTTTGATTTACAGCAATATAATTATGTCCTCTAATAATTTTAATTTATGATTTAGAAAAACTACTATTTATATTCACGGATATTTACAATAAAAGAATCCAAAAGGAATGAAAGAATTCCGCGAAATTTAAATTAATGCAAATGAATTTAACAATAAGAGGTTTTGTGAATTATTCAAGTGATTTTAAAATAATTCAAATTAATAAAAAATATTTCATAAGTATTCAAAAGAATACAAATGTATTGATGAAAATTACGCATTATTCACATTTTTTCACACTAATTATTGAAAGTATTTAAAATAAATTATAATATTTACTTCACTTATTGCGACGTTTGCTTATCACCTCCGTACGCACAAGGTTAACGTCGTATAAATTAAAATTTCATCTGCATGACAAGTATGATTCAAAATAATTTGGAAGAATTAAAAAAAATGTCAAAAAATTTCCGAGAATTCAAAACAATTGAGAACAATTTAACGTGAACTCATAATAATTCAAGTAAAAATTCAAATTCAAATACATAAATGGAATTCAATTGAGAAGAATAAAAAATAATTCTAAATAATTGAATATTTAATGATCTAAATATAAACTATAATTGAAGTTAAAAAAAATTGCTCCGCTATTTTCAGGGCGTCTTTGGTATGAAAAAAAGTGTAGAATATGAGCTAGCTCAAGAGAAGAGGATCTTCAAAGCATTCGAGATTGTTGCGACAAGAGCAGTGGATTCAGTTTGACGAGGAGTTGTGGCAGCAGTACGCGGCTGGCGCCTAACTCAATTTCGTTAGTTTAGTTACATCGGTGGTTGGTAATGCGAGGAGTGGGCGTTGGGGTTGTTGCCGTGATTAGATTTACATGTGCTAGAGGTGGGAGATGCAGTACCCCAGTGCTTTATACCGCACCGCTAGATTTCCCGTTTCTCGGCTCTGCAAATATTAACTTAACCGACCTTTCTTGATTTTCTAGATCACTCGTTCCTACCTCAAATTCAACAAAACTCCAATGTTTTACTATTAGTATTTACTTTAGTTCTTTAAAAATCCTATGAATAGTATAAGTTCCATAAATACTACTATAAATCCTATAAATAGTATAAATCGTATAAATCGAAGAATTTTATTCTCAAACTAGTAATAGTAATAGATTTTAAAAAAGTTTCAAAATTTTTACAAAATTTCAAGATATTCTAAGTGATTTAAAGGAATTTAAAGAATTCGAAGAGATTTTGAAGAGACTTTCAAGGATTTCGAGAGACCTTAAGTATATTGTTTAAAACTTAGTTGAAAAAGCTGTGTATTTATCAGGCAGATATTTCCCTTATCTTGGTTAAATGAAGCTCGAAAATGAAAGAGGTGATCTTATCCTTCGATTATTGGCGACAATTCTCTATTACTATGTATCTGCAAATCTATTGCCGGTTGCTAGGTCACCCGAGTTGTAAGGATATCTCGAGAAGGCATCTATTGTTGTCTGGACAACGCTTATTTCAAGAATGTCTTCCTTACTCACCCCTGAAAAAGTAGCGCAAAGTAATATCCGCTCTTGTGTTAACGTACGATATTTGAAAACGAGAATTTCGTGCACTATCGCTTTTCGAGTTACTCGCAAGCGATATAAGAGAACAATTTTTGTTTTCATTGCGTAACATTGCGTAACATTGGGGTCGCTTATTTTTGGAATTTACTGAAATAGAATAATCAACGTGCGTCTAACTATATAGTTTTTTTTGCTAATCGATTTTGTACTCATATAAGTTCAATCATTTCGATTTCTTCTACTTAGAATCAGAGGATCCTTGAAATCCATCAGAGGATATCAGCCGCAGATTCTCTTCAGAGCTTGGGTGATGTTAGTGACCAATCACTGAACACGTCAAAACCACGATCACAAGAGAGTGGAAAAGAATTAAAAGATTATTTTTCATATATGTATGTGTAAAACTGAATACCTCACAATTTATGAACTACACAAAGAAAATAGAGATTCCAGACAGCAAGAAAGTTGAAAGAGTAATAGTTCGCTTGACCCGACAAATCATTTCAAGGTGTAAGCGAAGTAGCGAGGAGCGAATATAAATCGCGGATAGTAAACTTTTTAAAATTCCGCCGCTCCTTTTTCTTAGTTCAGTTTCCTCTAACTCAATGTTTATTGCTCGTAGAAGAGTGCTTCAATTGTTTGCGCAAGCGGATGATTAACGTCACGTTCGCCGAATACAGTAGGTTCAGCACCGATTTCCATGGTAATAGCTGAGTGAAACGCGTTCGCGTCTTACATGGTAAACAATCGAATTGCAAAACTACCTCTGAATTTTTGATAGTTTGGGTAGCAAAGGAACTTTTGTTCTAAAGTTGAAACTACATCAGCAGATCAGGTATTATTTTTGGATGTGGGGACTTGAAGATTTAGGAAAGCTTGGTAAATTTCGTTAGTGAGCTAATCGACGTTTAGGTGAAGACGAGAAGGTTTGGGGGATGATTTATAGAAGAATTCGACTTCGATTTCGACTCTATCAGGATACGTGATGTAGTCCAGAAGCAGGGACAGTGGAAGGATAACTTCGTTTAGTCTTTCGGATCGAGCGAATGTGAGTTTGGATTGACGTACGCGTAGGGGACAATCAAGGAAATCCTTCTTCGGGTCTTGCTGCCACTCATTCTAACCCTCTACCGAACGCGGTCTATCGTTTCCCCGTTCCTCGTAATTTCGTTAGAGACCTACGTACTCGACGTGCATGAGGCAAAACCCACCTCATCATTCTACGATACACCGAATTAGAATCTTATTTTTCAACAGAAAAATCTTGGCATGCTTCTTTTTCTCTTGGACAGAGTTGTATGTTTTTCCCAGACAAAAATTGAATTAAGATGTAAAGAGATCAGATTTTCCTTACCTTTGACAGACTTGTTGGGAGGTGGTCCATCCCGGCTCCACGGGGGATCCCCGTGACCCGAGAAATCTCGGAGTTTGAGGTAAGAGATAGTCAGCCTTATGATGGAGGCCTTGTCAAGTTGGGACGTTATGGCCGCTGGCAGAGGCAACATTTTCGCCAGCTCGTAGAACTCGTAGTTCTCCTTCCCACGACGTGACCTCGCCGCATCTCTGCTTTTCTCTTTCCGCAGTTCAAGGATGCTGCAAGGACAAAAAGAAAGGGTTAGATTTTCGGTTGAGTGCCTCACATCTAGTAATATCCTTGAGTCTACCTCATAAAAATGCACCATTTAAAATAAAAAAAATATCTGATCATTTAAACACTAAAGAATCTATGCACAATAATGGAAACCTGTAATATTCAACAGAAAGGAAAAGTCTATTCTCAGAATAAACTTTTTCTCTCTATGGTACGTCATATTTTCTCCAGATTAGTGAATCATCCATTAACACATCACACTTCAACTGATGTTAATTGTGCGCATTTGTATTGCTTTAATGCTCCTAGTCTTTGAGATGTAACAATGGTGATGCATGTTGACATTCTCCCTATTTAGACATGGTCTTTTGAATGCTAAACAAAAATGTCGGCCACAATTGACGCATCGGATTACAAAGTGATGTACATATAAGTATAAAAGTCCTCAAGCAGGTTGAAATTGCCACTCTTGGTTCTCAGATCTCTTGGAATAAGAACCGATTAGGCATGACCCCTGCTTTTTATCAAGACATCCGGGTTTCATGTGCATTTCGGCGGAGAGCGTGAATGAGGGCGATAGGAGCAACTGAACGGTAACCTCGTCATAGTCCGCTGCTGAATTATTGATGCCCGGCACTCAGCACCCCCTAACCAAGACTTGATCCTCGTGTGTCCGAAGCTTTGCAGGCGCTAAGGTCCACCATCGTTTCTACATCTCACACCCGCTTCTCGTAAGGAACTTTCACCCCTGGGACTCCTGGGTCCTTACACCGACTCCCAATTCCAACCAATTTGACCGAAAGTTGGGCTTAATTTTATTTTCGCGCGTCTGCAGACGCCGCTTCGGTTGCAAGCTTCGGATCCGGGCAAAGGATGCCTCCTAACCACCTACGATTCCTCGTACCTCTGGGGAAAAAGAATTGCCGAGAAGGGTAGGAGAGAGATGAGAGAAAATAAGTACAGACTAACACTATCGAGACTATACCTCCACCCTCATTTCTTTTATCTTTGCACAATCAGCACCCAGAGGCTTCTCTAATCACACTTCGCGGTCCTTGGTTATCGGCTATTGAGGACTAGGACAAAGGAACTTCTGCTGTCTAGACTGACCTTCTGCAAATATAACTCTTGATCTACAATTTCAAATCAACTCCTCAAGGATTGCCTCATCCTCCCTCATATGGTCTTCTAGGGGCATTTCAATCCCGCTTGAAAGGTGAGAGATAATTTTCTAACGCATAGTTTGTAAGAAAATGTAGAACAAATTGGCGAAAATTGTCCCGACTTGAAGAATTCAAGACTTCTAACTTCTTCCCCTATCCAGAATTTCCCGTAAAGTAATACCGTCTGGATCCTCGAAGGGTAAGTAGCTGTCATTGTTCCTCGGGGACTGTAACCGGTGGGCTAGGACGGAGAGCAAGTTATGAGAGGCGAAATGCGACACGGGCTATCACTGGACTTCTTCTTGCAGAAATTCCGTTTCTTAAGTACTCAAGATAGGGAGATTAAAGCACTCTCATTCTAGAGCCGTTAAGCGTAATGAGGGCCTAATAAAAACCCATCTTGTTTTTAACCCCTTGGCTCAAACTGCCCGTTTAATTGCACTACCTCAATTTTTAGGTCACATGGGTGGAAGCATGGTGAGGAAGAAAATCTAAAATGATCCCCGAAATGATCCACAGAAAAGCGTAAACTTGTCGTACAAGTTTTTGCCGACAAAATGCTGGTGTGTCTAATCAACGTGATGATAAGCGAACCTGTGTGCGAAATCGGAACGTGGCAAC
>JAUESI010000029.1:2115412-2141953 GCA_032275145.1 Synergus laeviventris
TATATGAATAAAAGGGGGTAAAAGCGAAAAAAGTACCTTATTAATTTTATACTTTTGGTTGTAAATAATCTCTCAGAGTTCAATTATCGATTTATAAATTTCATAATATTTAGTTATTATTTTAATTCACTCATTATTGCGTTTCATCGATTGTATGAATATTCGTGGAGGTAGCGTGGCTCAGACAGTAGCGTGCTCAAAATTCTTTTAAATAAATCTAATTTGTGAAGTGGAAACTTGATCATTTAAAAATTCGTTCACATTCGTATTCTAATATTTTCAAACTTGAAATCATATGTAAAACTTTAAAAATAAAAAATAATTCAAGTAGAAGGAGCTTAGTGCTTACATGAAGTAAAATTGTGAAATAAAGTAAAAAGTATAAAATATTGTGAGACACCTGAAATGGTATTATAGAATTCGAGGAAGCTATAAAAAGAGAGATGAAAGATTTTCCAAGAGACAATTTCAGTTTTTCTTTCTTTGACTTTAAGATCTGGGTCAGATTTTATTGTCTCTTTCCTTTCTATCGAGAGGAAAGTGCAGAGAAGAAGAAAAGGCAATCATCGTGGTCTGTAAACTTTGGTGTCCACTCGAGTCTCTCTGGGTCTTGATGTTTTGATTCTTGGGACACAAGAGCTTGGCAAAGGGTAGCAATGAAAGGTGACTTTTACGACGTGCGTTTACGACCTCGCAACAGATAATTATCTAAGATCCACTCTCATCTTCAGTGTTATTTCTTCATTCCATCTCGAATTCTGAATACTAGCTTCTGTCGATTCACGACTTTTTACCTGCTACGAGTTATAAAATAAATAGGAATCTCGAAAAAAGGTAAAATGTGGCAATTCCACATAAGCTAATAGAATTTAAATATCCCTCGCTCTTTATACAGAAAAATACGTAAAAAGATTAAATGCGAGATTAAATGAATACAAGAATTAAAGATCTCCTGAATTATATTTATATAAAATTAAACGCACAATTAAAATGCACAAGAAAATAAAACAAATACTGTTAAAAAATATAAACAAAAGAGGTGGGTATCTCAGTAAGGAGTGAAAGATCTCATCTTTCCAACAAAGATGTCTAGCCTATTTTAGAATCTCGAGGAAGCTCAGGTTCTAATTTATTACCAGACAATGGTTACCGTTATATTACCCTGCAACGGGTGTTGAGTCCGTCCGAAAAAAACTCAAGGAAAGTCGAGAGATTGGGTCAGAAGATTTCAGAGGGCCCCACTGAAGATCTGGGGCACCTGAAAATCTCAGAAATAGTCAAAACATGCAGAGAACATAATATGTGGGGATCTGATAATTCTCTTATTATATATAGTATACTGTACCTATCATAGATATTACTATCTAATATATTTGCACAAAGCGCTTCAATGCTTCAATTTTGAAGCATTCAACAATTTTCTTGAGAAGGTATCAAGAAGATGAAACGAGAAGATGCAAGTTGTAAGTTGTAACCACGTTCAGGTAGCAATAATCGTAATATATAGGGAAGCCAACTGCACGAGATATATCTAGAAGCAATGTGGTTTGTGGCTGAACGCTCCGATGGGCGACATAATGAGAATTACAGCAATTTGGTACCACATACCAAAGTGTATAATGTATATTATATACGCACCTAGCCACTGCATCTTAAATCATGTAAACACGTATAGGGTGTATTTCAAAATTATATGATATGTACGATCCAAATCTGAAAGAGTATAAAATTTCAATAAGTAAGTTACCCTGAAATTCGATTGATGCATTGAATAAAAGATAAATCTCTTAAAACTTAAAACTGAAAATTCCTCATTTCTAGTTATTCTAACCGGAAATAAGTTGCAGAATAAATATTAATTATTTGAGATGATACTACGGTAAATTCTAGGCTGATGTAGGAAAAAGAGTGAGTGTCCCTGGCGGGCATGCAGATAAAATAAAGAGGTGGTATACCTAGTGGAGTACCAAAGTAACGGCCTGTTAAAGATAAGGAAATGAGGTGTCGCACTCTGCGATCTCGCCGAGGCCGGAAGGGAAGAAGAGATCTTTTCTTTGCAAGAAGAGAGAAGAGTCAAATGCCATAGTACCCCTTGGGGACTTCCCCTAGGCTGCGCTTCCAGCCGAGCGTACAGCCCAGGCTTTTCGAATACCTTTACACACGGACGCCCGACTGACCCCTCGTCTTTTGCTTTTTTCTCACATCTCACCAACGCGATGTGATAGATTCGATCCCTCGTATTCCTCTTTCCGATTTTCCCTCTCTCGACCTTCAATTCGACTAAATAACTCCTGCATGCCACGTCGAATCCCAAGTCAACTGTGTTAACTGCTGAAAGTAGAATTTTCCTCATTTCTGTCAAGCTTTTAAGTTTAAGAAGGCATTTCCCACCGAAAATATTTTATTACGGAATATACAAATGTAATTTTTTACAAGGATCCGAATATCGTTCGTGACCAGACTTTAGACTGACTGTGAAAGTAGAGAATTGAAATTAGTACAGGTCGAATTGGTTTTACTGGTTTAAATTCGAGTCGTGTGTTAATCTATACCGAACTCAAATCACAATTCGGAACCGTTAAACTTGCGGTTTGAAGTTTGTTTTCAAAAGGGAGTGGAAATAACGGTCTTATGTAATAAACGCAAACTATTGTGGATTAATTATTCCTATTATAAAAAAAAGAGGTAGTAATTATGTCGATAATAGATACTCGAAATCTAAAGCCACATTTTCATTGCTTGGATTTTTATTCGCTGTGAGTACTTTAAAATCGAGATCGAGAGCTGCTAACTGATTTTAAGGAATTTAAAACGATTTCAGAGATTTCACGGTATTCTAAATAAAATCGATATAGCCAATATTTATACAATCAAAATGTAATGCCTCGATTTCGATTTGAGAATCAGTGTCTCTTGAAGGAATCTTAACATTAAGGCTTGGATGTGTGTCAAGGATCGAGGTATAAGCTGCACAATGCAGATGAACAAATCAGGGTCAATCTTGAGTTTGTTTAGTGCGAAAGCAAGGTGTCGGAAGTGACACGAGTAAAGATCGTATCATGGTCTCATCAGCATATAGAGTGCATCAAAAAGAGGGAGAGGAGAGACACGTACATATGGAGGAAGCGTCGCGACGTGGCATAGCGGAGAGAAAAAACCATCAGTCAGGCCGAAGGTCTTTGGAGGGTGATGTCCATTTGGCATCTTGGCCCGCCGGCCAATAACATACCCCTCTCAAGTCTGAGCGCAGCTCCTGTGATCCGAGTCAAGCCGACCTGTGAAAAATGATCTCTCCTAAATTGCCCGCTTACATGATAAATATATACACACGCGACCGAGTACACAATTCTAGGGAATCCATTGTTATGTTTTCCAAATCGCTTGCAAATTCCTCGACTATGTATATATAAACTTCCTCCCTATAGCACCTTTTGAATGTTTCTTGATTTTCATTAATCGGG
This sequence comes from Synergus laeviventris, assembly GCA_032275145.1. Classification (NCBI taxonomy): domain Eukaryota; kingdom Metazoa; phylum Arthropoda; class Insecta; order Hymenoptera; family Cynipidae; genus Synergus; species Synergus laeviventris. Next base: position 2,118,874 of record JAUESI010000029.1, read on the forward strand.
GTGGAAACAATATCAAAGTATATATATCTAATTTATCTACACTGTCACAAAGTTTAGGATTTGATGTCCCTGCCGTATATCACAAGTTTTAAGCCTTAAATAGGTTTTTTTTAAGTTACAGGTAACATTGTAACTTTAACTTTTACCAACCTATAATCTAATTAAATGCGCGCGGACGAATAAGGGAGAAGGGATGCTTGTGTGTGGATTGAGATTAGGTCGAAGAATTATGAAGCGAGTTAAATCAACGGCGAGATTAGATCGGTATATGGTTATCTATCTCGTCCCGTCGGTCCCTCCAGTTATTTGCTACATTAAGATAAGAATTCTCTGGTTAACATCGAGTTTCCAGCGGTTTAGGTAGCATATTTTTCGAAGAAAGATACTAGATCAATTGACTAATATACATGTTCCTTTTAAATATTCCCAATTTCACCCAATTGAATGAAAAAATGAAAGCTTTGAAATTGAATAGAATATAAATTATTGTAAGATTCACTCTTTCACACGTACTTCGCATACAAGATCATAAACATCATCTGCTTTTTGGTGTCGAGAAAACGGGGTCGCGATGGAGGAAATCGGGCAGAAAATATGTAACGAACGTTTAAGACTGTTAGTGCCAGGATCAGAGCGTTCAGTACCAGATGGGGAGTCGTTTTCCATCTCACCCCCGGACTCTTCGATTCATCCCCGTTGTCTTTGCCTCTTATAGCTAACCCGTGGCTGGAATCGCGGGGGAATTTAAAAAGCTATTCCGTGGTGTGGGGTGCATCTGTTTTACGGATCCTGCGACTTTAAAGTCAAGAGGGTGGGTGGGGTTAAAAAGAAAGGGGAGAGGGGTGAAGAAACTTGTCAGTCGTTTTAAGACGCGTCCCCAGTGACTCCTATACATAATACAAGAGCCGAATGGCCCTTCGCGGAAAACGACACGATTCGTTAACCGCGAGGCTGCGCGTATCGGAATCACGAGGGTGTCCGCTGAAATATCTGCTTTTGAGCAAACAAAAGGAATCTTTATTGAAAAATACCTCGGAATACCAGAACTTTAAAGGATTTCAAGAGAGTTTAAAAAATAATTAATTGAACAATTGGACTAATTCGAATTATTATTATATATACTAATATTGAAAAAATAGTCGTGGGTATTTAAACCGTAAAATATATCTACATCAGCAATAAAATCATGCTTAAAAGTCAGAAATAATAAAGTGAGATTCATTTTTAATGGATACAGAATTCCCATGCACCCATAATTTTTATAATGGTTCCAATACGTCTCTGGTCACCAGTTTGAAATCGAGCATATGAATATGCTATACATCTACAGTCCCCCAGTGTTGTACCGGCGGCACCTTAAAGCCAGCAATCATGTTGCATAATACTCCCATTAGATAATATAATCGAAAGTGGATTTATGACGGTCCGCCGCGGCTTGAGCGAAATATACGGGGGGACCCGAAGGCATACGCGACGCCTGATGGTGAGGGATTGAGAAAGGAGGACGAATCAGTGATGAATCTCACGACAGCTTTTTGTCTACCTCGAATTCCGGCAATTCGATTCGATACAATTTCGATTTTCGGAATCTCATCCCTATTGAAGCATCTTTTTCTCCCATGACATATCTCTCCGCAAACATTCCTCAGAATTCGCTATAATTAGTAGCCAATAATATATTGCAAAAAGTGCATTTGTGAAGAGAAAATATATAATTTATACTGAGCTATTTAAGTGAATTTTATCTCGTGTATTTTGCAGAAAAGCTTTTCACAAGAGAATGTTAGATTCACAATGATCCGAGAGAGTCGTGACATCGGCAATGGCCCAGTTGACAACTTCTCGGAGGGGCTTCATTTAAATGCAAATTACCCTGAGAGAAACGTTCTTCTTCTTTCGAGCGGAAGTTTGTGCCAAAGAAGTTCTAAAGGGATTTTACTTGTCGTTAAGAGTATGAGATGATGTTCTTAATTTTAAAAGAGGGATGTACCAGAAGTTTCATACGTTTAAATGAATGAAATATTGTTTCCTAATAATTATATTTTATCCAGACATATTGCGTTCTAACTAAAAATAAAAATAGGCTAAACAAATTTCTTCCATACAGAATTATTTTTGATGCAAACGAATGGATTTGAATGGTTCATTTGAACGTTCAGAACTTCAACCACACAGGGGTTCTTTTATTCTACTCGAAGAAGATCTCTTTAATTTAAAGCTTAATTTCTTCAATATTTTAATGAATTAAAATTGAAATAGCTTATATAGAGAATAGTTTTAGTCGAGAGTTAAGAGTTAGAAGTGAAGAGGATTGTATTTTGTTCCGAGGAAAAGATCATTTATTTCCTTTTTGCGACTCCCTCTGTTTCTATTCTTCCAGATTCGGAAAAAACTAGCTGCTGATAATCCTTTATGATGATCCGATCGTCATGGAGCGTGAACAAGGTTCGTTTTACAGAAATAAGCCGCCAAAAAGCAGACCGATTAAACGATCCCGATCGACTCTCGAACGTCTTACGACCCTGAATCCCTGTCTTCCGTGATACATCGATTTCCAACGGTTAAGGGCTATAGACTGGCTTAATTCTCTCTAAGTGATTAAGTCAAACCTTCAAAATATTTGAAAATAATTAAAAAACATCACTTCAATCAAGTGAAAACAGATTTGAGACTAAAAAAATTATATTCATACAATTAATTAATAATATGATGAAAAGTACGAAATTTTCAATGCTGATCATGGCAAAGAATCCTATCACAATTTGCAATTGTAAATTGTGTTTCAAGAATAACTGTTACAAAATAGGTTTACGAAAAGTGCTTTATTTTTATACTTCCTGTTTTCTCCTTCATTAGAATATAGATTTTACTGTTAGTAAGTTTTGAGTCTCACTACATAGTTTCTAAGAAAAAACTAAGCCTCTATTTCCAGAAAAGCAGGAACATGTCCTACCGGTTATACGGGTACTAAGGAAGCAATAAAGTAAAATTTTCGGTTTATTGAGATTCATATCAGATCCACGTGAATGTGAAGAAATATCAACATCGGAATATGTAGTTTTATCTCAGCTAAAGTCAAATGCCCTCGAGTCACTCGAAGTTATGAATGAAAGCGAAGGTCATCCGTACTATACGTGAGCTTTGAGTTAATAAGAGCGACGTAATTTTTTACGGTGCTGGTTTCGCACTCAAGCTAATGACAATGATTTAATGAATAATTTTCTGCTTAAAAAATGTCCTAAATCGAAATATTCAATAGGTTTTCAATTTTCAAAATAGAGGAAATGGGATCATTCAAAACTGAGTTACAAAAGTGAAAAAAAACAAAGTGTTATTTGTTTAGATAAAAAAGTGATGTGTTGAATTTTTTTATCTCTCTTAAGTATATAAGGGCAATTGTCGCCAGTTTAAACTATAAAGGGTGAAAAAGTCTGACAGTTGATTTCGTTCAGGTTCTTGAGTTCATTTTCGCTTGATTAATTTCTTCACTTTTTAGATGTCACTCGAGTCAGACCCGAGTTTTTGAAGAAATAGGAGACAATGGCTCGTGCGCGATTTTCTCACGAAACTCTTTACCACCGACTTAGAGGAATGGTTTGGATCATCGACGTCATTCAAGATTCATCGACCGAGTACCATTAACTTTTTTGTTATCGATTCTCAAGAGTGGACCGTAAGAAATCAGTACGGAGATTCAGGGTTTCGAGAGAAAGGCAATATTCGACAGGGGAACGGGGGAACCAAATTTAGCTTTCGAAGAATCTAAAAAAGTGCTTGAAGATGTTATACTTCTTTATTAGATTACATTATGAAAATAATCGTTGACGGAATTTAATTTCAAAGCAGTTTAATTTAATAACCGAGCGTCTCTTCGCACGAATGAAAATTAAAATCTAAATCAGTTAAGTTATAATGGTAAACACTGAGAGGAGTTTTTTAAGTCTTCTGAATTCAAATAAAAATTTTTTTAATAAAATAAAAAAGCTCAAATTTGAATAGATTACTCTGTAACAATTTTCTAAGAAGAAATTAAAAAAAAGAAATTAAAAAGTTTGCGATCTGCAAAAATAAAGTAGAATTTTTAAATTAAGGAAAGTTGAGTATCATTTAAAATTTTTTTTATGAAATTGGCTTCATGGTGGCATATTGAGGATCAATACCAACAATGGAAGAAAATTTCTTTATCGTCTCGTTAGAAAGAAATCTGAAATACCGGCGAAGAATATTGCTTCAACTTTCTTCCGCTGGGTGGCGGATCCATACTTTTCAAACATTATAATCTTCGAAACTGCGTGTTGAAACTTGTAAAATTTGTAGTAAAGTAGACAAAAAAATGAATGAAGAATATTAGAATATAACTCAAAAAAATGTAATTTGCTGATAAATAAATTGAAATTGGCTATTGAAAAATCTGATACTATTATTATTATTATTATAAAGTTAGAAGATTTTCAAATTGAATGAGCCAAAATTTGACAGATTTATAATTCGAAAGAAAGTCAAGACATCGAGTCCAAGTCGAGGTTCCCATTTTCGTTGAGGGAACCAGCTGGCTGTCTTGTCGAATGCATTAATCATCGGAGTATCTAAATGACGGGATTTCGATGTATTACCATATAAATGACATCATATTTCTGGTCAGGTTTCCCCAGTTTGTCGGGTCGCCCCCGCGTGATGTATGGACGCCAGCATATTGGCGGGCCCACCCACCTATACACTACATCACCCCTATCGCCTATTTGGACTCTCTTCTATCGTCACTCCACTATCGCTCATTTTCTAATAAATGATTCTCATTCAAGAAGAAACAAAAATAAAATCAAGCATTGCTTCCAATAAATCAAATTTCCCACCCTGATACCAAATAATTTCATTCTGATCTAATCCGGTGAAAGTTTTTAATTCGAATTAATCCGAGACCCATTCAAAATCAATTCGCAAACTTGTAATCAGAATGAATCTGGTCAATTCGACACAAATTCCGGCTTTTGTAAATCTGAATGTAGTCGAGAGAAATCTAAAATTCTCTATTTTTCTTCCGAACTTGCAAGATCTTTGCTATTGGACCTTTGTAAGAAGAAAGAAGAAAGTATAACGACGGGTGAAGTTGTAGGGTAACCGTGCGGTTAAAGCCCCTCCTGCGGTGTAATGAAGGAGTCGTCAACGAGGCCTATCTGCACTCAATTAGTGTGATTACGTGCCTCCTTCCCGTCTTCCTTCTAAACCCACCCCACCCCCTTTTACACCCCCTATTGTTGTCGAGTTAAGACCACGACTAGGACTCTCCTCGACCAGCGGTTAAATTCTAAAAGACTTCCCTTATTAAGCCTCTTGGATCAAAGTCCGAACCTCAAAATTAAGTCTCCCGATTTGACTCAACAATACATTGGAATTAAATACCTTTTCGCTCTGTATAATAAAACCTTTTTCAAAAAACAAGTACAGAGCGAAAAAATACCTAATTATAATATTTGTTAAGTAAAGTGAAGAAATCGAATTCTGAAGTTAGAATTACAACTATAATCTTATCCGAACTTTTTTTTTATTCGAAAAACAACCCCCTCTATATTAAAGCGTCATCAATCATTTCTATTATCTGGTGAATCTGAATCTTCATGTACAAGAAGCTGGAATGAAATTTTCCTTTTTCAAGCACCATATAGGTCAGAAAAAGGGTACCTTTGAGTTTTGAGCTTTGCCAATATCAACCCTCGCTATTTCCTATCTCGGCTCCTTTTTCTTTCTTTTCTTTCTTTACTTTCTTCACTTCTTTTTCTCTCCACCTCCCACCTGTCCCTCGTCTAGTGAACTTATCCTCTCGGCTAACGTCGCGGATGGAGGAAAAGGTTCATTGGTATTCCAAGAACGCGACGTCCGCCGCGCCACTTTGCGAAAAAATGTGAACTTAATAAGAAAAGCCTCGAGCAGTGGGAGAGCTTTTGTCACCCTTCTACTCCTACCCCACTAGGTTAACCATCTCGTCCCCTTTTTTCTCCTTCCAGTTCATTTTGAGTAGTCCTCTTTTCGTTTATTATGAAATTCTGTTATTATAATTTCGACGTTATACCTTAGAAATCGAGAAAATTTCCGTGATTTTATCATTATGTAATGCGATCAAATAAATGGGATGATATTGGCACTAATATCTTTGGTTGTATGGAGAGAGTCATACTGTCATTATTTCTTGCATTATTATTATTATTATGTATAAGCAATTCCAGTTATGAAGAAATTCCAGTTGTTTTGAATTTTCCCACCAAATATCTCGAGTTTCGAATTCGCAAATAATAAACATATGAAGGAATGGACATCAACAATTCAAGAGACATACGGACGGACATACGTAGAGTGGATAGAGTCAGTGAGTGAAGCCGAGGCGGGCTCTGCCGCCCCTGTAATCACAATTGAAGGCTATTTTCTCACCGCTCTGATGATGCACTCTGATGATGCCTACCTCGCGTATATAACCTCATAGGATCATCTCCATGGCGAGGCATAGACCCAGCTTCAGTCCACGCCATCGCATCGTCGTAGTGGTTGTGAGCGGAAAATAAGTATAGAAGATGATGGACGCTCCAAGTAATTTCCTCTAATAATTGAAATATACCCGAGAGAAAGAGAAAGATAGCGAAGGATAGAAGGGGAAAGATGTACCGCTTTATACTTGGCCCGGGCAGACTGACCGCGGCACATCATAAACAGGAATACCTATATGCGCATTAACATTAGCATTAACAGAGTGTGGCCACAAGATCTAAATTTTCAGTTTTCCTGACATTTTCTTTGACTTTTAGACAAATTTCTGTTACAGAAATGTATTAAGAATGCGAATATAATAATATGCTAAAATCAAAAGCGAAACACGCCAAGAAAGTCTGTGTTAAATATGCCAAAAAAATTTCTAAGTCAGAGATATTTTATATATATAAATTTATGTTTTCCCTGACAATTCCAAATCACTCCAAACGAAAATATTTCACGCTTTTTTGAATGAATAATTTGTGATATTTGACGAATAATAAGGGTTTAAGAATGTGTGACGCGGAATGCGAATACATTGTAGTTGTGTTCACGTCGCGATGTGGTTAGAGTAGGATTGATTTGCTCTCACTTAGTTGCCAAATTGTACGGCGGTATGGGACGTCGTCATGAGAGGAAGATGCGACGATGTCCCTCGGAACGCATTCAATGAAGCCACCGTACTCACACTTTTGAGGGAGACATATAATTTGGCCCCATAAAATAACGGGCTTCCCCCCATGTACTTTGCGGTTGGTGTGGTACCTCGCCTCATGCGGCATGATCGAAAGCGTACGCGCGATTGCGCGTATGTAATTTCTTTCATCTGCCTCGCCTCCCTACGAAATTTAATTATTTGATAATAATTTCAAACGCACAGCCATTATCGTACACGATATTCCACCACTCAACTTCACTCCTCTCCTCTCTCAATCCACTCGCGTTTACCACTTGCAATTAGCCTGATTTCTGAATCGTTCCAACATCCGTTTTATATTGTCGATTTCTCCCCGAGACGCGAATAAAAATTCAAATATTAATTGGACTCACCGGTCTCGTGCGATGCTATAATAACACTAGGAACTCACCTGGAACAAAATAAGAAAACTTGGTTAATGTGAGAAGTGATGAAGATTTAGATTTTGAGAGTTATGAGTAAGCAATTTGGAATTATGGAAGTCTTTAAAAGGACAGATTTTAAGTAGTAATAATCCTTTACTGACAATGCTAACAGATATAAAAAAAACGATCTTTAAAAAAGTTCATAACAAAGAAATTCCCAAAATGGAGAGTGTGATCAAAATAATTAGAGAGGGATTCCGTGAGCTTTAATATTAAGGTCGATGGTTGCACAGAGATTTGCAGACATCAGAAGAGCATCCTGGGGGATCAGGGTCTCTTTGCGGAAGTCGCTAAAGGACTCTGTCTAATCTAGTAATGCGGCACTCTAGGAGAGCGGAAAAGGGTGTCCAGGGTGGCAGGAAATAAGGGGCTTCATTACGAAATCACTCCTCTGGGAGTCATTCTGTCACATCTTCCACCGTTCTCCCTCCGTTATAGTTATAACGCCACATCACTGTACGTGTCACAATGTCACATTTGTCGCGTATCGAAACTTCCTCTATATTGTACAATTATTATAAACACCTTAGAAACTTTACACAAGCAAAACTGTCTGAAAAACCTTCTATTCTTTCATCTTAAATTATACACCATGAACCAAAAACTCTTCCAGTTAAAAATAATAATTATTAAGGTAATAAAAAGTTTTATTTTCTATATAATGCATTATATTCTCGCTTCATAATTTGAACTTGTATTGTAAACCGGGAAAATAGCAATCCCTCGAGTTGTCGCAAGGCGTAAAATTACTCTAAACCACAATTAAACGGTGACTCCGAGGCTTTTATGTTGCTAAGTCATTACTGTTCTGAGAGAAGGGAGAAGATCTTCCGCGGAGTTAAAGCAAGTCAAGTTTTCACTAATGTTCCTTGTTTTAATGACCCTAATATGCTGCTTAAGCCAGAAACAGTGCTCTAACCCGTTGCTTTGTTTAATCTCTCAAATTTACTCCTGTATCAAATTTTTGATTCACAACACATTAGCATAATAATAAACTCAAAAGTAATTTAAAATATAATATTGCACTTCCGTGGAAGAATCGAATCAGTGTTAATCAGATTCTACAAAAATGAACGACCTCACGTTCCAGGGTAAATTCTCGGGTCAGGTAATGCATCACTGAAAGTAGGGAAAGAGCGATGCTTTGTTTATAAGGGAGATATAACAGAAGAATTAATGAAGCCCGAGTTAAATTAATTACGCAAACCGCTCATTGCGACTTTGTGAAGCGCGCAGACCATATTACTCGTAAACAAGTGAGATGATCGGCCGATCATTAGCCGCAAAGGTTCGATAATAATATGCATTTCTTGCATGCACGTGCTCTCCACGCTCTCCTTTTACGTGATTCAGCCAGATGCAGTGTATAACATTTATCTAGAGACATTTAACTTTTTAAGATAGATCTCATTGCAAGTAGGCAGATTTTTATGTGATGAAAATTCTGAAAATTTAAGACAGATGCCATAAGAGAAGCTAAATATTTTCCGCACAGTAGATACGTACCCTACACGGACAGCCATCTAAGATATTCAGTATAGTGTCTGGATATTCAGCCTAAATATCTCAGATAATAAAACAGGTGACCATTGGTTACAATTTATAATAAATATCCAGATACTAAGGTTGAATAGCGAGATAATTATAAGGTTGAATATTTACATGTTTAGGATGATTTGTAATTCGAATTTTTGACTATCTAGATGTTGAGTTTGAATATCCATTTTTCTCCGTGCTATCAACTTTGTCATTTTCCAGAAACTACTTTCTTTCTAATTTTGATATATTTACTATACCATTTACGCGACGAAGAAAGACGAACTTCATTCATTCATGAGGCCATCTCGTTTACTCCTGGATCCTAAATTACGTCAAACGTCAAGTAGGCACGTGCTTCTCGAAAAGAGGCTGACGCGACATCAACCAGTCTTTTCCCCTCTTCGAGTTGTCTCTCATGACTCTTGGAAGAGGTTGGCTCGCAATCAATATTGGTATAGTTGAATAAACGTAATTAACGTCCAGGACGATACACAGTTCACGCGAAAAGCTCGCAGCGTAAACTGAATGATGAGTCTACTTGTGTAATCTAATGTGTATCTGCAGATCAAATTGATAGAATATTAAAGGCAAGGATGTTGAACGAGTCTTGCGTATTCGGATTCATCATGGCTGGACACTTTCTTCGTCTTATTTACATTTAGGAACGCATAAACACCGGAGATTAAGCACAGAACCAAATGCATATTTTTCATGCATATATCCTACTCTGTTTAATTTTCTGCATCGATAAGCGAGAGGAGATTGCCTTTGATTGATAAGGATCTTTGATCAGCTGGGAACCCGCCTGTTTATTGCTGGGAACTATTTACTCTCTTATATGCGTTACATATTTAGTCCTCTAAAAAAATACATCAACAGTTTATGATGATATATGTATAAATGAAAAATGCAATTATAAGACAATGTTGTGATCTATCTAATAAGGAAAGTGTATACCATAAGGCAGAAGATTAATGCAATTTCAGATTTAGGACGCAGGTGCACGAAGATTTTGTGCCTAATCTGCATATCTAGCGTAATATAGATACTGTGTATGTATATCTATAGGGCAAGTGTAAATTTAGATTCCAATCCATAGAGATGCTTTCTATTCCCACGATTGCATGGGACTCGATGCAGTTTCAGTCGCAGAAGTACTCTAGCGAGTACTTCTCCAACACGCAGATGTGAGATTTCATTTCTGACTGCCATACCGTCATTATATAGCCTCAATCAACGCCATATCATTTTCTCCTGTTGCCTGACTCAGATCAAAGGGGCGGATTTTGTTCCGACGAGTTTGCTTCATTTCATTTGATGCATCAATTTCAATTGATGCATCAAATGAAGCAAACTTTCAATAGTAAAACTTTGAAGATCGAGCCTACAAACTGAAAATTCTTAAATTTTATATAAAAAATGAGAGGGATGGGAATTAAGTGTTCAGGCAGGAAAGATTGAAAGTCGACAGGTGAAATCGCGCCGTGTGGCCAGAGGGTGGAACCGGTAATTGAAAGGTTTGGGAAACAGAAGGTTGCCACCGTAAAACGTACGAGTATTATTAATAACGACGTAATCAATTACAAGTTCCTCCATCCTCAAACCTCATATTGTACCCTTCGTGGTCCACGTCGCGACCCCGTAAAGGGCGGTAAAGGGTCGTTCCGAGGCGCCGCTTCGAGACGTGCTTCAACAAACTCGTAAAACTCATCTGCGGTCATCCTACGCTTCGTGTAATATACGAAAGCTCTAGAGCAAAGTCTATCTTCTTCTATCCATTACTATCCTACATCTATATGTATCTTTTATTCCACCACAAAACGAAATTCCCAACGCTCAAACAAATATCTACTTACGTTAACCAGAATTTTGGTTTTATTATGCACTTAATATTTTTTTGATTGATCTAACCAGCATTATAAATGTTTTAACTAGAAATTCTGATCCAAATAATCAAAATTATTGAAATGAAATGCATTTCACGCATCAAAAATAAAATCAAGGACAATTCCTGGATTTTCTTATATTTCCGTACAGTGGACACCCTGTTAGAGAGCGGTTACTAGACATCTGGATAAAAAGGGGTCGTATCTCGCCAATTACCTCAAATTTTAAAACGCCTTGCTCTTCGAGATCGTTTCAATTTTGTAGCTTCCAAACTACAAATTAAGATGATATCAAGGAGTGAAACAATTTAAGGTAAAGATAAAGAGATAAAGAGGTTTGGTCAAAAGAGATTGACCAAAGATCAGAAGAATCAGTGTACCAGGAAACCAGCGGGATCCGCTTAAGGCAGCGCCTCTTCTTGCAACGCAAACGTCCGGCCAAGTAGCTTTGCAAAGAGCAATGGCTCCAGCAACATTAAGTACAATACAAGAGTAAGACACGGCGTAGACATGGACTTCATAAAAAGTAAAGGAACAAGAAACTCATCTATTTCGTTCCACTCGTATTGAACGTTTATAAAATACTATTGGAAATCTTTGGTATAAATATCTACCCACTTGATGATTTTTAAGCCTTCTATAGAAATTGTAAATTGGGAGAATCACGTGAAGGAACACAGAAATATATGTCATTGTCACCCAACGAGCAATAATTGGAATGATCTATTTTTGGAGAGGCTTAAAAATGATTTTGAAACAGTGGTCATTTTGTAACGAGCGGAATGTGTGAAATTTATAAAAGCGTGGGTCCGGTTTGTGATGAAACGCAGCCGCAATGACTGCAAAAGTAACCTGAGACTGCAGCAACAGAGATATTATCACCACTGACATCTACGTTAGCGAGTCGAGAGAACGCTTCGCCATAAACTCCCTCTCAGTGTACCGGGTGTCGAGTTAGATGACCAGGGTGGTCCACACAACGGAGGACAAAAAATAACAAAACAAAATATTTTTATTTTAAATAATTTAACGAAGAATATAAAAAATTGTGATGTAACATCAAATTGTCATTTTTTAATGATACACTTGTCGAATTGGGATTCCAGATTATAATCTGGAATATAATCAAAGTGCGTTATGCATGCAATCTATTAAATTTTGATTTAGAATAATTATAATAATAAATGCTTGTTTTCTGGATTTGGGAGTCGGTTCTGATGTTTGTTTGTTTTTGTGAAGACGAAATGAATTAAAATTCAGGAATAATTTAACCTTTGTCTGGTCTTCGGCGACATTTTAAGAAACTCGTTGACTTTTGCAAGTCACCCTCTAGGGCCTTATCAGCGTTGGATCGGTCGTAGAAAAATTAAAAGAACAAATTCTCGCGCAGATTACACGGATATGCGCCGGGCAGTGCGTTTCGGTCAGCCTTTGAGGTAACCTTTTTTGGTCGGAGTGGAATAAATTGTCCGCGAGAGATTAGATAAATTGATCTAGTTGGGATTAATTCTGTAAACAAGGTCATAAGAAATTTCCATGTAAAGGTTTACATGGAAACTTCTACTCTTTAGGAAAATCAAGATTTATGGTATATTATGAGATTTGTACATATTAAGATATTCTTCTTTAACTATAAGGAATATTGAATAAAAGTATCTCAATAAGGTGTTGATCGTGGTTAAAATTTGAATAGGTAAAAAGCGAACGAGGCACGCGAGCATCACGTAAAGACGATATAACGCTGTGCTTATATAGAGGGTCAGGGAATATTCGTTATTCGTAATAAAAGAATAAAGTTGGTCGGCGTATGGGATCGTAAAGTCGCGGCTGGTTTACGCTTACGGGGGTTACATGTGGCACGCGGTGAAAACGCGGCATGAGAAATAAGCTACTGGTTTACTGGCAGTCATGTACCTTCTCTCTTCCTCGTCTACTTAAGGTCCCGGAAATTTCATGCAAGTTATGTCTCTTAAACTTGAACATTCCGCCAACCTCGAGTCCTTGCATTTCTCGTAATTCAGACGCTTATTCCTCATTAAAAAAAATACTGCTTTTTAAAGTAGATCACATATGATGTACTATTTATCTTCTAGCAATTTCTTATTTCCTGCTATGAAATAAATAAGGATCCTTGAATAAACTTAAAAGAAAAAATAAGTGATTGTAGGAAATTTCAAGAGATTTTTAATGATTTTAAAGAATCTTAAAGCATTGTAAAAGATTTCGAAGACATTTTTATAAAAATGTAAAAAAAATTGCATAAATTAGTTGCTTTTTTATATTGAAAAAACAAAACAAAAAAAAACAAAGAGGAGCTTACATCGCGCGTTTTTGTTCTATATAGTAAAATAAAAAAAGAAGAAATAAGAGGACAAGACGAATGAATGAATGAATCGATATAGAACATAGTTGCACATTACGCATGCCTTAAGCTTGGAGTGCTCATTGAGGCGTAATACCTACATTTATGATTTTACTCTGATCCTTATCCATGTAACGTGGTCGAGTGGGTTTGAGTACTACAAATATTGACCTCGGTGGCGCGGCGTTCGTTAAACAACTCAATAAAAAGAGAAGACGAAGTAAAAGCGATGAAGCATCTCGTTCAACTCCACTTAAAAAGTAGGCTCAGGAGATCTTTTACAGTATTCTTTACAGTACTCTAAAGTGCGAAGTGTTTGACATCCTATAAGCGTTTTGACATTCGTCAAAAGCCATCGGATCCATACATTTTCACTTATCACCGAAGATTCATCTATCAGTCCCAATATCTTAAACTTTGCAAGCTAATTTTCTACAATTAAAAAAACTATCTATAGGAAATGATTATTATAAAGTTAATGTACGTAATTAACTTCTCTTATGTTAATTAGAACTGATAGATTTCTGCACTTCACATGTATGGAGCGTTTATCGACTTAATGTCTACCTTAAGTACGATAAAAAGCAATGGATAATCATCTATAATTTGGTTTGATGGAGTTTGTAGCTCGTGATTAATGAGGGTATTATGTGTATACCTCGCGATTTACTGCGAATTTAAAAATATTTCGAGGGTACATTTTGCAATAGTGTGCGCAGTTTATTGCCACCAGTTTGGAATCAATTTGCACTTTGCAATGTTGTTATAGAAGTATGCATTTAACTCACTAATCAGTGGATACGGATAATAATCTACAACACTCGCCTGCAAGGAAGTAACAGATTAGTTAATTGAGGTAGGAAGTAAACCATACGGACATTTTTTTACTCAATAGGATATGGAAACTGGAATCGAAGGTTTGACCCAGCAATAGAGGGGACTTGCCCGATCTCACTGAGTCTTGTGACCTTTGAACGGTACTAAATCAACACGGGCGATACGAGTGAGTTGGGCTGAGCAATTATTTGCTTCTAGATTTATGAGTTTGCAATGTACCACCGAGCGGGCAGCATCCGCACGATCTGCCAGTTCATACATGATGCGAGTCTTCGGATTTCAGACCTGCGAACATTATACATACACGCTTTGTATGAAGTGTATGTATCTCGCTTTAAAACTAGCTTTACCTCACTCGTCGTCTCGAGCACACTTGCCAAGCGAAAATCACTTTGTGCATCATAATTACACGCTCTCGCTCAATCTCTCAATAACTCAAGAGCATGATTACCGATCGCGAAGAAGAGAACTTCCAGCCCTGATGGCCATCCGTCTCACACTTCTTTGCTATTTATCCTAAGAGTGCAGACTCATAACTCGACTTATTAGTGAATATTTTCCAATGATGCTAATAAATGGGTTCTTACAGGCAAGATGCGTAATGAAGGTTAAAATTCAGTAAAGAAAGAGTTTTAAAATAAATTCACGAACACAAAGAAAATTTTTAGAAGCATATAGCATAAGCTCGGCTTATGGGGAAGAAACTTTTTAGGGTGTTTTTATGTCGCCAATACCACGTTTCGACGAGCTATAGTATTCCAAGAGGGCGAAAAAGAAGACTAGAAAACGAGGACAATCCCCCTTCATTCTTACTTATCTCATCGCTTAAACAAATTAAAGAATCGTCCGCCTTCCAGTTTTATGAGCAGTTCGGGGCACAAAGCGAATCCTGAAACTTTAATAATGTCGCGGAAGTAAAAAAAGAAACGTAGAACTATCAAAATCTGCAATTTCTCTACTTATTTTTGTCTACTCGTATTTAGTGTGGAAAAAAATATGACACGACTGTGGTTATGTATATCCCGAAGCTGTTTTAAAACGACAGTTCAAAGTGAATTAATTTCGTTACCGTTATGTCAAGCTGGGTTGGGTAAAGCAAAAAATAACTTGAAAATTGATATGGAAGTAAAAATTCCATAATGAGAAAACTTTCATTTATAATATCCTTTTCAGTAGAAATCTAGAAATGAATAATTTATTTAATTGCTGATTTAGCTACTCGTTTTTTCTAAAGTCGACAAAATAGAGGAATTTTACCATTTCAAGTTTCATGCTCAACTATTGCGTTGTTATCTTGATGGATCAATGGTTACGCAAAATGTGGACGAAGAATGTCGCGATTTATGTAGCAGCTAGATCGCACGCATGTAACTCGTTAGGCGAGACAGACGTAGTGAGGACAAATAGACAGTATAGAGTACTGTTTGCTGACACTAAACGAGTCTGACAGTAATAGCGGTCAAGTACCCACTGAACGGTCAATTTGACATAATAATACAATCAATATCAAGGAATAACAATATTGATTAAGATTATAGTCGTACAAGACAATCGCTCGCGCCTATTTTTGGTAAATTATATAATAAACAGATAATGACTTACACATATCACTGTGCAGCTAGTGCAACTTGCCTCTATAATTAGGAAGTAATGAGAAGTTGAAGGCATCTATCGAAAGTTCTTCAGAATGGTTAAGAGGCCAAGGGCTGATTCATCAGTTGGGGAGGGGTGGGGCTACGAGACCTCGGGGGCTCGAGTTTTAGGGGCGAGCAGGTCACTTATTGCTCCCCGAGTGGCCGCAAAACGAAGTTTGATCAAATTCTACTGCGCCCGCATAAAACTGACCGACGTCCAGGGTTATGGGCCCGATAAATGATTCATCCACAATTTCGATACGATGCGATACGAATGACATCCTTACACATACCATATATATAGTGAACCATATTATATCAGAGAAAGTAGATACTCTTATCATAAAAAAGCTTTGAAACTTTCATTTCATGAAGTAGACTATCTAAGTAGTAACGAGGAACGACCTAGCAATTACTCAAGAACTTGTATTAAACTTTTATAAAATAAGAAGAAAAAATGGGTCATTGTCACAATGACCCAAATGCATGAATTAAAAATTTGGTTAGTAAGAAGGATCAAAGAGGTAATAAGGAGCCCAGTATCTGCCTCTTTTCTTGGGTCGATAAAATTGAATGCTGATCCTGAGGCTGAGTGGACATTCTTATGTATAAAACTCGCGCGAGCAGATGGAAAAGTTTCGCATCTTGTGCGGCTATCTCGGTTGTTCTATATAGATATATTAGTGTTATTGCCAATGTGGAGTGGCGGAGGTCCAACTTGGTTGGTACAGAACTGCTGGTGGAGGAGAAGAGGGAAATATGGATAAATGGATGAAAAGGGAGGATGTTAGATGTTCTTGTGCAAATATATACAAGTAAGTATGGAGTCCTGTACTCGGCAGATCTGTAAAAGTGGGGTGGGCCAAAAGTGACATTATGCAAAGAAGATGGTCAGTTCAGTAATCCTGGGATCGTCGTTCCCAGCCAGAGGTCGTCGCATTCCGGACATCTTGCAGACCAATTCCCGCAGAAATGTCCTCTGTGGTATACGGCGACAAACTGAGCGGCTGGTCTGCAAAGTCTGATTGATGCGCTGCGTTATTGAAAACAATATCCCATATAAACCGCCCCATGTCCCCAACCGGACGGACATTACGGGGTAATACTTCCCACTCTCACCATTGAGTCGATCCTCGTTTTATGGATCTGTGTCAAGTCTACCAACCCGGGACTATGCTTTATTTTAGTTTTTATATACATCAATTTCCCGAAACTTATAGTTTTTCTCTTTTAAGTATTAGGAAAGCGTGCTTTTATCGATTAACAGATCGAATGGTAAGAGATATATTTCTCTATAAATAAAGTGAGAGCATGATTTTTTCAGTAGTTTTTCTTGCTGCAAGTGCAAGGTAAAAAAGGCTCTTAAAGGGCTCAAACGACGAAAACCCTCGTTGCCTCAGACTTGTATTATCCTACACACGTGTAAGTCGAATTTACTCAACATAGTTAAGGCGTTCATAAATACACATGAAACACATAAATACTGACTAAATGGCACAGTAAGGATCTGTAATGGCAATGACATCTGCTTGCTCGACGCTTAAGTGGATGAACATTACCTCCGAAATATGACTTGGAAAAAAGTTCCTTTGTAAAAACGTATGAGGCAGTTTTCGGGAAAATGAATTTTTTATTGCTCATTTTTAGGATATTGTTTTTTTTTAGTTCTAGGAAAACCTTGAATTACATTTGTCTATTTACTTTAGTGGGAATGCTTCAAGGGATTTCAATCAATAATTTTAGCGAAAAATATTTATTAGTTCAGGGGATTTCAAAAGAATTTCACATATTAAAATAAAAATAGCAAGGTAATACTAAAAAACTTTGGAGGTATTTTAAGGACTATACAATTGAAAATCAAGTAAAGTCTTTGAAGTAGGAAATAAGGTTTTGTACCTTCTTTGAAATAAATCGGTATCCCGATGCAAAGAAGTAAATTTTAATAACCATCTGTCTTCCTGGTGCGACATCGAAACCGATTGTGCTCGGAGCACCGAGGCGTATAAGAGTAGTCAATAAAAGCGCGTGTGCCTTGTGGGTTCTCGAAGTAAGTTTGCATAAAAAACAAACGTCACCCTAAAATTCGAAATCGCGATTGAATCTACGAGGGAAATTTATTTGAGTTTTTCTTGTAAAAAGTGCTTTATATAAATTAGGATGTTTTAAAAATGATACCTATTCTCTTCTCTTATTATAGAACTGCTTTTAACTCAACATTTCTTGAAGTAAATATCAATTGTAATATCTCAATCAAAACTTAAAAAGAGGGATGAAGCTCATCACTATATTGATGGAACTAGATTGTCCAGGGAGCACTTCCCAATTAAAGTAGCGTAATGTATGCATCGAGTTTGTGTCTTGTGGTAAAAGCATGGGAGAAGATATATAAGGAGAAGATGGTCGAGGGTTTGATTCAAGATGTGATGTCAAGTGTAGCCACCACAGAGGGAGATGCAAAGTTCTGCGTGTCAATTCTCAGAGCAATCTGCTGATGCAGATTAGAAATTCATCCCCTTTTCTCTCTGTTTGATTTTCTTCTCTCTCGTCTCAAATCGTCAAATTTAAGATTAATCGTGACGGACTGCTTCTTCCTATATAAAAGCATTTCCGAAAAAAAGGAGTGGTTCCAAAGGCGTCAATACTGCTATAAATGACAAGGAAATCTGTATCTATGAAAATGAGGCAGATAGTCAGAGGTCAATATCTGTCGAGCTCACTGCAAGGAACGACCCTTGCTGAACGAAATGAACCTTCCTTACAACCCCTTAATAGTGATTGCATTCTTTTTAAAAACGCCTTTTCCCCATTTTAGGCAAAGTAAATATTTATGAATGGAATTGTACTCGGAAAGTTTTAAGTAAAGGAGAACAATGATTTGAAAATTTAAGGTGGCAATGTCATTTGAAGTGGAAGAATAAGTATTTCTGCAAGAAGGATGAAAGGGAAATAAATTCCTCTTAGGGTTGAAACGTACATAACAGAGGGGGTGTAATTCATAAGCAATAGGTCGTAAATAACCTAATATACAGCACGAAGTCACTGAAATATTGAGAACGACTTGTAAATATTGCAGGGTATCAACCCCTGATGAATTTATGAATCTTCTCAATCTTTTTCTTTTCTAGCCTTTACGATTCTTTTCAGGAAATTAGCTTCTTAACTTAAAGCCTTCTATATAATACGTATATATAATATATCTACGAAGCTTTCTTGATAATATGGAGCCTGAAATAAAAAATGGAGAATCTGCGAGGCAATATTTCATTAACGTGTCGTATCTTGCGGAAGTTCTGCCAAGGCAGTAGGTCCATTCTTATAACTGATGATTCAAGGTCGCGATAAAATAGTGGAGCATTAATCAGCGAGCGAAATATGATTATGCTCGGGGAACTGTTTCCGTAGCAGTCTTGTATAACATTATTCCAACTAAACTGTCATAAACGAGAGGAAATGAAAAGAGCTGCTTAATAGCTTATATATGCAAATCCGACGCAGCAGATTGGAGAGAGTACTCTCGCGTGAGAGAGAATGGACGAGAGAAAGCCCGAGGAAGTGCTAAAAAGGGGTGAATGTCGTCGTCGTCATGCCCTTAGGGATTTAATCCTTAGATAAATCCTAACAGTTTACTACATCAAGACAATAGTGCAGTTCCAAGGAGGGACATACTAAATAATGAAATAAAAAATAGTCTATACTTATAAATCTACCGCTATCCAACTGAAATTTCTACACGAAATGCAATTATTGAATATAGAAATTTGACAAGAAGCAAACTTGTCACCATTATTGTGACATGGCAGATTCAGAGAAGCATAATTAAACCGAGCCAGGACCCTCGGAAGACCGAAGGAGGATCGCTCCTCAATCCGACTTCTTGATCCAATTAACGCGGCAAAATTATCCTGGGCTTCTCGCTGTTAACCCCCGAAGGCCAGATACCGCCGCATCGAGTTAGGTTCATCTTAAACAATTTCATTTGCATAGTAAATAATCAAACAATTTCCTTTGACATTTAAATTACTGCCGAAATAACGGAACTGCTTCGCGTAGGCGAGCGCTCTCCTTTTTGTCTGTAATTTCCGAAGACGTCAATTAGCCGAACACAATTCGTAATTTGCCGCCTTCTCTTTCAATTTCTCTTTCAAGCCTAGAGGTGTCAAAATCATAATGTCCTTTTAAATATTTCCAAATTTCATGAAATTCCTTGCAAGAATATTTAGAAAGCTATCAACAGTGAAGCGATCCTTCAAATGTCATGGAATTTTTTTAAATCACATGAGATTTCCTGAAATCTATTCAAGTTTCTTAAAATTCGTTCCTTGAATTCTTTTATTGATGTTTACGCGAAATTAAATTACAATTTTGGCAAGAGTTGAAAATTGATCATCTCCTGGAAATAAGCTTATCTCCACAGATGATTAAACTTCTGAGGTTAGACTTGAGAGATTTCAACCGTAGAAAATCGTCATTAGCAGAGGTTTCGATGGCCGGGTGGACATGTATGGAACCAATTTGGCTGGAGATGGAGAAAGGGAGAAAGGGGAATCGAAACATTATGGTCAAAGTAGTCCCGTCGAAATCTGGGGTTCACTCCCCTTGACCGACACACTTATAGAAGCCACAATAACTCACTAATCCGGCTATATGCTAGCCTCTACATTCTAGAGCTTCTGAGCGATGAAAAATGTAAAAATCCGGAAAAGCCAGCGCCCCGTGACAGTTCAATACATTTTAAATGCGTTCCGGCGCATTTGTGGGACACGCGATAAGCAACGAACCCCCTTCCAGGAGGCACTTACCTATCCCTTAGGACTTACGGGGCACATACGCGAGACTCCCCAATATGCCCGTTATTTATTGTCAGATTTATGGAATAAATGAGTAGAGCTCCGCTGCAAAATTCGAGGACTTCTCGAAACCCCCGAAAAATGTACACCACTCTTTCATTATTGATGCTTAGTACTGGGGTTTCTTTATTTCATTTTTTTCCACTTTTCTTTTTTACTTCATTTATAAATTTAGGAACGAAAATTTGGAGGTCCTGTTGACAGGGGTTAACGGGATCTTCGATTTCGGTTTGTGGGAACTTTTTTTCTCAAAAAAAAAAAAAAAACGCAACCAAAAAATAAAAAGATTTGACTAAGATGTCACGATCGATCTGATGATCTTTTTTCGTGTAGATTCGTCGAAATTATTTAGTGGGAAGCGCGACGCGATTAATTAATGCGCCCTATCGGCGTCGTATATCAGGTTCGATAATTAAACACGTAATTATAGAATCTCGAGGCGTGGCCTCGGGGCGAGAATGGAGCAAGCACATAAATATTAGGCCGCTACGAATTAAAGAACCCTCCCCCGTCTTTATTGCAACATTTTTAATTACGGTGAAATGGCCGGAAATTTTTTTAACCTCGCACCCTGCGCTCCACCTCCGCGAAACTATGAAGAAGTCGATCTGCACGCCGTTGTTAATTAAAATGGAGCGTTCACTTAACGGATCGTGTGGGTGCGCTGAATTCTTTCATTTACATTTTTCAACCTCTTTCATTCAACTTCAAGCTAATTTTAAGTTTCAATTTCCATTTCAAAGATATTTACCACTTCTGAAATATATTCTATAGAATTTTACTCACATTGCAGAAATTGTGAAATGAATCTTCATCCCTTGTAAGTGCGGCTATTTTTAAATAAACTTTCAGACACTCAGACACCGCGCGACGTATCCACTCTGCGCGACAATTGAAGAATACGGTTTTCTTCTCAAGGAAGATTAAAGAGAAATATTCCTCTCTTTCTATGAATTAAGAATATTCTACAGGCAAGGGAATTTCATTTCCATAAATTTACACCTCTATGTTACACACATTTCCGTATCAATGGCCATAAGGAACCGCCAGCGACAGGGATATCAAGTCAATTAGTCGCGAGAGACTGTGTTATTTATACCTAATTGTTCTTTCTGGAACTTTTATTCCTGTAACATATATTGAAAACAGGGTGACCACCAGACAGGAATTTTACTTTCAGGAATTTAAAGGTAAGTTCAAGAGATTTCAATTGATTTGAAGAAACATTGAAATTTGTGAATTTTTTGAAATTTTGACATCTGGTCTACACTCAAAATTCTAATAGCCAACAACCCCACGACCCGGCACTCTTCTTTATACTCTTGTTGGGAGATTGAAGGAACTTAGAAAAGGGGTTTAGAGTTCCTATTTGGAATTCGAAATGATGTCGAACAGATCCCAATAAGTGGCTGCGAAAGGCTTATCGGATCTTGGATTTGCGGTACTGCAGAGCGCGCGCTCATCGCCCATAGCCATTTCACCCCTCCGTCACCCTTGAACGAATTATACCAATCTCGCCGCAGCATATACCCTTCGTAAATGGCACCTTCGTCCTCCGGCTTAAAAATAAAATTGCATTCTCTCATCGTCTTCTGGCTTCTGCCGTACACGGATTTCTTTACCGGATTATCCTTACATCCTATATTTTTCTGAATTATTTCTAAGCTTCTCTCAGAGAAATAAAATTTTTCGAGCGATCGAACTGAAAGGCATTTAATTCAAAATTAGTGGATTTGAATAAAACTAGAAGAAATATCGTCTGAAGTGTGAAGTGAGAGCGAAAGGATTGAAGAATTGAAATCCTATAAAAGTTAACGGAGTCTCACAGGGAGGAAAAACAAATTTTAAATCTGGTCCTGGGGCGTTGATGCAGCAACAGTCAATTTCCTACTACTTGGCGGCGTTACGTTGATCAGCAAGGCATTGCTTCTGTTTTTGTTGCAGATGGAACCTCGCCTTCGATCAAGATCCTAACTATCGCTCGACTAATTTGGAGCGGACGCCAAAAATGTCCATGAAATGAAACTGTCGATCGAATCGACAGAACATGCTTTTTAGATGAGCAATTAAATACTGCAGGCAGACATTCACAGACAGTCACAAATTCTTTCTCTATTCGGATTAAAACAATAAAAAATGTCCCTTCTTTACAAAAAAAGAATTAAAAAGCTTTGAAAATGTTTTAAATATTAAAAATTTTTTTTTGAGCATGGACTGTATAATAAGATGAAAAATAGTTTAAATCTTTTTTGTCTGAAAAATAAAATTTTTGTATGATGAACAAAAATATCCGTTATATCAAAACCAATAAGTACTGTTAGGTTTTATTAATCA
>JAUESI010000029.1:2151001-2164184 GCA_032275145.1 Synergus laeviventris
GATGCATCCAAGTTGTAAAAGTCTTCAAGTTTGGTAGCATAAGAAATTTTAAGTATTCAAACTGAGTCTTTAAAATTTGTCGATTCATTTTTAAAAAACGTGAGTGTTACTAAAATAATAAAGCAGAGCATAAAAGTCGCTCGAAAGGTGTGAGGAATGCGTTGATAATAAAAAAAAATTAGTTTAAACGCTCTTATCCGCTTGAACTCATGTCTCAAGTCCAAGTTGGGCGAAACTTGACCGTGGTGAATAAGAAGAAAATAACATAATGGAAAGAATGTCAAAGTGGCATTCCTCCTTACGCCGACAGGAATCAAAAGTACTCACCGTGCGTTGACAGAAGTGGGGTTGCCGACATCGTCCATAGAAGGTTTCCTGGAATGAAACCACGAATGAACTTCATTACTGTTTGCTCTCAACTGCATAATAGCAGGATGGGCATTATATGAGTTGTAAAAATTTGGACTTTGCCACATTCTACTATACTGAACATCCACATTCATTATTAACTCAATCCTTAATGTATAACTTATAATCACTTGTATTTCAGATCAACACATTTTTTAGTTTTCATAAACAAAGCTAAATGAAATATGATTGAAACTGAATCATTAAAAATAATTGAGCGCGACGCGTTTTTTTTTTGACAGCATCACATGCGCTTCGAAGACGTGGACACGAGTGTCTGGAAGTGGAGACTATAGCGCGTGCCAGCCTCGTGCGAGGGTGGATTTTCACCCCCGAAAGTTGCGATTCATCCCCTCCTGGAAATTTTGGATTGCGCGCGCCCCCTTTTGTGTATCGAGAGTCGTCTGTCAGAGGAAAGTGTATATACCCTTCTTCTCGGATCTGGATCCGAAAAAAGGAGAAACATACACGGGAATCAGGGATGCGGATGCTCTATCTTCATTTGCGCGAGGACGGTATCGCAGGAGCCCCGAGACACCAATAAAGTCCCGTATCGCAGTCGCAGGTCGAGTATCTTGTACCCTTACACGCAGAACGACACCCTAAACTGAAAGCAAAACCTCCACCACCACCCACGGTCGACTAATAACTTGCATCCAGGTCGGGAGATCATCGATTAGAACCAAAAGCGATTATCTCGTAAGTACCCCGAAGACTCCCGATTCAGATTTAAATGCCTGATTGCTCTTGGGAAAGTTATCGATTTTTATAAATTGAGATTCATTTGGTAAGCAATTAAATTTGGGAGCCCTTCCATAGTGAAGTTGGAAGTACCAAAGTTGTAAAAAAGAAACAGTGTTTTAGAAACATTCATAATTTTCGAGAATTCATATGTAATAAAATATAAAAAACACAGTTTTTAAAGCATACCAAGAGATTAAAAAATATTTCGAAGGAATATAAAGAAATTTCAGGTATTTTCTAGAACTTTTTAAACGTCTTTTAATTTAAATCTTTTGAAATGATATATACGATCATTGAAAACCATACGAAATCTGGTAAAATTTGTTGAAAACAAACCCTTAAACTTTTAATATATAAACCACCTATATAATGAAAAAAGTAAGAGAGTTTTGTTTCAACAGAAGAAATGTCCACATTGCTCAAGATTTACAAATCCTTAACTAGGAACTCGTCCAACTGGTATAGCTATATACTATACTTCACCGTCTCTACCGTCTAATGTCGAACTGACAAGCTACCATTTCAGAAAGGATTTTTTTCACAATTCCCTAGATACAGTGTGATAATAATTCTCAGTGTCGTCAATAGCTGCTAAGTCCTATTTCTGATCGATTCGCTTAATTTAATTTTCCTTCAGAATTACTAATAAATGGTTCCATTTGAACTCTAGAACCAAAAGTACATGGAGATACTTCTGCAAAAGCGTGCAATCAGCCAAGTTAGGAGAACTGAAAGATTTCGCCAAAATTCTAAAACAAATTATAAAAAGGAACGTGAGAGTTCTCTTAAGGTGTGCAAAGGCATAGAGCAATAATAATAATTCTTCTGAGTTAACAAGGTTCTGATTTATAGCACTCTACTGCCGCGATAGTATACATTAACATCCAAAGATGAACATAAAATAGGAATCTGTCCTTAGTTTTGCCGAGAGTATTGAAAGGATTATGATACTGGTTTTGATTTATGGATAATGAGTAACCATTTACTACAGAATATAAATTTTAACCTGCTCATATATGTTATTTTGAAACTCATGTGAACCCGACAGAATACTTTATCCAAATAATAATTTGACCTTAATCATCAGTATCAAATGTTGGTAGACATACTGAGAAAATCTCAAGGTCGTAATATGAATTGTCTTAACCAGGAGATACTAAAATTAAATAGAGGTTCTCCTGCTGTGGTTGCTGAAAGGACCGTTCGTGAAACATGAAACGAAAAACGAGTAGTCATTAAACGACATCACTGGCATCGAGATGGTCACTTAAGATTTTTCTGTCCCTCAGCGATCGACAGATCTTCACTTGCACCTTGCACGCTTCAAACGGATGAACTGCACGTTCTTTATATGGAAAACAAAAGAAATAAAACAACCGATTCCTCCCGGGACACTTCAGATTAATAGTCGATTCCTACTAATTACAACTTGCTCATCGATGTAGGCCTTGTATGTATAGCCTTTTCTTACATTTCTTTCCCCCATCAATATTCCACCGAAGGTTCGTGCAGCCTCTGATTTAAGTACCCTTTTCAATCTCGAATTCGTCGAATCTAGGGACATTTAGAGACACTTAAATAAATCTTGTGAAATGCCTGATTATATTAAAATATTTTTATTGAAAATAAAAATCTAAATGTGGCAATTTCTGCACGGGACTTTAATTATTCTTCGGAGGAATTGGTACCGCGAGTTTTTTTTAACTGCATCACGTGAAATGGCGACCATGACGTGGACAATAACAAAAAGTACCGAAATTTCATTACGAAGGGTCGTGGTAAAAGGAAGGACTTGTCCAGTGATTGAGAAAAGTGGACCGTTGTCATGTGGTATTGGACGTTGCAGGGACAACGTCCTATACCAAATTGAATGATACCACGTCGTGCATGGTACACCAGACCCGTCCTCATTCCACTGCCATTTTTGGAAAACAGCATTTTACTCCACAGCTTCGCCTCGAAAAAGGCATATAATCGTGCGCAATACGGCTCATGGTACGCTGTACTGAGCCAGCAAAAAATTCCTTGTCAATTAAAATATATCTGTTGCGGTATTATCCACCGCGCAAAGAAGCCAATCGCAATCGGTAGTTTTACGAGGAGCGAAAGAGCCGCCGGTGAGTGATTCGAGTCGAAAAACCGAAACATGAAATTACATTCGAAAGAGCCGTTTTTGCCTTCTTTTTACGCTAAATTTCCAAGACGGATGGACATCCCATTTTGTGGCTATTACACATGTATCATAATGTTGCAATATTACTTTAAACTGTATATATTGATTCAAAAGGTGAAAAAAAAAGAACGGCAACTTTTTTCAAATTATTTTGGCATAAGAATTCAGTGAGATTTTTACAACGTGCTGGAGAATTTCGAACGGTTAGTTTTACATCCATTCATTAATTCAGATCTCGTTCACGACATATTTTGCCGGGTGGAAGCTAACGATTCGTCGTAAGAAGCATCGCTGGAGCTCTAATAGCTCGCGTCGGCATTCCCGCGATCCAAAAAATGTGCTAAACCGCAGCTTCGCCCTTCGCAGCATTCCAGTTCCGTATCGCATGATACTCCCCTCGAAACAGAGAGACCAGCATTTTTTGGATCAGTTCCTCGACTGGTCCCTTAATTCGTACCATCGGCAACACCAAGTAAGAAACGATTCGCGATCGAGAAACGAGTCACCAAATGTTATTTGCACCATCAGTTGTCCATCCACAACAAAAGACATTGATGTACCAGTAGTGCCCAACGTTTACAAAGAAATAATCATAAGAATGATATTAGACAGTTAATTGAAAATCATGAGGTCAAGTTATTTACATTATCCACATTATCTGACATCACATTTGACCAAAGTTTTGTAAAGAAGTACTATATACAATGTACACTAATCCGTAATTCAAAAGTCAAGATTCTAAACGGTCTTTTGGCACAGCTGATAAGATTGGATTGAATCATGGTCGGATCTATACCGGTACGACCGGTCGATAGCGAGGATTCTCAATTCGTGGTGCATGCGTGTCTCTAATAGCATGGCTCATAATAGCCTGGGATGCATTTGGTAAGTACCGTAAAGACCACAGCGAGGAATAACCCGGGAAGATCCGCTTCCGTGGTTCGCTTATCGATTCAAATCGCGTGCAGTGTGAGTATGAATGAACGAATGAGTGGGCGAGTCAAGCGAGCCACCGGTTGAATGGGAAGCCCTACGGGCAATCACGAGCCAGCACTCGGCTCGGTTCTTGCCCCTCTTTACACTGCTTCCGATGCCCGCCGCCGACGACCTAGAACGCGAACCCATTCCACCACGTGTCGCGGACGCCGCTGCCAGCGACGAAATCCTTGTCCCGTCGGCACGCGCTGCAACGTCGGATTCGATAATCGCCTCGCTCCGTCACGCTTCGTTACCTCGCCCAAACTCGTACGCGTAGCCACCATCAAGCCTCATGCCCTTTTCTTCAATCTTCGAGATGTCTAAGTCCTTATTTAGCGGCTGCTTTTCTGCCGGATATGCTTTACTATTCACGGTACACTTCCAACAAACGCCTCATATGTCATCCAAATCATTGATGACTGTAATCAATGATAAAGGAGTCGTTGATACTGATGTTACGACCATCACCTTCCGACAAATAGAATCATTAAATTAAACTCTTGGATCTATAGGAACATTACTCTTATTTTTTCAGGAATCAGCTTGATGTCAAAGCAACCGGTGCTGTCAATTCAACAGCACGTACCCGTGCAGATATTGCCCCGTTTAGTCCTATTTAAAATGGGATTCTGACACTTAATTATTTATGAAGATCAATTTGTTAAAACTTCAAGTTTCTTCAAAACAAGCATCCTAATTACTGTTTCTAGCAGCATTTTCTCTAAACAAAATCCTTACACAACCCAGTCTCTTCGAACCAATGTACCAAAACCCTAATTATACTTGCTATATTTGCAAAATAACATCACAAGTTCTGTCTCGATTGCCTTTGCTGTGGATGAAGGAAGCTGATCAGAAGGTTGGACATGGGGGCAGAAAGGGGAATCGAAACGACCGGGCGGCCGGGTGGACAGGCGGACGGCAAGACAGACAGGACCAGAGACCGCTCATTACGGGCAGCGCATGCGCGAGGAATGCGGTGACTCTGGTCTTCTCGATACAATAAATATAGCGTTGGATCGGCAAGTTGAGCCAGCAAGCGAGAAAGCGAACAGCTGAACGAGAGAGAAGGAGATAAAGTAAGGTGGAGGCTTAGCTGAAAGTGAAGGTGAACCAACCGACGAAGAGACCGAAAACAATGCCCACGGTAGTAACGACATCCAGTTAAATCCGTTGTCCCCAAAAAAATATAGTACCGTAGTTGTTGTTTAAGGGCTCCAAGAAGGCATCGCTCTTCCTCCCTCTACTGGTCCTCATGTTGACTAACAGTGATCTACGCATCATTAGGTTCCGACTACCTTTGGGAGTTGGGCTTTATTCCAAAGGTGTCAGGAATTTAACCGTTTATCAGGGATCTGGATTGTGGATCATGTTCTGGTTGTGGGGTCTGTTATGGGCAATCATCGGAGAATGTATGCATGTTTTTGTGTATCTGCATGATATCCTACCATTCATTATTAATTGCATCATATATTGCAATTTAAATCGCTGATTTGACATAAAAATCAGACAAGAGACATGCCGAATGCAGATGCATGATCCGAAGCACTGGTATAACAAATGCAAATGTTAAAGAGGCATTTGTCTTCTTATCTTATCTAAGCTGAAGATCCACGCTATCGAAAATATGTTGGGCTATGCTTGAGGATGCTGCATATAGCGGAGGGCATCTGCAGCTTTGAGATTGCAGGGAGCCGCCATGATCGATGTATTCGCGATATAAGCGCTGATCAATCAAGAGGAGTGTAGCATTTAATCGATGCCTTAATAATTATTAACCCGCTTCCAGCAGTCTGGTGGGCTAACCCCAATTTGCAGGTACTAAACTCCGGTGAGACTTTTTTCATAATTAACCCACTACTCCCGTCTTAAATGATGTTATCGGAGAAGAATACGATCGCTGCAGGATGCGATAAGATACGAGACACGTAGATCTATATGGATATCAGGATTGAAGCATCGTTAAAAATTTTCATTAATCAGTATTTACTGCTCCATTTGAGGGAATGGAGAATTTTATCGAGTTCCTTAAGTTTCTGAGTTTTTGATACTTCTCAAGGTTCGGATACTTCTTGCGATTTCCAGTGTGGTGATGATTCGATGCGAGTTATGAGAAAACGAAGCGCAAGAGCACACGACAGGCGCAAGCTGATAACGTCACGCGCGTTATTAATTACCGAGGTTCGGCTGTTTGCAATTAGCGTCCGATCGGTTATAGTTAATTGCGGCAACACGACTCCTATGCAGTTACCCCACCAGCTCAAGGCTGCTACCATTAATTATCTTCTTCCCCGTCTACCCCCTTTAATTTCAGATTTTTCGTCGCAACGTCGAGCTTCAGATAAAGGCATTTTTTTCCTGCCTTTACGACACCCAAGGTGCTAAGGCAATCACCGCCTGACAAAGTAGCTCGATATTGCATCGACTGAGAGAAACGAGAACAATATATATAATTCATGAATTAACTGCAAGGCTGGATGAATTACTTGTGATGAATTAGATCCAATATTGTGTAAACATTTTAATACAATTAGGCACTTATGAGCCAAAGTGCATAACAATCCGGAATAGTTTTGGGATCCTTTTGTCACTTTTCCAGAACAGGAGCGCTCTAGAACTAGGGAAAACTGATCAGGACTCCACTAGAATCCCATAAAAATGTCTGCACTTTGAAAGTAATTAATTTTTATAGACTCCAATTTTTTTGTGAAAAGGCGTTATAAGTCGGGATCGACATTTATGCAGTTGGTAGAGTTTATCTCGAGCTTCATACGTCTTCGGTCTGTTCGGTCACTCAAGAGTTGATTTATATCCGCGAGTGAAAGAACCCCGCGCCGGGACCTCGTCGCTTCGCTCATTGCTTTTGTGAGCGCTCGCTGGTAGTCACTTTGAACAATGGAATTGCGTCGCGACGTCAATCTCCCCCTATCAATCACCTCACCCGTGGGGTCTTTCATACCCCCAGTCGTTCTTTCTGCACCGCTTTTCTTGGGCCCACTCCGCCCCCTTTTTTTTTGCGCCTCTTTTTACGCGTCGGAGAGCTGAAAATACAGGTGACGATTTAATGGTCTAGCGTTTCCGTATAGTCTTTCTTTTTCATCCGACGAATTTGAAGATCTTTTGGTTTAAGAAAAAGATGAAAATTTGCGAAAGGGAAGAATTGATCGAGAGTTTTCGCAAGATTCAATGAGTTCGAGAATTAGTGTCAAGTAAATTGCGCGTTTAAGGAGTAGATGCAGCATCCATCAATGCTGACAGGGGTAATAATTATTACTGATGGGATGAGGGCCTCCCCTGGTCCCATCCCTCATATTTTGCCTTGAGACTAACCATTAAACCACATTGGTACTTAAGTACCGATTCTTTCTCATCTTCACCTCGCTATTTAACCCTCCTCCCACTGCGGTCGCTTCGTCGCTCCACGATCCGCGACTGATCTATGGCAAGCGATTATTAGGTTTGCCGAGAACATGATCCATTAGAGGCGCTTGTGCAATTCAAACTCGGTTATAGACACCCAGCAGATACTGCGCATAATTGAAGCAACTTACGAGATTGAATCTATAATGAGCCCTTCGCCTTATGGTTATCCAGGGGTCTACTTTTTACAATGCATTAAAATTATGATCTCGGGGTCAAGATAGATCATCCTCTTCGAAAGGGTTGAATATTATTTCAAATATTTTTAGATTTCTTCATTAGGGTTGAGCCAAAATTCGAGATTGTTAAATTAATTAAATTATGCGATGATTTCCAAGATTCCAACTTTCACGGGACTTTAAAAGATTTTCTAGTTATAGCAAGAAATATTTATTATGGCGAACGTAAAGAAATTAAACAGATTTCCAAACTTTTTAACGGATTTATAAATATCCTTATCCATATTATTATCTTTATAAATATTAATATTATGTTTACCTGTCTGTCCAGCAGATGGTGTCATCGCGATACCTGTAACAAAAAAAATTAATCTGGTTATATTTCCTGCTACTCAATACATTTATAACGTTGAAATAATTCATTCCCCAATTCAGAAGTATGATGGAAGTACACTATAGGCAGATATTTTCAGACATACGTAGAAATACATATCGCTAATTCGTCGCGGCTCGCAAACGTCGCGCTGCCCCTCTTAGAAATCAGCCCTTACCCAAAGCCCATGTCGCAGCTTACAGGAAAAAGCTTTTATATAAAAGCTCAGCTATGAATGAGATCTCCGTCGTAAATTGCTTTTCTGAGGCTAATCTCGTGGCTGGGTGAGCGCAGAAAAATTCGCCTTTTTTTCTTACAATTTGGCACAGTTCATAAAACCTGTTATACAATATACATTGCACTCCTTTCTGCAAAGAAGCCCTTAATAAAGGCTTATTCAAGTCTGAAAACCTCTAAATTTTAAAAATACACATAATGTCTTCTCTTATATTCTTTCTCTTCATATTCTTCTAATTTTTTCTCACTCGATGACGACTAATGAAACGATCTACACCTCTCTTAAATAAGTAGAACATCCCTGACTTTAATCAGCCATGATATTTCATAATTCGCAGGGGTCGTTGAAGGGATCCGAAAGAACGTGAGTTCTTCTGCGTTCTGTGAATCGTTTCATACGTACGAAGAGGAGTATTTCTGTCATCGGAGCATGATTTAAAGCCAAATATTACGACAGAGGCGAGCATTCCTCTAGCTTTTCAGGGGGCGAGATACAAGAGGGGATGAGTTCGGGTCGTGAAGATATGTCGACCACGGTTTATTACCGAGTTGGGTCGTAGAACATTGATTTAATGCGGGAGTAATTGGGCTGCCGGACATCTCTATGAGCGCTAGCTAACACCGCTAATGTGTTCCCACCCTTATGGTCCTCACCCTAATATGATTGCGAAGGTGGACCAAATGCTGGAAGAGAAATGAGAGAAAGACTTAAGAAAACGGGTCCACTTCTCTTTCTCATTAATTATTTTTTGCTTAACTTTAATAATATTTCTAGCTTTTGTGTAAAAATTAAACCTGCTTATTATACGAATTAGAACGAAATTATGTTAAAAATGTATCTAAGCGCTTTTATACAATTTTTCTTGTTAAAATGACTATAATGGTTGTTACTGCAACGCGAAGATCTCAACGTTTAAAAAAATACAGTTCCTCTTAAATGCGATTTCCAGTTATTTTACTTTTTTCCCGTATAGTTGACACCCTGAATTTCATATGATTGCAATGATTGTGGCAAAAGCTTGACGAGAATAGACCTTCATTGAGACAAAAAAGGAGAAAATTGATTCAACTCTAGAACATGAAATATCCCTTCTGTTCCGGAGATTGGGATTTCAACAGAGAAAATTAAAGAGGTGGTTTGCTTAATTGGACGATTAGGCATCGCGTGCTGTAAATTAAGGGGCTCAAGGCTAATAAACGGTGGTTTTCACTCATTAATCAATTTCTAATTCAAGTCTTTTCACCTCCTTCTGCGTTCGGTTTGAAAAATGGTCACCTGAAAAGACACTTCCAAATGCAACTAAAAGTAATATCCGACATTTTTGAAACTTTAACCATTGAAATTCTTGACCATGCGTGTTGTGAAGTTCTGTTGTTGGCGTACTTAAGCCTTATAATGGTTAAGCGGAAAGGGGTCGCAAATACGTGCTTTACAAGTGCTCATAATACGTGGTCCGGGGCACGCTTGCATCACACATGGCGCGATAAAGCTCCCCCGATGTAAAGTTAAACTTTGGCTTTAACGCCGGCTGCGCGAAATGTCTATTCCGACGAGCCGACGGTTTGCCTATCTGATATCAAGGGCGTTAAAGGATGAGTGGTCTCGGGGTTGGGTTTTCAAACAGTAGTGAGCAGTGCAAGTGGAATGGAATCAGGGAACGAAATCACGCGGGAGAATGTGAGCATAACGTAACGACTAACCGATGTGGCGGCATAACAAGTGCCTTTTTCAACATGTCGCGCATCCAGGAGAGAATTCGAGAAAAGCCAGACCATCTGCAAAAGGCAGGCGAGAAAACTTTGGGGAGACATAAGTCATCCTCCTGAAACTTTTTTCATCGCTTAACACCTTTTTTACTCCAGATGTACATTTTATTTTTAAATCTTGTCTTTTTTCGCGGCCTGTTGACCTAATTGGGTCCCACAGAAATAGCCATATATCATTTCTCATTGTCAACTTTCATGCACAGTGAAGCAGAAACCCAACACCTTTGTTTCTGAGATGCCGATCAGTCATGGCTTATACAAAACTTTTTCTTTATTTTCTTCTCTCTCTTTCTCGAACAAGGCAATTTCTTCTTATGAGTGTGTCACGCATTGTATTTCGTTGTTACGCGTTATTATTTACGCGCCTTGAGCATATCCCATGAATTTTCACCTCCACCGATCTCGATTTTTCTTCTTTTGTTCGAGGAAGCCTTGATCGAGCACTTTTTTGCCGATTGGCCGCAACACGCCTTTAGATCGCGGTAGCCGAAGGTAAATCGACAGCCAGCGAGAAAACCAGACCTTTTTGTCGAAAAACTTATGCACGCATTCCTACGCGGTGTATGTTATGCATCACGTGGAACGAGATTGAAAGTGTACCCATTACGAGACCGGTTTTCGAGTTATGGTAATCCATTTATTTAGGTGACACTGGGAAAATGCGTCGTCATGTTTCGTTGTGAAAGAGAGAGAAAAATGGACGAAATCTCATTGCAAACAGTCCACAAGAACCGACCTTTTGTTGCATGTTTATGACGATGTTTTTAATGTTGTTTGAATAAATATCGCAGAATGTTTTGCAATGGCTTCTATTAAAGAAATAAAAACTGTGTGATCGACTTTTTTGGATGGACTTTTAATTTTTCTCCAAAAGCGTGAATTTCTTCTTTGAAGAAACTGCATCATAAAGAGTTTGCAGAGAGGAATGAAATTTTCTGCAAGAGAGTGGAGAAGTAAAAAGTTATCAGTTTGACGAGACACGAGACTCACGTAAAACCAGGTAGCACGGTGCTGTAACCGTCGTTCCCAAAATGGAAGTGGATTCGCGGAACAGATATAGCTAACATACCGGGCGTT
Source organism: Synergus laeviventris (assembly GCA_032275145.1). Classification (NCBI taxonomy): domain Eukaryota; kingdom Metazoa; phylum Arthropoda; class Insecta; order Hymenoptera; family Cynipidae; genus Synergus; species Synergus laeviventris. The sequence goes on from JAUESI010000029.1 coordinate 2,162,358, forward strand.
CCAATTATTAAATAAAAAGGTACACGGGAGGCCGATAAGGAAAAAGACGCAAAACAGCCTTCTGTACCCTGCTACTGAACCGCGATCAGAAGAGTGGGAGGAGGCCTTTCCTTCTTGTTACTCTCCTTTTTCTTCCATCGCTTCTTTCTTCTGCTTCGTTCCCGAGAACGTTGATCCGCGATGACAGGAATTCCTGCCAGGTATAAGACCAGCAGCGGGTAATTCTTAAGTGACGAGATCCTGTGCTTCCACTTCGATTTGCTGCGATTAATTACTTCTCTTATTTCACCATGAACGAACAAAAAAAAAGAGCAATAATCCGGTCCTATATATAGATCATTAAACCTGTGCTACCTTGTTGTCATTTCGCGACATCATGCTCTCGAATAATTCTCTAATTTGCCAATTATATGCTTCTGATACAAAACTGTTATTAATGGGACTCTGAAATTGTGTTATAAAAATAGAGAAAATTACATTTTCTGATTACAGGGTGGTCACAAGATTCAATTTTCAATTGTTCTGTCATTTTCCTGACTTTTCCCTCACTTGCAGACAAATTTTCCTGAAGTCTTCTAAAATCTGCTAAATGAACTATAAAAACTATGTGATACAGTCAAATGGACAAAAAAAATTGTAAGACAAAGGCAAACGGCATGTATGAGATTGTAAATTAAATTTTGTATTATAAATGCATTTCTTCGTTTCTTCACGCAACAGACTCAAGCTTGAACCCGAGAAGGTGGGAAAGAATAGGGTAAGGGGGAGAAGAGAGTATTAAAAAGCTGTGAAGAAAATAAAGTAGAGCAACACAGGTCGGATAAGTTGAAACTATTACAAGTGACGGGTGGAATTTAATATTAAAGTTTGTAATATATGACCGGGGCCGAGGAAATCGATCAGAAGTTAACAAGTTTGACTTTACGGTTTGACGCGACTCCAGTATGTGTTTCTCTCTTGCCCGAGCACCCCTTTCCTGCACGTACCAACTAAATCCTTCTGTTCATCTATACGTTTATCCTCACAAAATCGATGGAGATTTCTTTAAATCCTTTGAAACTTCTTAAAATCCCACAAAATCCCTGAAAATTCTCTATAAAACATGAAAAATCTCTAAATTTAACGAATAAGAGCATTTTTACATAATGCTTTGACTAACATGTTGCTTTGTTGTTGCCAGGGGAGCAGGGGTCATGTTAAGCGGAAAGGAGAGAGTCGCGAATGACCCTGTGATTGACCCTTCCGTCCTACTCAGCGAGTTTCCAGAGCAGATCATCAGTGGGGCCGGTGCCTAACCAGAAACGATTAGTCTACCATCGTGGCCAATCTACAGCCAAATACTTATGTCGTCTCGATGAGACGCATAAATCACTGAGTTCGGACCGCAGTGATCTATAGCATCCAGCATACAAGCGCGAAAGGTATATACCTATATGCGAAGAGTCTCGTGTTTGTATATAATTGTGAGAAAGGGGCCATGCGAACCATTTCATCCGTAACTCCGGACTTATCGCGAGAAGGTGTCGCGTGTTTTAAATAAAACCTGGAAGCTGCGAGGATAAAAAGAATTCATCGCAAAGGGAGGAGATGCAGTTTGGGAAAACACGAGATTTCAATTAAAGAGACAAGCCCTGTAATGAGGAGCTGAGTCGATTTATTGGCTCAGAGCGTCCCTGGCGCCTCTGCGTCTGTATGCGTATTTATTCAAGACTCTGAATTCTATTCGATATATATGGTCCAATAATATAGTTTAATTTACTATAGGCACTTTTTTGTTATGTCTAGTAAAAAATTTTACATTATAGCATTGGCAGGCAGCATCCTCCA
>JAUESI010000029.1:2164284-2200704 GCA_032275145.1 Synergus laeviventris
AAACAAAAGTGCCTTATTTGCATCGAGCTGAGATTCATTACTGTTTTTACGGTTTTTTATTTAATGCTCTCACCCAATCGACGTCCAATCCCGTATCATTCAACACTTTTTTCCCACCTTCTATTTCACGCTTCACGAACTACTCCAGTTTCACTCACGAAAAGTGGGTCTTTTATTACCGCTATAGTGCGACGAGATCCTAAAAGGAGGTATTTTCAATTTTAAAATGTTGAAGATATGAAATTACTTCAGTGAAAACAATTACGCACAGAGTGAAAAAATATCATGTACATACGATTGAGAAGGGAATTTTTTTTTCTAACAATAAGATTATAGCATAAAGTGGATGGTATTCAGAAAGTTTTTTTGAGTACTGAATCTCATTATCAGAATGATGGATTCGAATCTCACTGAGGAGGATTTTTGCACTCGTAACTCTTTTTTCTTATCCGGATCGAAATTAAAAGTTTTCCGAGAGATCCCGAGGATGGTTATACGATAGTAAGAACGAGCTGGAAAGAAGGAAAGACATTATACGATTCGAGTCGGTAGCAATGACGACAAGAGATAAGAATCTGCTTGTCGTTACCTCAATGCTCTTTTTCTTATGTTTCAAAACCACATGGCAGTATTATTGCCTTTGGCTTCCCTAGTCCGGTTTTCACTCCATTCTAGCCTCATAAAATTAAATCTATTGTTACCGAGAAATCTTATTTGTTATTCACATAGTTTTTCTTGAATATTCCAAAGAAAGTTATTATATACTTAATACTTATCTTACGTAAAATTCAATAACAAAAAAGGAACGAGACCTGAAGTCACTTTTGGATCTGAGAAGACGTTCATGTTTGCAATGTACATGCCGCCCGCTGGACAAATACTCTGCGCCGTTATGTCAAGAGTTCCGCTGATGATTTTACTCATTAAGCTTCTTTGTCCCTTTCTAAATATTTCCCAAGTGCAGGGAGTAAACTTATAGTGAAGAGAATTTTGAAGAAAACGGAAAAGTAACATCCATTAATTTATATTTTTCTTATGAATTTAAATCTGAATCATTATACGTTAGTCTGCAGGTGCATTAGTTGCAACACCTTGGCCGGCAAAGTTAGAAATCACTTTGTCAACTCTTCTCGGCAAAGTCATTAGTCAAAGCACCCTTTGAGCCTTCCGTTTTGGAGAATCGCCATCGGAAGATAAATCAGAAGTCCGAAACGCTTTTGCCCGATCGGAGCAGGTAACTTCGCCTAATGAATTCCGGTCTTGACGGTGGCGATCAATTTCTCAAAGATGATCGGTGGCTAAGACCCGTGCATAATTCGCCCCGGTATTTCGCGATCGTACTTGAGATGCGATGAAAAAAATTATATGTATGATAGAAGGTAGAATCGAAAATACAAGGCAGTGGATCGTAAGGAAGATTGAGGAGAGAGTGGACGACTCGTAGCCCGGAGCTAATCGTCGTTAAACCGCCGATTCGTATCGAGGTGTTTTTACCGAACGGGTCTTGAGAAGACGATTACTTGGGGGATCGTGTGTTTAAGCTGCCGGATGACTACAACTCGATGGCTGGATCTTTTCTTGTACCACGCGCGCGGCAATACTCAAGCTATAACCCCCGCTATAAAAATCCGCGAACGAGATAAGAACCTTGTTAATCGAAGCGCAGCAAAGAGATGTACGAGTGGACCTTTAAATGGAAACGCGCTGTGGACACCAATGTTCTGACATGATAGTTTCTTTATTGTCAGTTTTGTCTTTCTTTCAATAAAATAATATATCGCTAATATTCTCTTCTATTTTTACTTCTTGTAAAGTATTCCAGCCCTCCCAAATTCAAATCATTCGACGATATAATCCACAAATACACACGTGTATATTCAATTAAACTGAAGGCACTAGGAAAACAATAATAATATGGCTTTAATTACAACATAAATGAATATTACTCATGGAAGGTATTATCAACCAATAGGTTCATTCCTAGAGCACCAGCTCGGCTATATCTTATTAAATCAAATGTTAAATAATACTCAATCACGGAGCCAAGTCATCATGAAATCAGATTATTACCACTGTTATTGTTATTCCTATTGCCTCTATTCTACCCAGCAATTAAGTTGAGGCTATTTCGATCATCTGATGACCAGAATCCATCCGATTGACTTGACTTTCTAAAACTCTAAAACAGAATGATGAAAGAATAATACTAAAAGTTTCTTGACCTTTTGCAGTCAAAGAATGAAGAATGTAAACATAAAGCGCACAAATGTAGACAATTTTACGATTACTTGTGGCTGCATCATTAAGCGACTCTTTCAAGTTGTCGGCAAAGCAGCTGACCGCTAATAATTTACGTTATTCGATCTTCATTACATTTCTTCGCGAAGCGTTAATGTTTATTACTTCTCGAGAGGAAAGACAGTCTTTCTTTCACTGCTCACGATCATCCTCATTGAGTTGCACAAAGCTTAACTCTTTTCTTAAATTAATAACAGAAGTGTTGGCATAAATGGACCGCGTGGCGATCTCATAATTCTTTTAAAAATTCCAACGAAATTATTACCAGTGAGTGTATCTCCAAAATTAATTCTTCACAACGAATCTTCTTCATATTAACAGTTTCCCTCAACCAAGGAAAAAGGGAAAAAATGCCATGTGCGTTAGAATATTGTGCGCTACCTGCTGAGAGGTTGCTTATGGCTCATGGAAAGAGTGTATGTGCCTTTTTGCGAGAAATCGAGTCTCCATTCCCTGAAGGGTTGATAATTCGTCGATTAAATTGGAAACGGCGGAGCTAATTGTGCTGCGAGTGGTATTATTCATGGACCGAGAACCCATGCTTGTTCTCCCTCTCTCCCTTTCCTCATTCCTTAGTCGAGAAGGTACATGTTCGCGTACACGTGTACCATTCTGCAAGTACACGAGTACTGCGGATACTCGTGTAGAGAGTGTATCCGCGAGGAGGGACGAATTAACGGCGAGGATGAGGATCTTGTTCCGAGAGACCTAGTAGTAGGTATACACTACACACCCGCAAGAAGTTCCGAGTTTGCGCCATGTTGGGTGTCTTCTTCAGATGCAACGACGCATTTAAAGTATATACTTATTACAAACTTCAAAGTTTCATTATGCGAAGAGATAATCAAAATCATCCTCTCACCCACTTTTTAACAAGGTGGGAATCTTTGCTTACTAATCATCTTTACGATCTACTTCTGTAACTAATTGCGAACTTTTTCACTTTAGGTTGTTGAAATAAATTACTTTAATTAATTGTGATTGTATTCAAATAGGTCATGTGCACATGAAAATTAAGTTCTTATCGTTTACGACAACAAAAATTTGTTTTTGTAAAAAGCACGAGACCTCAAATTTTATTGTTTTAAATGGTTCCATTGAAATTTCAAACATGTTTTAAAAAGTTCCATCCGCCTATCCCTTTTAAAAGATCTCAGATGGGTAAATGGATAAAACCTTTTTGAATTTTTTTGCACACTAAACGATACAATTTAAAAAAAGTAAAATTTTAGGTCTCATGCTTTTTACAAAAAAAAATTGTTTTCGTTGTCGTAAATAAGTTTATTGTAAATTTTTCGAACTTTAGTTTCATCATGTGCATTATAACTTTTCTTTGTAATTGAAGTTCAACATCGATTTTCAATTAGAACATATATGTGGAAGGTCAGCAGATCGATATATTCCAATTTTGTAAATGTTTGCGAGAGTGTAGTATGTAAATATTGTAAATACAACTAACACCGTGTATTGAAAACATAGGATTCCTTTCAGCATGTAATAACTACGTCTGATGCTTCTATAATAATAAAAAAACAATAACGCAAACTGCAAAGCTTGCATATCATAATAATACAATCCCCACAACTATCGTTGCATTAGACTCACAATAAGTTCAAAACTTTCTTGTAAACACAAAAATGATCTTGCACATAAATCGAAAGACGCTTAATCAACGGAGTCTCTGGTGACGAATACACCGCCCACATAGCCACTTGACCTCTTGACGCCCCCGTATCTAGCAGTTAACCTTATCAACTCGACTCAACTCGACCTAACCCGAGTATGTTCTCCTTGAGTATCGTAAGGATGAGTATGGCAAGAATCATAAACGAATTCAGATGTCAGTGTCACTGAGATTTATAGAAAGAGAGACGCACACTTTCATTGCAAAGTACACTGCCTAGAGATTAATGTAATCTAAATATTTCAGAATTATAATCTTCATATACATAAACTTCGTTTTTTATTTTCTACCTTTTCTGAGAGCGAAAGCACGTGACTCCAATCTCCCGGAATTCGTTAATCGGTCGCGAAACCACAAGAGAGCATTAGTACGAACACAAACGGATAAGATAATTTGCCTGAAGAGAAAAAGGTCCAGCGACCGAATCATAATTTTCCCAAGATTTGTCACCAAGCAGACATAGTGTAGATTTAAGACCACCTTTCTGGACGAGCCTAACCTGTTCTTTGTTTGCAGTTCTCGTGAAATACGAGGTTTTCTCCCGACGCGATATGCATTTACCGCAAGTAATCTCGCTTCGAGTGTGAGTCCACTTTTACGCTTCACTTCACAAAAAGAAAAAAGCAATGACTTTCGAGAAAAAGGAAAATCGATGTTAGCCCTAAAAAACTGATCTCAGTTTTCAAAAAAAGTGTAAGCCCTCTAACACTTTTATTTTAAATATAATTTACGCCTTCTTTTTATTTCATAACTTTATCATTTCTAAATTCTTTTCTTTCATTAAACTGAAAATTTTTATACCTATTTGCGAAAAACGCTTTTGTCGTTTGAGCGAGATTATTCAAAAATACATAAATTCTATTTCGCAAATTAACGTTGAAATTCTACGATTGCAAGGTAATGCATTACCGTGGTTATGAAGGAAGGTCAGTAGATCAATAATTCGACTTCTGGTTAGAATAGTAGGATACAAAAAGTTATTAGCCTTAATAGTAATGCATTATAATACATACATTACATTAATAATAACGTACAATTTACGACTATCGACTATAATTTTATATCGTTCAGCAAAATCTAAACTTTTCCCTTTGTGTCGTTTAAAAGCAAACTAAATGTGTAACTAGTTACGTGTTCACTTCGAAGAACACCAGTTCATATTTTTTTTGCACAACAAAAATATATAATACGAGCAACAGTAAAACAAAATTCCTACCATGATACTTAAAATAAAACTCAGTAGCATTCTTATTCTTTTAGTGATCATTGTGAACGCTCAAGAAGTGTCCAACAAGTCCATATGGGTTAGTCGGATTGTAAAATACATTAAGCAAGATTTACAAGTTTTTCAAACGGTGATGGTCGTTGACAACAAAGCAATTGTTCCCAATGTCAGGATTACAGATATCATACAACAAATCCAGGAAAGTATTCCAACTCTGATGATTAATTTGAAGAATCTTACTAAAACTTTGGCACATAAACCATCATACCAGAATCTTGAAACAAGAACATTGTTCATCAGTATTACATTTTTGGAAAGCAAACCGCTACATCCGCCAATGAAAGATTTAACTGAATTTCTGATCAATGTAACAGCGATGCAAATCCGACCTAAGTGTTTAATAATTGTTTTCTTTAAAGAGCAAAGACACAGCTATAGAAAGTTACTCAACTACATGTGGACAAAAAACTTCTTGGACTTCACAGTTCTAGAAATCTCCTCAAAATCGGAGGCAAGTGATAATTTGTTCTGGACACGATACAGAAATACTGGCACAGTTTACTTCTTTAATCCGTTCACAGATATCTATAAAAAGTTAAGATACACGAGGAATACTAAATTATTTCCCAATAAACTACATGATTTGAAAGGATATGAAATGAAGGTTGGATCTTTTCACTATCCACCAGATGTTTACCTACATCGCAACTCGTCAGGATATCCTACTAACATTACTGGGCCAGATGCTCTAATTACGACGACCATTGCGAAGAAAATGAACTTCACATTATCAGAAGCTCCATCTGAAGAGGAATGGTATGGTCGTTGGGATTGTGATGATAAAAGAAATTGTACGGGATTGGCGTATTTGGTTTGGAACAATGAAATTCGATTCATCATCAACCCAGGAGGTAACATGCCGAATTGCGAGGGAACAACTATGCTCATAAAAAAAAGTGGATTACTACCAATTTGTGCTTTGGTACCAATTATGAATTCCGATAATAAATCTTGGTCACTCTCAACGGAATGGATTTACTTTTTACTCTTGTTTTTAATTATCTATATCGCCACTAGCTTGCTAAAATTCGAGAAGGAGGTTTGGCCATGGATCGATGAACTGCGGATGATGTTAGGATTTACAATTCCCCAAGAACCGACAAATTTCTCTGAAAGAATCTTATTTATCTTTATTCTTATTGGATGTACAGTATTCTCTCCAAATATCATTGCAGTGCTAACAAATATGCAGTTTACGATGAAATCAAAGATAACTATAGATACTTTGGAAAAATTAAACAAGTCAGATCTAACTCTAATAACGCAAGAAAACTTTGCTCTCAGTCTGATGCGATCAAATGATCCGATTAATGTAGCCTTGATCAAAAAGTCTAAAATTATTGCGAATGTCCAAAAACAATGTAAAGACATGATACTGCTGGACATAAAAGTTGCTTGCATTCTCAGAGAACCAACAGCGCAGATGTTGATCAAGCAAAATTTAGATGCTAACGGAAAACCTCGTATGACGATCATCAATGAATACTTGTCAGTTGTAGCAAGAGCTGTACATTTTGAACCAAATTCGCCATTTACTCTAGCTATGGATAGATTAACAACAAGGTTGGTAGAAGCTGGGCTCTACGACCTGTGGAAGAACCAGGTTTTACCTCCTCTAATGAAGGTGAATGATTGGGAAAATGACCTCGAATCAGTCAAATTGCTTACTCCACTTATTTTCTTTCTCACTGTTGGATGTGGACTTTCAATTCTGATTTTCTCTTGTGAATTACTCTCGAAATACATCCAAGAATGGTATCCACATGCGTGTATTGTTCTGTACATGAGGAAGTTTGTAAATCCGTAGCTCAAGTAACTTGTTTCAGAATCAAGAAGAAGTTTTCGCAAAGATGTATAAGATTGAATAAAAATACCTGTTTAATTCAATAATGAGTTGTTATTCTTTAAAATGTATTCACCTCCTTTTTCTTTCATTTAATTTCTATTGCAGGGAAAAAAGAAATCAGTTCTATAGAAAATGACTTCATTACTCGTGTCGTCGTTCCCGGTTCAAACGTAGGCAATCTTGAGGTCGGATTCAGCCGAATAAAATCAAAGACCCACTTCCCGCATTCTGCGACGGATTATCGATCCGACAATAATGAGCGGTGGCATTCCCAGTCACATTTTGAAATATACATTACGCAGATTACGTTTATGCATGCAGGAAAGGCACTCGGTTTATTTTTCTTTGATATCCCCGCTTCGATCCTCTCCACAACCCCTTTTCATTTTCCCTCCCAATCTCCTTTGCTTTAAGGCACCGCGGAGAGAGCATCTTCAACGCATTGGATGAGATTTGAATAAAAAAATATATATCATGTCGCTTCGCGCGAAGGGCGACTTACTAGCTACTTTTTACAACTGTGCTACATCCTCATTAAATATGTATAGACTCGCGCCTCCCCAGACTCGTCTGCCGTTTTCCACCCCCGTACCGATAATAGAGAACACCGTGAATGATTACGCGAGACATATGTTTTACAAATTATGACCGAAAGAGGGTTTGAAAGAGGGTAACGTGTTTTTTATATCCCTAATTTATTGCAGGTGAAACAAAGAAAGCGAGAATATTTTCTCAAGCGTGATTTAGAAAGTTGGAAGGCTTCAGAGAGAGTTGATGAGAAAATGATTGTCAAGGGTTCAATCGTGGATTAAGGTAGATTGATACTTATTCTAATTTTTTAAAATACGAGAAGTTAATTGCAAAATTATTTACCGATTGTAATATAGCCATTTTAAATGATTGTAAGGAATTACCAGCTATCTGACGTGATTATAATTTTTTAAATTTTTATTATCGATCTATAGTTGTTGTATCGTACGCAGGTGATGTAAAACCACCAGCAATTATCTACTGATAGATGAACGTGTCAAAATTGCACTTTTGCCAGCGTCTAGTAAAAATGTTTAGTGCAGCTAAGCTATGTCAAACCTTATTTGAAAATACAGGCTTTATTTAAATACAGAAAGCTTTCTGTTTTATTGAAGACTGGCGCGCTAAAGCGAATTATGGATTTTTTCCTTGTCTACTGTTGGGTGGTTTCCCTTATCGCTTTAAATACTTTGAGTAATCTTTTTTGATTAAAAACTTAAGAAATTGAAGGTTTTCCCAATCGTAAAAAATCCACGGTCGTTTCCCGGATTCCTGGTCCAATGACCATCTTGATATTACTAATTCTCAGATCAATTAATATACTAAATTACCTCTCATACTTAGATTGTACACCCTTCAATTACACCCTTCAATTTCAAAGTCATAAAACATGCACAGGCCATAAACCAATCAGTTTCAATTACGAAGACACCCAGAGACTAAAGAAAAAAAAAAGAAGTTTCCTCGAGCGAGAATACAAATGCATCGAATCGGCATTAATTGCTGTCGAGTGGGAGAAATCGCGAGCTTAAGACAAGCTCACTTAAAAGCCCCATCGCTTCGAGTGCCCTGATTCTTTATTAAGATAGAATGTCAGTGGCGGTTTCATTTCTTCGTGGAACAAATGGCTCGCGAGTTATCACCCACCCCGGTACACAGATGCAGGGGAAGGGGGAAGAGACTCGAAGCGAGTACAACCCTCCCATTTAAAAAATGTAAATTTGTTAATGCAGTGGTACTGTGAAAAAGAGAGGGGGAGTTTTGGCGTAGGCGGGGTGCGAAAATTTGTTCTTTCGTCCCTCTTCAACTTCGTTCCACGCACCCTATTACCTGAGACTATTATCCAATACAAAAAATCAAATAAAGTATGCTAAGTTACGCTTCGAAGACTTTGGGGAGTCAATACTGCCTTGGGGTTGCAGAACACATTTTTTTTGGAGACATTCCCCCAACCAGAACACCAACGCCCATTGCCGATCCTTCAGTTAACCCTGTAAGCATTTCCAACGCTCCCCATTAACTTTCTTTAGGATCTTTAGTAGGTACATCAGATTTTCGAGTAAGTGTCTTCTTAAGTTGGAAGAAAAAACCTTATATTTGAAAATTTTTTAATCTAGAAAGTTAAAAATGAATCGAACTCTTAGTTCAATCATATGTTTACTCATTTTTTAAATTAGCCTTTCAAATAGACACTACGTTAGATCATGTATACTCTTTTTATGTTTGATTTCGATTGTAATAACTAGAGCGAGATGAAGGCTCATTGCAAATATTTGTGGATTGATGTAAACAAACTTGAAAGTATCTTTTTATGAACTTGTCTGTAACTTACAGTAATTTATACTATTATTATTGAATAGTTGCTTCAATCTTCCATAAAATTGAATTTTATATTATTTAGTATTACAAAGGTTTTAAAGTGAAATGGAATGAATTCGTTGTTAATCTCGGACTCGGAAGTACGTGTTGTGGAATCAGAGACACTCGAGATTTCTCACGCCAAGGCCCAGCGTAATTGTAGCTACATACATAATGAAACATTTTAGCTTCGGTAGATACAAGAAAACTCGTTTCGATTGAGGGACACACTTTCGTCGTGACAAGAAATACCCTAACAAAAGAAGAACCACTCCTTGCGCCTAACTTAAAAGCGGTAGGCAGGCTTTTTTAACATCTTTCGTCAAATCGTCACGGACCGATTGCTTAGCGCAGAAAAAATGTGTGTATGGAAGTACGTCGAGATTCGATTCTAGAAGTTTCTATAGCCTCACGAATATACATTTGGTTTACTAACACCTTTTTTTTACGACACTCATAACATAGCATAGAGAGACTTCTTATCGTATCTAAAAAAAGTGATGTTACCATATACATATCTCGAAAATATCGAAAACATTAGTGTCGAATAACCGCTTGGGTTTTAGGATATTGCGCGTTGTCAAAATAATTGCTATTTAAAATATGATAGGTCGGCCACGCTAGTCTTTCTAAAAATCGAAATCATGTTTCCAAAATCCCTCTTCGTGAACTTAAAAAACTTTTCTAAAAATCTCTTAAAAGTTGAAAGACTATCTCTGCAACTATGAAAACAACGCAGAGAATAATAATTCAGACACGAATTGCTAGAGTCAATATACGCATTCCTGCATTTAGATACGAGAATGTGTGGGGACAAGAGCTCCATGTCCTTACTCATAATAGGCACCTATATGATAAATTATCCGTAAGCATGAAGCGCGAAAAGTGGTGGAAGATGGTCAAAGGGTCAGGACCCCCCAAGGATTGCAGATTCGTGACTGTCGTTAGATGTACAATTTTATTATCAAAGCACGACTTGATAAATTCATTAATTCCCTAAATATAAATTGCACAACATTTCTCCCTAATATATATAATATATATGTCAAGTTGGATTAGAAGCACGAGAAATACAAAGTTTCTCCAAAGGATCTGCATGTAGTTATAAAACGGTTTTGGCAACATTTAAAAAATAGTCGATTTGTTTCTTTTTTTGATAGAAAGAAGAAAACGATAGATATGAATTTGAGTTGTTCCTACGTCCCTGAAACATACAAGGCCAAGATTCACAGACTAACTGTTTTCTTACCTCCAAGACATCTCCCATGTAACTACACACACACTACATTGATTTCGCAGCAAAACCAATTGGATCCTACCACAAGCGAGCACTGGCCGAATCGAGTTTTTGCAGGGAAGCTTTGGCACGTGCGATGCCATACCTGACCAAATCTCGCGCACTCGTAAAAAGTGGTTGAGGTGATGTCCAAAAATGAGTTCCCTCGACTTTTTTGCAAGATCTTTTCTTTGCTAATTAAGAGAAGAGTGCAGTCGTTTTCCAGAAAAAGTCAACTTTTTAAATCAAAAAACTCAAGGGATGGTAAAAAAGACCGAGAATCAAATGTGATTAAATCGGATTCAAAGAAGTTTGTTACGAAAAAGAGGTTGCGGTTACCTGCCAATAAGGTTATAATATGCAAGTGTCATTTAATGAACTCGTTGTTTCGAATTGATTAATTCTACTCCAAATTCTATTTACTTTCAGAAAAATTGATTGTGAATTCTCACACAGTCCGATCTCGAAAAAATGATTACAAAACGAAAAATAACGACCGTTTGAAATAATCCTTATTATAAAACAGCACTTTCCATTCCTAAGAAAAACTTGAGGTGTTAAATAAAATCTTTTCTGATTGCAAACACCCTCAAGGCAATACCACACCAGTTTTCGCAGAAATGGTTCTCTTTAAGTGGAAGCTTATAAGTGGACAATGTAAATAAACTAGAATTGAGGCGCTGGATCGTTAAACGTGTTCGTTTCTTGAAATCGAATTAATTTATTTAACATCTGAGCACACCAGTTGTTTTTATATTATAAGCTACATATCGCGTCCGGTCATTTATGTATACTGGACTGACGGACAAATTAATCGACAGTTTATAAAGAAAGGAAAGAACTTAGATTATTATAAGTTAAAAATAAGCGTTAATTAGCAGAACGTCGTGACTCACATTGATTCTAGATTGGGACTAGACTTGGCAGACAATCACTCGATTTACGGGCTTAATTGGAGTCGACGATAAGTACTCGATCTTGATTGATTTATTAGAAGAAATCCTACTGGGTGTTCAGGGCAGTCGAATCTTTACGATCATGGGCAAAGAAAAAGGTTTATATTCAGAAAACAGTTACTAGCAATAAGCAGTAGTTATTTATGATCTCCGTCCACGAAATAGAACATTTATTCCTTCAAATGAATTATTCATCTCAAGAAAATGTGGAAAAGAATATTCCCGATTAATATTACCTCCAGAAACGATTAGGATTTCAGTCGATTTTTTTAATTAGGAGAAACTTTTCTGGTTTATAGATTGGTCGGGCTAATAACAATTAGTGTAAACTCTAAACTGGAAAATTAGAAGGTCTAGCGATTTATTATTTAAAGAGAGTATATGCGAAATCGAAATACATCCTATATTTTAAATCCTTGGAGCAATCTCGAGATAGGCAGCTCTTCATTGAAAGGCAACCTTTTACGGATCGAAGTGCTAGACTGACTTAAGTACGTCACACATTGGGAGCGAGAAAGTGAATCTTTAATGCTGCACTATAAGATTTATGAGGGAATAGTTTCTTCACTCTATTTTTAGACTGTTTCAATTTAGATATTACATTACAATATTATGATATCAATCTAATTTGAAGCGCTTTCTGCATCCCCTTCCCAAACCACTTTTCCCACCTTTTTTGCTACCTCTTTTTTTAATCCTCTTTTCCAAACAGTTTCCGGATTTCCTTAAATTCCTTAAAGTCACAGGATCTTCTGAGCAATCCATTTATTATAAAAATGAGAGGAGCACGATCGAGCAACCAACGAAAATGGAATGGTCCTCCATTTTTGAATGGTAGTGTAAATTTGACCTTGAAATGTGAAGCCGAAAAGCATTGATGAATAGGAGCAGGTAGTTCGGAGGGGCTTGACTTTGGACAGATTTAAACATACGGGGCCAGTGACACCAGTGCGGGGGAATCTGGTCTGATGATCTTTAGCTGAACGTAACCGCAATGTCCGCCTTGAGCGAGGAGGAAGGATCGACGAAGGAGCATCCGACCAGATAGGACCTGAGAGCACAGGGCCGCGGGCGAGTTGTATAATATGAGCGCACCGCGCCGAAGTTTCGGCAGGCTATAATCAATTCTGATTGCAGTCCAGAATCGCTGCAGCGCGATCCACTCCCCGATATAGTCGAGAAAAAAGTCCGCGCGCTTCCAACTACCGGCCAGGCTGGCTCACTCGCCTGCCTGCTATGTCCTTCCTTTCCCTCCTGTGCTTTAATCGACGAAAGAGGGAGGAAGAAAAGGAGAGATCAACTTCCACAAAGATCAACTTCTACAAAGATCAACTTCCAGAATGATCATCTTTCAGAATGATCAACTTCCGGAAAGATAGACAAAGTAAAAGATATAAAAAGAGATAAAGCTTAGGAAAAGCGAGCGAATTGTAGCGAAACTTTAAGATGAAAATTAAATATCTTGGTAATAAATACTGCATATAAATAAAAAGTAAATGAGAAAATAAAGTTTGAAGATACAAAAGTGGATGGAGAGATATGCCTTATCGGTTGACATAAGTCAAGAACGGAATGAGAATTATAAATAAGGAGTACAACCAGTACCAATCAGTGAATACGTGAAACGAGGGGAGGTTTCATAAGAAAAAAGGAGAGAATTGATTTCTGTGCTAATAAGAACCTGTGGGGCTTTTATGGATGAATGACATGAGACGATTCGCAAGACTCGACGATGCATTACGATGACACAGATTACTACTTCCATATTGTTTGTAAGTATTCTTTGGAACCCTTTGAAGAAATAGAAAATAGATAAGATCTTACAAAACTAGTGCTATAATCATCTACTAATATCTATCCTAAATTCTATATCCTCTGCCTTAATCTTCCATCAACCAGTTCTAACATCGTTCTTGCCACGGATACTGACGATGTTTCTAAACCCGAAGAGGGAAAGAGGATCCTTCGCCCGGGGTAAAAACAGAACCAAGTTATTTATCGGTTGGTCAGCAGCAGCCAGCCTGGCTCTGGGCGACCGCTTCTGCATCGGCTCCCGTTGAGATCAGCATTTACCTCTCCTTTGCAGATATTCATTTCATGCCTCGATAGCATGATAATCTACTTCTAGATAAACACGGAAAACACTAGACAAACATCTACAACATCTACAACATCCACAACCCCTAATTATCTCAATTTATCTCAGATCTAAAATCAATCTAGGATTGCCGCAAACAACCATGCAAAGAATCGATTTCTGCAGATGACACTATCTTTCAACTGATCTTTGATTTGCTGCAAATGCTACAAACTTCAAGATCCCAGCAAATGCTAAGGATCTCTCCAAGATGATGGATTGATTCTCAACTTTGGTCAAATCCAGTATGTTTTTTCTCTTCAAGAATTCGTATACGATCAAGTATCACGAACGTCAATTATATCAAACGATAGAAGAACGATTAATTATAGATGGTTTCGAAAATTATGACTATCGGAAAATCAGTGGAATTTTTGCTTTTTCTCAAGCACTATCGTGACAGACTTAAATCGCGCGGTTGGATCTCGCAATGCACTAGAGTAGAAATAAATAGTGAGGTAGGATCATAAATCAATGTCTGGCGAGCTCAACAATTGACGAACCACGGATATCACCCGCAACTAAACACGTTGGTCGCGAGGAACGGCGGAAGAATGCATTCATTCGTCGCTGGACGCAGCCTTGATCCGCCGCATTCGTTTCTTACGATCCCTTGTATCCGCGCGTCCGGCCCCATTAGTAGTTGGCTGCCCCATCATTCAATAACGCTCCCGATGGCTTGCACACTGCGTGTCCGACAGTTCGCTTGTACGGGTACCTATCATATACCGGGTGTCTCATCGGCACTCTCAAACCATCTTATCCCATCATATACGCTTCATAATGCTGAAGTTTGCTCTCACCTAATAGATAACAGTCACCGTGTTGAACGCTTATTGAAATGAATCAATCTAATCCATGGCACAACACAGGAATCCAGTTCCCAAAAGGCCTAATCAGAATGAATGCATCTGTTTAATAACTTTGCACATCAGTCTCTCAAGTCGTCCTAGCCTCATTCATCGGCTGATCCAACTATTTACATTAGCACCTCATAAATCTTTCATTCATGCAACCAACCGGAAGAACTGTGATTATTGAATTTCTTAACACCCAATACGTAATGAGCTCACGCAGCTACTTTATTCTCCACTTCTCTTAATGATGAATAGGTCATCCCATGTAAAAATATTCTACACTATTTCTATAGAAAAATGATTTTACAAAAATTATTACAATCTGTATGTCCCGTTCCATTGTACCAATGCTCTTCAAAATTGGACTTATGGGACTACCCACACTTTGTCAATGGATTGAGTTTCAGGACGCATTAGCGCTTCGCACAATTGGAGTGCTGGTTTCGGTCAGCATTGAGAATGAGCAACGGAGGAACGATTGTAGAATAAATGGCAGAATATTCGGTTCCGGAGCCTGCGGCTATCATACGCAGAGTTGAGCGTTGACCGAGCGAATGAGTGACGAGGGTACTTAAGCTTAGGGCGGCAACAAGTGGCATTCAACGCGCTGTCAGCACCGCACACGACCTCTTTCCCTTCCTCGTTGCTTCATTCCCTCTTTCCCCTCAACCTTTGCAATGAGTTCATTTGACACCGCGAGCATAACGAACTTGCTCCTCCAGATTTACCTTCCCACTACTTTTACAGCCCCCTTTATTGTTAATCCGATACGTTGGGATTGAATCATTCTTTTTCAGCTTCCAATTTCATAATTCGAGTGGCACGTCACTTAGGATCTCTCTATTATACATCGATGAAGGCTACAGCATGTTCGCTTTCGAACGAAAAGGCAAAATTTGCCCAGGAATTGATGCGGCTTCGAGTCGCGCACGCAGCTGACAGATAATTGATAGCGGAATGCTAATAACTGGGACGAGCTAGGAATTATAATAGATTTCTTGCTGTGCCTGTGTCTTCAACTCTTGTCGCTGCCACGGCAAGCCGCTATCTGCCCTGTTTATCACAAGAATCTCTAATGCGAGCGAAATAAATCACAGCTCTTAAATCACTGATGGTTTGTGGACTCAGGCTTAGTCATTTTTCTAATGATAAATTTTTCGCACATTCCTTCACTAAATATATTGACTCTAGCTAAATAGGTAATTAAGCTGCAATTGTGCAAAATACGTCGTAACACATATTGTAAAAAGTCACCACTTATCACCTTTTCAGAATTCAAACACTAAGAAAAAAGAGCCCTTGATTATTTAAATCACTAGTCCAACAAATGTTAATCATGCGTGTGTTGTTAGATTCTATACCCATATCTAAGAAATTTTAATAGATGCTTGACGTATGTTGAAGGGTAATTTGCTTAATATGTTTACAAAGATGCATCGCGATAGAAAAATGTGTAAATGGCGATGAACAAATGAAGTCTCAGTACACAAATTACTATATTTATTTTTGTCAAGACATACACGATATTCAATTGATTAAATAAAATAGGATGAGTACACTACTTAAGTTAATTTCATTAACGAGAAAAAATGAAGAAAAATTGGCTCAATTATTACATTAATCGTTTTATGAAACAAGAAGGATTAAACAAGAATACTTTCTTTATAAGTTCCATCATATATCCAATTATATTATTAACTTCACTGTCATGAATCGCGTTATGTATATTAGTGACTTATCTTATTAAGCATCGCCAATTACGCGAGGTCCCTGTGGCAAAGTTGAGTCTTATCTATGATTACCTTCTTCGGTTTCAAATATTTTATATTTACACATTGTAAAGCAAATGTATAGTTATAAATGAAGAATGCATCCCATAATTACTGTACAAACCCAAATTTTCGCTCTGAATGAACAATTGTTAAATTGAAATCAAGATCTTAGCACCTTATTGTCAGCTCTTTCAATTCACATTCACTAGACGAGGGGCATTTAACAAATTAATAAAAAATTAATTGGTAGAGATTCTCGTTATAACATCATTAATATGACAGGCGGCATCTATTTATTATATAAGCGTTACAACAGTGTAAACCAGACCATTAACTGTGTGAAGTGCTTAACACTTCACACAGTTAACTCAGCGTGACGTTAAACTCCCGTTTAGACCTTTTTTAATGATAAAGACCAGGTTCACTTTATCTGTCAGTTTCCCGCCTTAAGTTTCTTCTAAATGATTTATAAAGTTTAAACTCGCAATCTAAAACTCGTTCGCGCGGCTACCATAATTATTTTGATCGAATGGGTCGAATTATCGATTGAAAAGAAATGATAATTAATTATATAATATTATGATAAACAATTTTCCATTTGCAAAGTATTGGAACTGATTGAAAATAAAATAGGAATGAAAGGCTTGTCCTTGGCCTTGAGTATGATTCGAGTTAAGGTACCTTATTAAGATTAAAGAGTGAGCATTAAAATAGAGTAATGACTACAAGCTCTGGTCTTTTAAGCGAGCCATTGCAGATCGGTGTATTAAGTGGCCTGTGGCGTGTCTCGAATGCCGCTGTAATCGGACGTATATTATGTATGATAATAATCAGACAACATAGTAACATAAATATTAACTATAGCACTTCTTCTAATACCGGAAGATTTCCTAAAGAAAAGAACAACAGCTCTATAAGCCTATTCAGATATCTAACAGCCCTATAATAATAGAGAAGACTTTTTATGATGATTGATAACAAAGTGTCAAATTTCCATACAAATAAACGAATATTTTGTAACCCGATTGGCGAGAAAAACATGTCTTGTAAGACATGACACTTCAAAAAAAGGTGATTTGGACCAAATTTAAAGGAATATTCCGTAAGACTATCCAATATAAACAAAATAGATTGGATAGCTACCCTTTCCTTTTTCTCTTCCACCAATTCAGTTCCAAATTCAAACAGCAAAATCGCTCTAGCTCATTATAATTTGTTTTGTCTTTAGACACTACACATAAAGTTAGCTTTATGTTGACACACGAAGTTAGCCGAAAATCTGTGTCAAAGGAACCGTCTTAAAGAACCAAAAGATTTTCTGTTGGACTAATCGATCAACTAAGAAGAAGTATCCAACATTCAAGTATCCTTGAGCCTTTATCTCGATTAATCGAAAAGGCTAATAGGAAGTAACAGTAAGAATGGATCTTTTCTTTGTCAGAGAAATGCTATTTGATTAAATAATCAGGAAAATGTAGACGAACCTGTAGTAAGGAAACGCTTGGGAAACGTGGAGATCCATGGGCATCGCGGGGTGGGTGGCCCCGTGGTGGGCCGGAGCCGGGGCGTAATCTCCACCGGCGGAAAGAGGTGGTTGCATCATACCCGCTGCTGCAGCCGCATGGAAAGCCCCCCAAGAAAATCCCGGGGCCCCCGGCATTGTTGGGGGATGCTCCAGTTCCAGGGCTGTTCTGGCTCCGGCGGCTGTACTTCCACCGCCGCCAGCACCACCGCCGGCGACGCCGCCGCCGCGGTGCATCAGCCACCCCTCCACAACGAATGCTGATTATCCTCTCGCGCACTAACTACAACTGCAGAAATCACTGAACCAGCCACTTATCAAAATAAAAAAACCCCACACGCACAACGACCTAAACCAACTTCTTTGGGAACCAATCCTTCCAAATTTCCTAACTCTTTAAGGAACCAACTTCAAGAACCAACCCCTTGAAGAAGCAAAACTTTTAGGAAGACGAAACCCTTTAAGGAGAACAAATTTCCCGAATAGAAAAATTTTCCTTTGTCACTACATACTCGCGCACTGGTACTCGAACTGACCCGGGGCTCGGATCGCGGGCCTTCCGGCGAGGCCTGGTTTCGCGACAGCAAGGTATCCTGGAGAACAGGTGTGTTCGCGAGATCGTCTTGTTGCGATCCGGAGCCGGACGGTGCCGGAGGTGAGTGGCGCAGCCTTTGGCTCGGCCATGAATGAGTCGCTCAGGATCGGATTGCCTCGCGGGGGCGGAGCTTCAGCCCACTCGACCACGTGACAAAGATCCCCCACCAGGATTGGCGCGCCGCCGCTTTAGCGGTTTCAGCGCCACAGTGTCCGTAGGTGCGAGGTAGAAATGTGCTACTATCACTACTACCAAGGTGGGATCCCTTTCCCCCATTCTTTCTTGGATACCAACACAAATGTCTGGCTTGCTAGTGACTGCTGATATGAACAGGTCGTGATGTCGCTGCCGGTACCACCGCCGCTGGGAGGTGAGGAGGCGGAGACCGCCGCCTCCGCAAGAGAGGAGGACGAAGCGACGTTTGAGGGTTGCAATGAGGACGGGCAACCCCGTTCAAAGAGGACGCGAAACACTTGTTGAGTTTCTGCGCGAAGATTCTAGTTCGTAAACTCATAAGGAGTTTTTAGTGTAGTTTGAATTATTTGTTTATGGCGCTCCGTTGATAAGATTTGGTTCTGTAGGTTAGAATTTGGTTGCTCCTATGTATATAAATTTGGCTTCAATTTGTCAAATATCGATCGACCTTCAAAACGCAAATAAGAAAATATACTATAAACGCCACGATATAACTTATAAGAACGAGTTAAAAATATGACGAGTATATTCTAATTTTTGAACTAATAATTAATTAATATTTGGATTGATTTACCTTGGAAAAAATTTAAGGAATTGTATCCAAGGTGCAAAATCACCAAAAGCTTCTTGAGATGAATGGACTGCGTATTTCTTGAAGATCGCATTTCGTCGTAATCCTCTGATGGTATAAGCAGGATAAAATACTCTTCTGACCACAATTAATTAGTTCACTTCCACGCGAAAAAAAAGCCCGACAAATTTCTTTAGAGATTTTCAGTTAGAAATTCTGAAAAATCTTCAGGGTGTTTACCCTTTTTTAGAACGATCTCTAAATTCTCTATAACAAAAGTTTTACTAGTTTTTCAGGTTTTCCAGACCAGAAAATTAAGTTTCTCCTGGTTGAACTTTTAGCATATGTGGCCAAATAACACTCAAATCTAAATTCGTATTTAATTTTTTAAATAAATTGGAAATACTCCGTTCCCCTTTTATTTTACTAATAATCCAGGGATATGAAGATTGATAATAGAAGAAATCCAAAACTTAGTTTCATCTCGACCATATAACATTTTAAAATTGGAATTGTAAATTTATATCCTTAAAAATTAAAAAAAGTAGCATATTTTCTGAAGTTGACTAAACACCCTGTAATATTAATTAGTTCATTGAGCACGGACTGTTTTTTTCTTCTTTTTTTTTTGCAAGAGAGAGATTTTCGGTCAAAAATTTTAAAAATTCTTTCATTTTCTTTAATTAATTATTGCGAATTGGTTTTAAATTAAGATTTAACCAAAGCCACATGAATAATACCGCACTTTTATTCGCTGCTCCTTTCCCTGAAAAAAAAGAAAAAGAAAATAATATTCAACTAATAATTGGATCTTCAATTTTTCATTCTCAAATTTAACTATTTTAACATTTTTTGTTGACGGCATAGTTAATATTCTTTGATTTTACATTATATCCAATGCAATCTATTTAATCAAATAAAATAAGCCTTTAAGATTCCTTTTTATATTTCGTCAAAGATTAAAATTTTATGTAAATGTAAAAGATATCCTTTGCCCAAAAATACCGTTTCGTAAACAAAATCCACAAATTTAATAAATAAAAATTGACGAAAATATATTTTGTATTTCTCTCTCACTACTTTGGCATTCGTAATTTTTATTAATGCTATCAATATAAACTGCCGCCATTCTGAAATTATTTCATTATAACCTCACTTTGTTTGCACTCTTTCCAATATTTTGAACTTGACGAAAATATGTCTAACAGGCGTTTATGGGTTACTTTTATCCAAAACATAAATTAAAAAAGTATCGAAAAACAAAATAATAATAGTATTTGGAGTTACAGTGAATAGAAAACTACAAAAAGAAAAGACGAAAAATCGATATTTTGACCAGAAATTCTCACTACGCCGTTTAGTTTTTTCAATGTGAAACTACTCACCATTTTTTAGAAAGGGCGTTTTCCTAAGGCTTTGGATTTCAATAAAAACTATATTTATCCATAGAAATGTACATAAAAAGTAACACTCGCGTTTAATTTACTAAAAAATCTTAACAACGATCAACACCTGACCGCAAATCACGAACAATTAACTGAAGTACTGTACAGTGCAAACGGTGCAAATCTCCGCTCCAAAATCTGTGAGCTCTGATTGGCTAGATTCAAAAATTTCGAGAACATTCTATAATAGAAAAATATCGTATGTTAAAAATGTAATATTTTGTGAAATAAAATATAAAAATGAATGAAAAGCAATGCTAGTTTTGTATTCATCCTTCACAACTTTGATATTTATAACATTTATTGACATCTTGCCACAATAATAGTATAGAGTCCTACTTATTAGAACTCTATAAACATCATAAAAATTAACGACACAAAAATCGATATTTTTACCAAAAATCTTCGTTGCACCGTTTACTTCGTTGAGTGTGTATGTGAAGGAAATTACTCACTATTTTTTTGAAGGGCCATTTCCTCAAGGCATGAATTTGAATAAAAACGATATTTATCCGTCAAAATGTATTTAAAAAGTAAAATTCGCGTTTATTTGTCAAAAAAACCTACCAAAAATCATCAATAACGGACTCCTAAACGTTATTGACGTCAACAATAAACCGAACCTACCTAACCAAATCTGAAAAAAGTCATCCGGCCAATCAAGCGTGAGTTCCAAAATCTTTGAATCTTGATTGGTTAGATTTAAAAAAAGGATTTCGAATATCATATTCAAAAATAACTTCTATTGTTGATAAATTTTAAAAACAAATTTCCTCTGTTTACATAAGTTTGATATGACTATCAGTAAAAACGACCAATTACTGATTGCCATCAAAATTTTGTTCGATAATCTAATAGAGAAGTTAGGTTCTTTTTTATAAATAAATTTAAATTCTTAATAAAAGGTTTAGTTGCGAAAATGTATAGTAGTGAAAGAAAATAAGTTGTAATATTGCATTGATTCGGCAAAAGAAAATAAATGTTTTTTCATCTAATTTAATCTAATATTTACAATATGATGTTTAAATACTGATAAAAAAATTTTATTAATTAACTTATTCCTACAATTACATTAACTCAATGAAAAGAAGAGGGAAACATTATTCCGAGTAGAAAAATCCTGATGTTTTCAGGCACAGCTGTTGTGTCTGACCAAAATTGAATGTTACCACTGCTAACTTCATTTTCTAATCAGAAGTTTTATTTATTTTATTTATATCAAAATTCTTCAAAATTAAATAAAAAAGAAGGTACAATCAAATACAATATAAAAGATTAATCCTAAAGTAAATTTAACTGTTTATAAATCTCTTTCATAAATAAAATAAAACAATAATAACAAAATTGTAAGATATAATAATAATAAAACCCGAGAATAACTTTCTTTTAATTAGAAAATGCACCGTAGTAGTCACCCCCGTAAGATCTAGAATAATAAAAAATGTTTCCACGTTTATACACCTACATTTTAACCGTTGACTATTAAATCACCCGTGAGCAGGGGGAAGGGAGGGGGGGTGTCTACCAAGATTGTAACGGCGCTACAATAAAAAATTTAATCAAAATGCCCTCTTGGTAATTTACAGCCTCCAGCTCTCAACCCTTTCCTCTTCATGAAGCGAGAACTAGGGAAAGCAGGAAGGCGATCCTCGCTTACTTAAGTACAAGACTTGAGAAGGGATGGGCAAGTGGTGCGGAGCTCAAGAACCCCCCAGGAGTCGTAGAGAGGCACGATGTGGCCCATTTACTCACCAGGGGTCTTCCCTATAAAAATAATACCTCTTGTCTTCACTCATTTGCCAGTCTTAAAAGTTCTTCAACCCCAATTCACCTCCTCCCACCTTTCCATATAATCCCCATTCACTATCAAGTGACTTTTCACTGGACAAGTTTTCAAGCGGTGGCCCTTAGTAGTCGTAAATTACGAATTAGAGCTCTAAAGTTTCCCCATTAGCGACAACAAGACCCTCAGGTAACAAACTTATAATGACCGAGATGGATTAAATCGTCGATCGATTCTAGAAATGACTATTTAAGTCGATACTTGCTTCCTGATAAGAGGACTGAAACTTTGGAAGTTTAAAAGATATTAAATGGATACTTATTTATTTTTCAAATCTTGACGTTAGATTTTCAATTTTTTGGTTTACTCAGAAAGTTTTAAAAGTAAACATTTTTACGCTCTATAGACATACTTATATTCTGCTTATATTTGAAAAAAGAGCTTATCTACAGAGCGAAACTACCCTGGAACTGCAACAAAGTATTGATGATGGGTGTTCTAAAGGATATAATATATAAGCGACGAGGCCGAATCCATTAAGTGAAGTCCTACAAAATATTCGGCTACAGTGGTCTACCTGTCGGTACAGGTGTGAGTTGTAATAACATAGCGGCTGTGCCCTTTGACCTCTAGTACCCCCGCCTCCATTCTGACTTCACTAAAGCCGCTACAATCCACCTCGGGAACGCCGCAATCATCTTTCCTATGTATCAATCGCTGGAGAATCATTATTGCTGAAATGGTCGGCATTACACTCTTGAGATCAAGCTTAACTACCTTAAGTACTCTTAACCCCGAGCCACTCGATTCTCCATTCAAATGTCGCTTTATTCCACTTTCAATACTCCACTCTCTGCAAATTAAAAAAAAAGACTTAGAATCAATTCAAAAACAAGCTTAAAAAATGTCTAACAATTTAAAATTTTATACAATTTTGTTGAATATTATCTTTAAAAATTATTATATTTTCTTAATATTACAATAAGGGGAGGAATATTTATAATAAAACACAGAAATTTTGCTGAAACAAATTTTATTACCATACGTTTCCAAAAAATATCGCGGCATTCCTTAAGAGGAAAAACGTAACGTAACCGAATCTATTGTATGTTAGTATATCGTATCCTGTTATCGGAAAAACTAACGCAAATGAAAATGATCTTGATGATGATGAAAGAAGGTAGATGAAAGAAAAATGACACCTACAATGTAGGGATGAAGCATGTCAATCTGAAAATATAGGCATAATACCATTGACACAAATCGAAATGAACGATTTAAGTAGTCGGCAAACCTAAAATTTTTATCGGCTATTTAAACGAAAAATCGCTTATTTTACTCTCATTATACATCGAGAAAAAATCAACTGGCCAAAGTATAATTTCCCTTCACTCAATTTAATTACTAACCTAATCTACATTGAAAAATCTTAATTGTAAATAAACTTTGGCGTCAGTTAAATTTTTTCTCTAAACTAACAAACACCTCTTCTCACATTTTTTTAACACAAGAGTCCTATTTTTTTTTGTATAAAAAATAGGCTTCTTGTATCCGGAAAAGAATGTTTTTTTCCTTACATGTCGTTCATCGTAGAAAGAGTCGCGAAATTGCGAACCAAAATGACCATATTTTGTAAATTGATATCAAAAGTTCTAATACGAAATTTATTAAATGACCTTCTCAATTTCGCAACTCTTTTAATCTCTTACAAAGAAACATATCAAGGTGTCTCTCTTCGATTTTGGCATCAAAAACTAAGTAAGCGACACATATTTTTTTTATTGGCCGAAAAACATTTTTAAGGGATAAAAAAACCCTATAATAATTGAAATATAGGAGTAGTTTGCTTCCTAAATGGAATTTTTCAAACAAATTTTTTTACCCCTTAGATATTATTTTAGGAGCATAAAAAAATATAAGATTCTTAGTTTTTGATGCCCTATATACGTTTCATAAAAATCGAAAAGGAATACCTTGGAATGTTTCCTTGTTAGTCACAAATCACTCTATTGAGCACATTTTTCCACTGATTGTCGTGGGTTAATTCAGAAATTGTCGCAAAGTCGTGGCAGTATCAAAATACTTGGAAATTCGATTCCACCTAATCCAATTCGCAAACGAATAAGCGTCCTCGAATTGGCGAAGCGATTTTAATTGGCGGAATCTATTCTCTCTTTCAATTGGCAAAATCTTCCCCGCAGGGAAAAGTTCGTTGCCATAATCAATCAAACTTGAATTGCTCGAGGCAATTCGATTTTAGAAAATCACTAGCAATTGTACATTTTTTACAGGATTACCTATACTGCAATTAAATAATCAAAAGTTTTTACACGCTTAATCCGCTCTTCACGGTCTACGACTAATCTCTCTATTTTTTTCTTTTTTATATTTTTCTTAAGTGGAAACACCACCAGTTATTTTCGATATAAAAAAACGCATGCAAATTATAGCTATGCAATATTGTTAACGCGGCAACGCCAATTTTCTCGAAAACAGACATCTGACATTCATTTCGATTCAAATGATCAAGAATTACATTTTTTAAGTCGAGAAACAATCCTTGAGAATTTAAATCGAAATTAAAGTAACAATCTTGCTGCATATTATAATTTTTCATCGTTAAATATATAATATATAGATATATACTCTTATTCTCAGGTACTTTATACACATTATCATGATTATTTTATAAGGCAGGTGCTGTCACCCACGTCCAATAAAACTGACGATATTTTTTCTCGTCAGTTAAAAAAATGGACTTTGGGTTACTTAGGCTGAAGTAATATGATAATGCTAGACTTTACAGTAATCTGTCTTTTCTGTTTATAGAACACCGACCTTTTGTTGAAATACTTTTCCAAGTATGTAGATTTTTCTTAGGATTAGGTTTCCTAAGCACAAAATCTTAAAATATATTTTAAATATATGTATAACATATATTAATTCATATACTGAAAGTTTGTAACGCGTATAGCTTATCCTGTGATTTCAATTTTAAGGAACATCACACAAACACTTTTTTGTGGTACATTCACTTAAATTTGGTTAATCGTTTTACAACTCGGTGAATAAGTACTCGAGATTCGAAAATCTGCTGGATGAATCTCTAAATGAACATTTTCGAAAAGAAAAAGTTACATTGGAAATTGTAATTTAATTTTGTAGGTGAATATTTTAGAATTATTTCTAATGCGAATTCTATGATATTGGTAAAATAATTTTGAAAAGAAGCTTGAAATGAAAATGCCAAAGGCTTCACCCAAAATAAAAACAGATTTTCGTTTGTGCATCCCTCGACATTCGAAAATGCACTTGAGGGCTTTATCTATTAATATTAAATTCTCTTTCAAGTAGCCGTGAATTGTTAGTTCACACGCAAGAAAATCAAAACCTAAAAACGAGTCGATTCAGAGAGTCTAAAATCCACTCGTTAAAATATATATATATATATATATATGATATAAAAAAAACAATATTTTACAACAACATGCATGATTTGCTCTTCGCACTATATTCTCTTAATAAATTAGCATAAATTCTCCATTGCGTTTTTCTACGAAAATTATAATTAGAAATATGGATCTAAAAAGTATTGAAATATAAAAAAAGTGAATATATTATAAAAAATGTTTTTTATATCAAACTTTTGCTTATAAAAAATGCAAGCACGCAATGGAGTTAGCAGCAATGATTAACACAGACTATAAAAAATTCAGACTTATAGAAGGCGATTTTAAAAAACGATCGCTTTAATAGAAAAATGTTCATTGATTAATCATTGTGCCTTAAACTTAATATAGTACAAAGTGCTAGAGAAAAAAATCCCCCTGAACATCTGATCAGATATTTTTCTAAGATCTACTATGGTGAGGGTTGGAAATAAAAAGTGGATTCTATAGAAATGGAGCCTAAGCATTCTCATTCTGATATGACTAGTTAAATTATTTTTGAACACATTTCGTTATGATTCGCCTTTTCATTGACATTCTTTACCTTCGGATGTCAAAAATATTTATCGCTTTTGATTTCTTTTTCAATCTGTGCGAGTCTTTTACCATTAGAAAAAATCTAGCATGACTACCTTTATTTTTTAGTCTCAACTTTGTCATCGCGAAAGACGCTATTAATTTAAAAAGGTATAATTTTGACAATCCAAAGGTTCATGATATATAAACCAAAGCATAAGGCTGCTTTTGATGGAACTCTACGGATTTTTGAGAAAGAAGACACAACCCTGTATCACGGAAAGCATTAAGCGAAAAAGTTCTCAAGCTGACACACAAGGATATTGAGACAAGATATTTAGCAACTAGATTATGTTACAAGTTACGAAAAATACGAACAAGATTTTATCTGTCAAAATTGATATGCATACTTTTAAAAAATAGTATATCTTCGCAGATAAAGCTTCTATTAAATTATTATCTGCTCTTTGATTATCGGTAGTTTTTCCCTGTATTTACACTTTTAATCTCCTACTCTTTCTTAGAAAACTATTATTTATTTTCCAGATTTTTGTGAGGTAAACTTTCTATTCTCGCGGGAATAATTCGGCACTTGGAGAAAGCTTTCCAGTCAGGTTGCTGACCACATGGAAGTCTGAAAATTTGGAAAGTTCACCTTCAGAGCTGAAATGCAAATTCCTGGTATAAAAAATACTTTGCATTACAACTTAACGATACATACCAATATCGTTTTGATCTGCGATTTTCGTTTTCTATCTACTTCGAAGCCTTGGATTTATCTACAATAAATCAGCGCTTAAAATGCTCTTAAATTCTTCGAAAATTTCCTAATCTATGCGTACCTCTTTTTCCGCTCTGACGACTTCAAGGCACATGATTCAATTCTACGAATGAATTCTACGAATGAATTTCATGGATCGATTCTATAAATCGATTGTCAACTCATATTCACAGGAGTATTGACAGAAAAAAAACCACGTTTATAAAAAGTAACAGTGAGTATAATAAGTCAATACGAAATAGTCGTAGATTAGAATCGAGGAACTCGATTAGACTTAGCTTTTAGTCGGCTTGTTCTTTCTTGAAGCTGAGCAACGTGATCGATTCTGGCAAATATTCCTGGATAGAGTCTCAGTCTTTTGAACGATTAAGGCAGAAAAAGTCGAATCTGACTCGTTCATTCTGTCGAAACTGGTAAGTTTCAGTGGGTTTCTGCCCTTTTATTTTTACTCACAGCTCATACTGGAGGTGGTCCTCGGACGTAACGCAATTGAGGCGTTAGGGACAAATTGAGGGAGTTGGCTGCTTCACAGCAATGTGGCTCCAAAAGACATGCTGCACAAAAAAGAGCAACGAGAGCCAATTGAAACGGCAAAGCTGCTCTCAAAATCCGCCAAATCCAACTGCTTGGCTCGCCTGGCTCGCTTTCTGGATCTCCGGATCTTGTGAAAAGCTTCTCCTTGCCGAGTTTCGGATTCAGGATTTCTGCGTTCAGATCCATTGGTATCTTCTTACGCTTACTGAAAAGAAAAAATAAATTAAAATTTAAAGAGTTTTCAATTTTTTGGATAAGGTTTGACGTAATTTAAAAAAATTTTATGTGAGTTTTTTCTTATTTACGCGATGTATCGCGTAAGTAGAAAACTCGAGGCGATGAAGGGAAAGGAAGAATGGAACGAATTGATGGACGTGGAAGGAGGCGTTGTGTTTTTACAACTTTTTTTTACGACGCAATATAGGAGACGTTTCGCGCCCAGCCGAACTAAACCTATTACCACTGCCACAAGAAGCCAGTGATTAAACCTAACTATAAAAAAAAACATCCTTAAAACAAAGTTAAATGAGGTGGCCAGTGATAATGGCGGTTGAGAATAATTGGTAGCGACCCTAGACTCGCGCAGTTGTCACTATAATGAAAATTTCCCCTAAAGAAAAAAAGTTTTTTTCCTTTTTTCGTAGAAAAATTTATTAGAAAATCAAGAAGCAATAATGTGAATATTTTTAAATAATAAAGGTGTTATACATAATTTCTAGAAATTTATTGAGATATAAAATAAGTTTTCAATAGAATTTATGGAATTGCAAAATGTGTCAAAATTCCCAAAGATTGCAAAAGTAATTAAACAAAATTATAAGTGCTTTTTTACTGAGTTTTTGAAGAATAAAATGTAAATTTTGAGGAGTTATTTCCAGATAATATTCTTGTGAATATAGAAAGGAGGAATTCCTTTTTAAATTTATGTACTCCAAGACAAATTAAGAAGAAATAATACGTCTCGCAATTGCACTATTCCCCAGAATTCAGAATTCTTTGAACATATTGTGCTGGAAAATGAGGGTGAGAGAAGGCGGGGTAGCTTATGAAAAGCTATAATTCATTTCAACAGCTGACCCCACTTCAGTGGTTCTCAATTATAGAGGAAGAATCGTTATTCGCATTGTTATTTTCTCCTTTGATTAAACATTTCTTTATCTAATTTATAAAAACTTCATCTGAAACTATCTAAATTTTAACCTTTTCTTTTTGAAATTGTTTAACTATTATGGTTTTTAATTCTAAACTGCAGGACTATTTTTTCCTTCACTGCTAACTTCTTATATTCAAATGAGAAGACGCATTATAGGGGAAGCATTATGAGCCGACGACTCCCTATCCCCACTTAAAATAGATGCCTTCGTTTTTAACTTCTCATTTCAACGTTATGCAAATGAAATGAGTGGCGCGACTGCGGTTTTTAATCCCTCGCAAAGGGCCTGACAATCGTTCAAAAATGATCTTCAAGAACACTTCACAATTCTTAGTATCCAAATCAGATGGTTCTATCTACGTTTTTTTTCTATCTCATTGTTAGATTCTGGATCATTCTACCAAATAAATAAAATCTCAACTCACATTGGAATTGGGAACTTGACTGGGCTAGTAGCTCTGTTGGTATTACGAGATTCAACGCTGGTAGCAGTTCGAACGATAAGTTCGCGACATTGTTTTTGCAAGGTTCGCAATTCTGCTTCGGCGTCCTCTACTCTTTTCCAGAGTTCTGCTAAGGCCTCACTTCCGGGAGCCAATTGGCTTTCCAGGGTACGAGTCAGACGTCGAAGAGCTGCCAGACGACGCTCTCGCTCACTCAGTTCCTGCTCGCTGCCACTGTCAGAAATACCACTGTCTGAAAGAGAACCACCCTCTTGTGCCAATCCGATCACGGTATTGTCGCCAAACTTTGATCCAGTGTCACTGGAGTCTTCCTTCAATGTGTCGTTCAAGACACTTTCATTCTGCAACAGAAATAAAAAAGAGAAATTAATCATAAGCTCCTAGAAGATTGGGTTCGTTAAAATAAATGTCAAATTTGCTTCCATCCAAAAAGATACCCGAATAGAGAATTAATTATTCTACCGATTTCCTTTACCCTTCAAATCTATTATCGCAGGATAGTAAGGCGATATCTCTGCTCTCGATTCGACGATGCCAATGGTCGAAGTTTTTGTAGTTTTGTACGTGATTGGGCCTTCTGAGATGCGTCGGCTTGGTAGTACCTACTATCCGTTATACAAGAGTATACCACACTACCACCTTGTATATGGGTTAGGTTAGAGGTTGCTACTTGGTATGCGGATCGCGCTTTTCATTACCGGAGGCTCGTTCCCCGCGTCTCCACTGGTGCAAACAGCCTAAATCTACTCTCTCACTCCCTCCCCTTTTCACCCCCCTCTCTCTTTCTCTCTCATTTCTTCCCTCTTGCTATCACAATCCAGAGTTCACTTCTAGTCCTCTCTTTCTTTCTCTTCTCTATATCATCGTCTTATACCACTCACGTCGCTCCAGGGTAGCATCAGCCACTGGATTATACAATATTCGATATCATACTACACTTCCCTATTCCTACCGATTTCATAACTTGATCTAATCAACAGCTTTTCGTTTATGGTAATTTTATCTTCAGAGTTTACTCACACGAGTCGAAATTTGTATTAAAAGGATTTGAAATTTTACGTTCCACATAGTTTGCTCTTCTAAACTCCCGGGACTTTGAATTCTCGGAAGAGTATTGAGTCTATGAACTATTCATCGGGCATTATCCCTTTCTTTCTTCGTTCTCAGGTCCTCGAATCTCCTAGAATTTTTTTTTGAGTCTCATTGTTACTCGATCGCAAAGAATCTATAAATTTTGATAGCTACTAAATAAAATATCGCGAATCGTATCGGGGCAGGGAGGCGCGGTTGAGTCGAGGGTCGAGTATAGGATCACCATCACCTGCACTAGACGAGATACAGTTGTTTGAGGGGTGGGTATTGGGCATCTCAGAGGCAGCCGACTCCCTCGGGAGTTCGGATCGTTAATCGCCCGGACGATTCTCTTTCCCGTCACGTACCGGGATGGCCCATGGAATCAGCGTAAAAATACAAATTTAATATCACCGGATCGCAAGGCTGGCCCAGCTGCACTTGCCAGATACCTCTTAAGTAGAATCAAGAAGAATCAAGGAGAATAAGTCAACTTGCTCTTCTTCCTCCCATCGTCTAATCTAACTTTTAATTGTAAGTTAAACTTTTGATTAAATAAAATAAGTTTTCAATTCCCGTTGAAAATCATCCAGTCTTTTCATTCGAAATTAAAAATGGCTCTACATTAAGCGCTTTCAATTGGAAATACTCTTGACCTTCAAAATGACTCGGAAATTTGCAGAAATCGAAAAATCGTGATCAGATCAAAGCTTCCAAAGAGCTAGTTACACAAAGGGTACCTCGTTTGAGTGATGACACCTGTCAATGCTAAACGCCTCGTCACGGCTCGTTTCTCTACATTCGTCACGAATTTGCATATAAAGTAAACTCGGTGCCTAAGACCGTTTGGCCAAGAATTTCACCAAGTTCGAGAGAGGAAAAGTGCCTCGAAGTTCGTGTTGTTGACTTCCGATTGCTCTCGCGCTCATTTCAACTGTCAAGAAGACTTACGGCTCGCGACAATTCTCCTTAAGCCCGGGTCTTACTCTGATACATGTGTATGTGGCCGACTACCATATACAAACTATTTGCCGCAGTCAAAGTCCCGTATAAACGAAATAATCCGACTCGGAAAACGGGTTCTCCAAGGTTTTCTAACGTTATCTACTATGCACGAGGGAATAATTTCATCCAGTTGGTAGTGGGTCTTTCTTCTTGTGAGCTACCTCTTCTTTTCCATCGACGTGTCTTTTGCCTCTTGTCTCTTGTTTCCCCCTCCTGAATCTTTATTTCACCCTCTCGAAATATTCCCCATTCGCGGTTGCTTTGAACGCAGATGGCAATGATGTTCTACGATTCTAATCTGCTTCAATTTTCAGTGAAATATGTCTCGAATTCTTTCATGTAAATCTGCGAAGAGACGGAAGAAATTTAAGGTTCGATTTGAAATTCAACAAAATATCAAGGTTTCTTCAGGTCAATTTTTTTTAGCAAATTATCCGGATTAAATTAACAATATTTATTTCTGGACCAGAAAATAAAAATTTGACACAATGTTAATTAAATAATGAAGCAAGTTCCGAATAAAACAGTCCAAAGAGGCGGAAATCGATTATCGGGAGGCATTAAAGTATGAGGATAGCATTTAGAGATCTACGACACTTATATCCCCTGAATTTCCCGTTCTTCCAATCTAGTCGAGGAAATCGTTTTATGCGCACAAGCGGTACCCGCGGGACCCGTTGTCCCGTCCATCGACGTTGAATAATTGCTAACAGCTATCTCACCGATTGAAAATCAGGAAAACACGAAAACAAACCCTGAAACGATTTATCCACGATTTTTCATAATTACTAATAAAAATTAATACCACCTTATTCTAATATCAAAAGTGTCAGAAATGATATCTTTATTACGTTTTATTTATATCTCTATTTTTATTTTCAATTAACTTAATCTGAATTACTGCATCTCGGATCCTATCTGAATGAATAAGGCGCCGACTCGTGTTTGCTAATCACGGAATTGTTATAATTTCCATTTTGAGCGTCGGAACGCGAGTGTGGGAATTTCATAGCGTGTGCCACAAGAGTAATAATACAAGGCGGCGAGATCTGTCGGATGTGTGAGAGGAAGATAGGACGAGAAACGAGGAATATTATAAGAGCGACTTATAAAGGCGGAAGGCGTGGCGATAGCTGTAGACTTCTAGAGAAAAACGATTCAAGGGAGGGCAAAGAAGTTCTCTCTTCTCGCCTTCTTTTCTTCCTGGTCATTCCTTTTTTGCTCCTTTTTATTGCACTGCCTCATTCGCCAAAATTATCTCGATCATTCCATTCTAAACTCTAAACTTAATGAAGGCAGTCCCGAATTATCAGTCATTCCTAAAATTCCAAAAATGTGTTCCAAATTAGACGAAATTAAAAACTGGCATTGAATCTCTATTTTTTATCATAACTTTTAACTGTAATTGGAGAATATAATTTGCGAGCGTTTGCTTTGAGAGCCTTATTCGTAGTAATCAGCTCGGTGAAATTAATCTCAAGGCTGAATATCCTGAAGCAACACCCTGAAGATGCGGGGGGCGAAAATAGCCATCATCTCTGAGTGCATGGGTCAGGAGGCAAAACACGAAGCCGCCGCACACTTAGAACCCTTCATTGCCCCTTTTGCTCGCAACTTTTTTCTTCGCAACCTACTAGATGAAATTCCAAAGAAGTGAATTTAATGCATACCTCTCTGTTTTTGATTCCAGATTCATCTCTAATGCAAATTCCAAATCCGAACTCAAGTTCTCAAACTTCCTGAAAGAGCTAAGCACACTCGATTAGAATCTGGAATCTACTACTCTCAGGCTTCCAATGAATAGAAAATAATCGATGATCACGAGAGGACGGAAGATGGTACTATTCGCGAGGATGTGCGCTTACCCACTGCAATCACTCCACGTCTCGTCATGGATCATTACTAATAATAGCCGAACGATTTAAATTAGTAAGGTGAAGTTCTTCAGGTACGATGACCCATTGAAAAAAGGAGGTATACGAGTGGAAGGAAGGAATCAAAGAGCAGAGGTCGAGGGACTCTTGGTCGTTTTCCTCTTCATTTAAACCACGTGAGATGCCAACTTCACTTACTTCTTTGCTTCTTATTTGCTGGTTCGATTTTTCAATTATATTAGTCTTCTTCTATATTTAGTTCTTGATTAAAAAAAAATTTTAAACAAAATATTCGACAATTACAAATTCCTCATAAATTAATAAATAAATTACCTGGCTATTAGCATTTTGCTTTTCAGAAAGCAGACGTGCAACATCGCGCACGGAAGAAGCAACTTCAATGGTTGCTCCAGCTTGAAGGGCTGCATCCAAAACAGCAAGAGCGTCTTTGTCTCTTCTCAAGGCACACTGCAATTCATTAAAACGTGCTGCAAACTGTTGAACTGCTTGTAAGGCACACAATTGTTGATTACCCCTGAAAAATAAAGGTCATTGTTAAAAATCAACATCTTCGTTAATGATCTTTTAGAAAAGGAAAAGATTAGCAAAAATCAGTCGTAACGTGTAAATACTGGATCGAAAGTGCCGAAAGGAAATAAAGCCTCCAGGCAGACAGGAACCAGCACATTGTTATAAGGTTCAACCCTCGTGGCTATCGGCAAATAAAAACATTTTATTCCTACCAATCTCAACTCCCCTCTTAGACATACAAATAAATCGAGAAAAATTTCTCTCCTATTGACGTAGTGCAGATTTATAATCCTAAGAAGTCTACTTAATCTCTTTAATTAAATATAAAATGAAATATACAATTAGTCTTTTCACGGGAATAATTCACTTCTTTTAGATTTCCATTCAGATTATCTCCCTTGATTTTCCTTTTTAGCTAAAGGATTTTCCGGATTGTAAAATCTCTTTCTGTATTAGGCTTTTAAACTCCATTTTAATTTCACCATGAGCACTTGATCCCCCTTCTTGATAGGGGCTCTATTCATGCAAAACGGGATTGACCACTGACCCACTGGGGGTTTACAAAGGTCAATATACCTCCACTTAAAGCAAATTCCCGCGAGATTTGACGCGAGGATATTTCTACGAAACGATAATCTCCCAAATTCTCTTGACTATCTTCATTCAAGTTTTCAATTTCAAAGATTCAATATTGTTAAATTTTAAAATAAAAGCCTAGGAATCAAATTCAAGTTTAGATTAAAGTATATATGATAATTACAGTGGCTTTTATATCGGCTACCTTTTTTATATTCAATAAGCAAGTTTCTTCGAGCGACTCGGTGAGATAACTGTAAAAAGGGCCGAGAAGGCAAAATGTCAAGGCAAAAAGCAAGGGAAGGTTGTGTCATTCCCCAAGCGAACACTATCGTGGAGGACCTTCGCGATTAAACTTGGCAATCCCCCCATAAAGCTGGTAATCCCGTGACACGGGTCAAGACTACTATCTGCTATCTCGTGATCCCCTTTCTCGATGTTGATACCTACGGTGTGCCATAGTTTTCCAATGTTTGCTCTGAAGGCTTCATTACCTTTCACAATATTTGTCCAACGTCACATACCATCCAAGCGACGGTCAGTCAATGAACCCTGCTTATTATATTCCACCCTCGAGTTTTTCAATTTCGACAGACGTATCAACTCTAAAAGAGAAGATGAAAAATAATCGAAGCGGGTGGTCGCCTAATTCATTTTTCAAATTCCATAAATAGTAACTTTTCCGTGAGCAATTTTTCAAATTCTGTCAACATTTACATTTAAGCTTCAGGTGGAGTTTTAATGACAAAATTGTAACAAGCTTCAATTTTTCGATTTCCCTGACATTTCCCTGACTTCCAGACCAATTTTCCTAACAGAAAAGTTTTAAAAATGTGAATAGATTTTCCATAATAATGCTATTAAACTTTTTCAAAAATATCGCATATTGCCTGAAATCTATTAAAAGCTTTAAAAGATTTCTGGAAACCTAATGGTATTTGAAAATATTGCAAACAGTTTCAAATGATAGTTTATGGTCTAGTACGTCAGTGAATTCCGCCTCGATTTCGACCTAATTTTAAAGTCTTCCAAAATGTCCTTCAACTTCAAAGTAAGCAAAAGATTTCAAGTTTTTAGTAATTTTCAATTTACGAAAACTCACTTCTGGACAATTTCATCCCAGATGCGATAGAGATCAGCAACTCCATCCTTGAGGGCAGCAAAAGCTGGTGAAGCAGATAAACCCAGATCAGTAAGAAGTCTGTGCGTCGAAACGTTCAACGCCAACATCGCCGTCTTGCGATCCCTCAGTGAAGCGAGTTCGCTCTGTAACATCAAATATACATTTTTACTACCTCCGTCGAGCCCTTAATTCAAACGAATTACCTCGATCTTGGTAAGTAAGGGGTAAGACCAAGCCGCTTAAAGCTAAAGGTGATCTACAACTAAAAATAAAAATCCACAAAACCACAGGAAAGAGTAATGTCGACTATCATCGACGAATTACTAAAAGAATTCAATCATCAATCTTAAATAGCCTCAATTTATTTCTGAAAAATAATTTACAATCTCAACTACTTGACTCATCCACGACTTAAAACAATGTTACAATTAAACTTTATATAAATATAAATATAAATTTAAAATGTAATTCCTGAGTTTATAATAGGTAGTAACAAAGTTGGTTGAAGCGACACTAGTTACAGAAAGACATCAAAGCTCGTAGAGGTTTCAGAAGATGCCTGATCAATTTCAAAGGAGCGTAGGTAAACTGAGAGAACTTCCTTGAGACGATAGAGAAACCGCGTCACGTTGTCACGTCGCCGTCATCCTACTTGAGGCAAAACCGACGAGGACCGCATAAATAACCCCAGGTTTACGACGGCGACGTAGGGCGTCGCAGAACTCATCCATTC
>JAUESI010000029.1:2200804-2221692 GCA_032275145.1 Synergus laeviventris
ATTCTATTCCTCTCGTTCATCGCGTGACCAGGAGCTCGAGTGCTCGTAAAACTCGTCCTTGCGGTCATTCTGCCCGTAGAACCTAGAATTTCCGCGATCTTTTCCGCCCTTCCATTCCCTTTGCTATTTTCTAACTTTCCACCGATTCGAAAACTCAAAAAATGAAGCTTTAAAAAGTAACCAGTTTAAATCTACCTCACTTTAAAATGAAAAATATTCAGTTAGAAGCAACGAAAATTTAATTTTCAGTTCAATAGTCAATTAACGGAGCTAAGAGGTACACATGGATTTACACCAATGTAAATCTATAAAAAGTAATATTAAGTCATAAAATGAGAGACTCTGGGTGTCCCTCTTAATCTTCTTTGACAGTAAAAATAATTTCCTTGAAGAATTGACTAACCAATTAGCAAAGACCACCTAAAACACAAAAAAGAATCTCCTCTAATTCTCCAACCAGAGGAAAGTCCTCTGCAGAAATCGGAATTCGTAGCTGGATACCAGGTAACGATTCTATTTGAAAAATTGAAGTGGTTATGTGCCTTTATTCGGTGTATCGACGTTACGTGCTTTTTGTCACTACCTCGGTGTAAGAACTCTCGTCGAGAATCGCAATTAAAATAGTATAGGATCGGATCTTTGCTCTGTGTAGTATCATCAGAATTACGAGGCGTAAAAAGCTAATTCCCCACTTTTACGGTGTACGTGCCGAGAGAGAGGAGAGAGAAGAGAGGCCTCATAGGCATGCAGGTCCCGAAGCAGAAGCGACCGCTCTGTATACCGAATTCGAATCAATTGATTGGCTGTTGATTGGAAATTGAATTAGATCGGAATGCGCGTGTCTCTCAGCAAGGAGGGACGCCACTGCTTCTGCTGGCTTTCAAATGCGTTTGGAATATCAATGCCGTGCACATTTCGAAGCTTCGACCCCTGCGTAACTTCCGCTCCCTTCGTCCTTCAATCGCTCGCTACCCTCGAGCTTTTTCCAAACCTCGACCTTGTCCAGACAGTATGTTTTGATTCGCACCTACAAAAATAAAAGTCTTTAGAGAATTCCAGAGCCTACCCAATTAGGTAAAATTAAATAGCTTAATTTAAACGAAATTATATTCCAATTTTTTACTTTAGATCAGAGTTTAATACATATCTATAAATTGTGGATGTTGAGGAATCTTACCTGAGAAACTTCCGGTGGACTATTAGGCCTTGCGAGAATTTCCTTTGTTGAGAAAACGTGAGCAAGGAATCATAAATGTAAAGTATTATAGTCGGTGTTCGAAGAATGGTGGGTAAGCAGCATAATCGTTGATCGGTTCATCTACTCCCTCGACTTTTGCTCAATTTTGCTTGCTTTGGCTCCATTCTCTTCTTTACTCTTTTATGCAGTGGATAACTAGCAGAGGTATGTTCAAGCCGATTGCACATGTTTACGAATGTATAATAGATTCGCTTCGCACAATTGCGATCCGAGTGCAACGCTGCATTCATTCATTCTGTCGTGTTTTACACAGTACGTCGTGCATTCGAAATGAATTTGTCCAAACCATTCACCACGACTGATCAATTAATCATTATTGATGCAATTCAATTGATGGCGCCACTCAGATTTTGTTCATTTAGTTACAACGAACGAAGTCAAATTTGCCAACCTATGTTATATTAGTCCTTTTAATCAAAGCAACTCAAACTCAACGTGACAACTCAAAAGCTACTCTTTGCATCCTGTTTTCTAATTTTGAAGCCAAAATCTAAGTCTACCATCTGAAGCTAGAGAACCGAAAGCTGGTCTCTGGTCTCTTGGCGAACATGTAAAACAAGCAAGGCTTCGCGAGCATGTGGATCAGGATATCGCGGTAGGTAAGGCAGGCTGCCTCGTGCATAATGCAGCACAACGACGATTTCAGCCAGCAAATGTTGGACGCTAATACATCTTGATGATAGATAGGGAGCATGTGTTTGGTCTTCGCAATGAGGCCGAGAGGGATGTGGAGGGTATTGTGGAGGTGGCGGTGGGTTCCGGGGATCCACGGGGATCAGGGGTTGGGACTCAGGGGGTTGGTACCGGGCTCTGGCTACGGGTTCGTTCTAGACTTGCGATTCCAAGCACGTCCCCGTCAGACGAGCGTACGTGCGACACGACTACGCTTTTACGCCTCTCTCTTTCTCATTTTCTCTCAGTCCCTCCAACTGCGAAATTCACATTTCTCTGCTACCATCTTTTCTCAACCTTTCTCTCCTTCCTGTCCTTCAACCACCGCTTTTCCGAAAGGATCGTAGCATTCCCACGGATCCTCATTTCCACGTCTTAGGAAATAGAAATTCGTTAAGTTTCCCCTCTTCCAGCTTCCAGGAGAATCTAATTATCAACCCAAGCTGCGAAAATTCAAGAACAGACTAGAAAACATATTAATGGAGATTAGTACATTATTAGCATTTTTTTACTCGGTAAATATTATTAAGGACGAATTATTTAATATTAATCTCATAGTATTCTATTTTTATTAGATACTTTTTCGCTTTGTAGCGGTACCCATTTAAAAAAAAAGTGTGGCGATAAAGAGAAATGATATTTATCCTAGTCAGCTATGTGCAAAACGAAAAATTTGTAATCTATCCGGAAAATTCACTCATTTTATTTTATGAAAAAAGTAGACATTTTTTCGCTCTATATTAATATTTTTATTCTAAAGGTAAATACCGATACAGAGCGAGGGGATGTCGCTGAGAGATTTCTGGTAGTTTCGCCCGACCTACTTCAAAAAGGATTGACGCCACTGGTTGAGTGAAATGAAAAAATTGAATTTTGAGGTCAGATCTGTAATCGAAAACCCTTAAGGTGTGAATATAAATCATGTAAATAAAACAATATTCTCTTAATGCAAATTGTTTTATTGTACTTCAACATAACGTATTATAATAATACACAATCTAGTCTGGTCAATTGTTCAGTGGTCTGATGAAATACCAATTAATTTGTAAACAAATGTCGTGAAACTCAAAATGAAATAATTCCTCGATGAAAATGACTGATAATGATGAGATGGAATTGACCCTAAAAGGCCACTTGTCGTTTAGGCGAAAATTCATTAAACACTAATCTTGAGTATAAAATATAACATGACGAAATCAAATTTTAAAAAATTAACTTATCTCTCAATAAAAAATGTTGGTATATATTTAAAATTACATAAGAGGATTTGTGCCCTAATTAAAAAAAAGTGTTTATTTAACACTTCAATTTTTGAAACAACGCAGCCTCAAAGTTTAACTCCACATTTGTCAATTTTCAAGCGAATTCTCTTACAATTTATCATTAGATTCTATGAAGATAAACTTTGTTGAAAATTAAAAAATTGTGCCATTTTTGTCTAATGTCAATTTTTCAATATATAAATGGAAATAAAGTTAATAAACATATTCCTCTATTATTTTTTTT
This sequence comes from Synergus laeviventris, assembly GCA_032275145.1. Lineage (NCBI taxonomy): Eukaryota > Metazoa > Arthropoda > Insecta > Hymenoptera > Cynipidae > Synergus > Synergus laeviventris. The sequence continues at coordinate 2,204,241 of JAUESI010000029.1, forward strand.
TCAGTAAAATGAATTAATGATTTATGAAGCTATAAAAATTATAGAGCAAGAACATACTAAAAAAAATCATTTTCGGGCATTCTTCGGGGTTTAGTTTACATGTAATTAGAAGCAGGATTTGAATGGTTCGACCTCCTAATTTGACGTTTAAGAGTGGCAAGATGGTCGAGCGTTTCTTCGTAAAATACTTCCTGTTTTTCCTTTGGTAGGGTTCTTAACATGACTTCGAGATAGGAACAAAATCTGCCAACTGTATCGTCATCATTAGCACTGTTCATCTGAGTTTCGCCAGTGGTTCGAATGCAAAGTTGTTTAAAAGCAACCGCTTCAACTTCTTGCTGGGAGTCGACATTACTCCTTTTGCGAGGATTGGAATCGTTCACGACATTCGCAGTATTTCCATTTTTCCTAGCATTGAAGTTTCTATAATCGTTTCTCGGTACCAGAACTCTCAATTCATTCAACTGTCCAAAGTTACTTGTGGTACTTATCGCGTTAACTGTCTGTGTGGTTTCGAGGTGCTGTGGTGGCTTAGACTGCCTCTTTGGCCTTGTAACTGGTTTTGGCAATGGTTTTCTAGCGGTTCTGTGACTGCCAGGCTTAGGTCCAGGTTTTGATCTTGCGTGACTTCTGCTAATTTGTCTTCCATTTACGGCCACTATTTTGGTTGAGATTACCTTTGTCGCTGGTTTTGGAGGTAGGGTTCTCTTAGGTCTCCTGAAAGTTAATAATTTAGTTAGTGTTAACAAAATTAAAAGAACTAGATAGTAATAGGAATATATTATTTTAAATAAAGATCATTACGGCCCATCCTGTTCGAGAAAAGTCATATAATTGAAGTATTCCCATCGTGGCGCCATTTGCCGACCTGCTTGTTGTGCTCTCCTTATTGCTGATTTCTCGCTTCGGTACTTTTCCCGAAGATGTGCCCAGTCTCTTCTTGGCACGCCTGGCTGTGTTCCTTTAAAATGAAATTAGAAGTTAAAAATGTGAGCATCTTTTCTATTTACTTAATGCAAAAAAAAAAAGCTTTGCCAGTTTCAGATTTAACTTTAGTTACCTAATTCTTGTTCGATTTCTTCCCATAACTTTTGCCTTCCTGGAATATCCCGTTTTTGGAATTTATCCCAGAGTAGTGTGCGAAGTCGAACGCAATTTATGAGGCGATTTATGTAATCGTCTTTCTCAACTTGCTTTTCTTCTGGTGTTTCCTCCTCCACTTCTTCAACGTTCAACTCAGTATCCTCCTCATCGATACTAGCATGTTTTTGCGGACATTGCCTTTCGTGCCATTCGCTGTCTTTGTTTTCAACAACTTGTCCACAATGCACGCATATCTAAAAAGTTTATAATTATGTGTATCTAAAATCTAAAACTAACAGCGTTGTCGAGTTTTTGAATTTAAACGAAATTATAAGTTAAAAAATAAAATAATTACTTTTGTTTAAAAAGAACGGAAGAGAAGGTAAATACAATTTTTATATTTTCATTTAAGTCTCCGAAATTTACAATGTAATGACGTTTTGAAGATTAAAAATACTTCAAAAATCCAACTTTAACCGTTGAATCATTATCCAAAGAAGAAAAGACGAAATTTTCACTATTCTAACCTTAAACTTAACAACCAATTTTCCGAATGAGAAATATAAAAAAAATCTGAAGCAAAGTAATAGACAATATTTAAAATTGCTGAGAATCGTCAGTGATATAATTTGAGACATTGAATATTAAATTAATCAATAAAATACGCAACCACAAAAGCAACGGGAACAGTCATAACCTCAATCTTGTGTAAGTATACTTACATATACGAGATTACTGCCGTCCGACATTTTGAAAGCTTTTATAACACTTCCTTTTCCTGATAAATGTTCACCTGATAATCATCCAGTGTAAAAGTAAAGTTAAGTTCGTTATTGATATAGAAGAATGTAACAAATGATATATAACTAAACACAGAGCAACAAACGCCAAACACCGCCAAATCTAATAAAAATACCGAAAATTGACGAAAGCCGACGAAATAATACGATTTGCATGGCATTTTCAATACTACCAACACAAAAATCTAAAAAAAATTAAGAACTTCTCAATATAGGAGGCGCTGATGCAGTTTCAAGATTATCAGCGGTAAATTAAAAATGTAATCTTTCAATTTTTAACTTTTAATAACATTTTAAATAATTGCTTATTTAATAAGATAATAAAAGATAACATTTTATTATCAAATTTAACAACTTTTATTAGTTAATCAATACTGTTATATAATCGTTTAAACAAAAAATTCTGAAAAATAAAAAAAAGGCAAATTAAAAACAGTAGGAGCGTTTATAAATAGCAAATTATTTTTTTAAATGCGAATTATCTTAAACTTAATAGGTATCTATAATTATTCTCCATACTTTCAGACAAATTATCGTACTTTCAGAGGAAGTATAAAAGTAATTCAAAATCCTTATCATCAATATAAAATATTTCGTCCCTTTTTCTTTCATATATTATTACCAGATTATTACTATTCACTTAATTTTTCTGCCTTAATTTTTTTCGAATTATTGACACCCTTATCAAACCAATCGCAACGAAATGTTTAAAATATTAAGAATTTAAATAAAAAATAATAAAATATTAAGCCGGACAAAGTAAATAAAAAAAAAGTCTAATTTCTGGCTATGCTTTAGTCAAATCTAGCATTCGCTTAAACGATTAATTGCAAGGGAAATTTAGCGACGGGACGAGAGTGATCAAGTGATCTTAATCATAAATTGCTATATATCATTGGTAAAAATGTGTCAAGTAAACTGGACATTAGAATGATGAACATTTACAACTTTCCAACAATTCTGAAGACGAATACTTGCCATTTTTCTCACATCTCAAGTAGAAAAAATACTTTCCTTAATTCTAAAGAGTGATTGCGAACTTTTAAGAGAATCATATTTTGTACTTGTACGCTTCTTTGATCACAAGGACTGTAATGTATACATTCTTTTTACACACAGAGTAACTTTTTACTTTTTACAGAAGTTTTCTCCTTTAAATCTCTCTCTAGCTTCTTTTAAAAATTTGATCTTCGAAGCTTTCGGTTTACAGAGGCAAGATGGTCCAATGTTTCTTCACAGAACATTTCCTGATGCCCTTTTGGCATTTTTCGCAACATGACTTCCAAATAAGAGCAAAATCGCCTTATTTCGTCATCGTCGTCATCTTCGTCAAGGTTCTGCACTTGCGTTTCTTGCATTTGTCGTATACAAACTCTCTTGTAGGAAATCGGATTTTCCATGTGTCTTCGCAGAAAGGAACCATTCATGTTAATTTCTTCAACAACATCAACTTCAGAATCTGAAGATGCGATGGAAAGTTCCCGTTTTCTCGTTTCGTTTATCGAAATTGACGGGGATGGCAAGAGAGGTTGATAAAGTGGTTCAATATTACTTCTGGTGGTTCGTCCTCGTATGCTTGGAGCAGGAACCAATTGGTGTGCTCCTTCCACTACTTGCTGGTGATTGGACGCTGTATTGGAAGCTGCTTTGACAGACGCATTGGAAGCTCTTTGGGTCTCTGCTTTTTTCTTCTTAGGTTCGAAAACTTTTGGTTCTGGAACTTTTAGAACCGCTTGTTTTGGCACCACAACGTTTTGTGGAGATGGTTTGGGTGCTGGATGTTGCCTAAAAATCAAATGCAGTTAGATATAAATTATGTTAATTGCACACATGGATGAAAAATTAATTTTTAAAAATATTGACTCGCTGGCGAACTTATGTTAAGACGTACTGTTTTGCTTGCCGAGTTGCAATCAAGAAAAGAAGCGAAGTGTAATGTGACCAACAAGTAGTTTGCCCGGCTTCCACTCGCCGCCTCTCAGCGCTGAATCTGTGTCGAATTACACCCCACATGGTTTTTGATTTTCCGGGAGTAAGTCCTAAAATTAAGTATAATTGTCAATTTAACGATGAATAAGATGTAATATTAGAATATTCATTACTGTATCAATTATGGAATAAAATACCTGTTTCTTTATCCACCTCAAGCCAGAGTTCCGCTATAACCTTGGGACTTCTGTCAGGTTTAGTCATTCGGTTGTCCCAGAGAGGTTGACGCTTACGAACGGCATTTATAATCCTAGTGGTTTCATCTTGTTCTTTGGTTTGCACTTCGACTTGCTCTTCGTCTTGTTCTTTGGTTTGCACTGCATTTTCGACTATATTTTCTTCATCGCTCGAACTTATTACATCCGGTTCCTCGTACAAACCAGGACTTTTCTTCACTGTGCAGTTTCTCGAGTGTCGTTTCTGGTCCTTCGTGTCTACGACCTTCGTACAGTTCATACATATCTGTATATTGTAATGATATTTCGCATTGAACTACGATTAATACATGCACATGACCAATGTATTAGATTGAGCATTCTAATTTGGTTATTCGTAACATTTTGTAGACCTTTTACTTTAAAGATGTTTCGTACACAATTAGGAGAATAAGTCAGATTTTAAAGGCACAAAATAATCAAAATAGAACTACACCATGATGCAAAACCAGAAAAGACCAAAAATTGAACGAAATATTCTTACTGAATGTAACGATTAATGAGCAGAGGCTATGCTGGCATATACGGTGCAAAAATAATCATCTAAAATGTATGAATTATGATAACATTTCTGAACGGAAAACTATAATTTATACTTACATACATTACCCTCTTCTTGGCCGACATTTTGCAAACCACTGGCTAGTCAACTATAAATAGTCAAGTACACTTTTTAAACAAACAAAAAAAATTGAGCAGTTTGCTTTTAGTTGGTTAATGTTCGCTTCCAAATTTCTCTAACTTTCTGACTTCTGTGCTACAATTGCTACATAAAACAGCAGTAAATAGCACAAACATGAGATTCATAATCGCAAAATGAGATGAGAAAAAGAATCTAACCTAACGTGTCAGCGTTGCAAAGAACGCAAAGAACCGACAAAACCTATAGAATGAAGCCCCGAGAATTCCTGAGAATTGCGCGTCCCTTCCAAGTCCTTTCCGACCAACTTGGTGGATAAGGAAGTCTTCATTTTTTTTATCACAGAGAGCACCACTCCTTTATTCTCAAGTTATGTAAAATTCGTAAATTAAAATACCTTAATTACACGTTACAATTGTGAATCGATTTCCTTCGTAACATTTGAAATATCGTTTATAATAATATCTTTGGTTTGAGTCATGTGTGTTGTTGTTATTTTTAATGAGAGTAGGTAATGTAGGAATTCCTGTCACAAATACAGAAATCGACATTATCTACAGAAAAAAGCGCTAATTTCAAATGACTTTTTGAAACTGTCACATTTTTTTATTTTGCAGCTCAATTCGAAGTGATTTATTTCTACTATGTCTGTTACCTAGGGAAGAAAAATAATTCACTACTTTTATAAAACATTATATGTAATTGAAAACAATACAATTAAGGTAACTGTGCTTCTGTGATTCTTAAAGCTTTTTGATGGACTTTTTTAAGAGTTTAAACACTGTTTTATTCTCTTATTTAATTGAAAGTTTCTTTCCTAATAATAAATTAATATAATTAACGTAAGAGTTGTTCAGAATTCTTACCTAAAAATCCAATCGTTTTATTTTAAAGATTTCATGCCACAGGAATTCTAATTTATACTTTTATTATCGAGTGAAAATCAAATTCGGTACTTACCTGTTGATTTACTAAATCCACTATTGTGGCAATAGAACCATAATTATTTACTAAAAAACTAAGTGAAAAAAATCTTAAATTAATTGAAGAAAAAGTACGTACTTTTTCAAATAATTGTGTTTCTGAATGGATATTACTTCTATTTTAATTAAGATAGAGAACTGTAAAATGTTTTTCCGTAGCTAAAAAAATGTTTTCCTATAGTATTAAAAGCAGGCTAAAGAACGGAAACCTGGATTCCTGTACAATGTTAACCCTTTTACAGGATTTGTAGAGATAAATATAATGGCATTGTTACAAGACATACGTATAATTTTCTTTCACGTGTGTCATGGTTGTTGGCGGCTACCATCAGATATAATTCTTTCATTCGCCCTACTTCCTCTTTACTACAATTCGTAATAAATAGTACTCTTCACAAACGCAAATTCTGAATCCGATCATTCAACAATTGAATTGCACATTATCTACTCTTTAATTATTAGACTATCTTAATGATAAGTATAATTATTGATATTGATTGTCATTAAGAGTGAATACATTTTATTTAAAGTATGTACAGTCATCGAAGCTTTCTCTTGTATCATCAATGAAAAATGACAGTCGTAATTAAATTCAAACGGTTTAAAAATATAACCATCTTCAACATCGCACAATGGGCATTGAACTTTGACTGAAGTGGTATTAATCGGTTCGTCTCGAAAGAAACACTAGTCGAGATTCGCGCCAGAGACATGCCAATAAAAAAGAGCAAAGACTAATTACAAAAAGGTTTACTGAGGTCAAGCATGCTGTAACAGACTAAAAAGAATAGGAAAAAAAAGTCTTTCAGGTATCTACTACTAGTTTTTAAAGAAATACAATTTTTAAGGACTTTAAATTCCATTGCTTGTATGAAAATTACTTTTCACAAAACGTGTCCAATCAAATAAATTAGAGTAAATTGAAACAATAATAAGATACTTTCACTGCGGTATGCAAAGAAGCCAAATTTGCAGATATAAAAACAGGTTTCTGTAAGTCTTTCTCGGTAATTATTGTTCTTGATCATAAAATCTCGAGGCAATATATATATAAACAATATAGCTCGACAAGGGACACGCGACATGGAATTAATCAACGATGCTCGCATGACTGCAGGCCAGATTCTAGATCTAAAGAACTAGACTCGGAATCTTTGCGTACTTGAAACGAGATATTGAAAACCGGTTGAGCATTTGAGCAATGTGTCTTACTTGGCGAAGAGTCCTCACTTCTCAGCCTTGCTTTACCGATATTTCTGAGGACTCTTCCTAACTCCAGTAATCCCTATTCGTTCAAATCTCATCAGAAGTCATACTCAAAAGTCCCGCAAGTGTTAGTTTTTCTTTGTGCTAGACATATTCCGTTAGATTTCTAGATAAGTCCTTAAAAACCTAAATTTTCTATAAGTACCAGAAAAAAAAATGTAAAAAAAACCAAACTTTTTCCAAAGATAAAATTCAATTCAGGATCAGCGACAATTAATTAAGTTAACTCAATATCGATGTATAATTAATCACTTATAACGACTCTGCATTTTTAGATGGTATCGAGAACACTTAATAAAGAATTGTACTTACCAGAATTTTAATTTCAAAGCTGTTGCAAGATAATATTAAAACAAGTGTTTCTTAAAACGAAGGCTTTAGAGTTGAACTTAGCTTGGTCTTCCCATTACATAAGGAAATAACGGGTGAGTTTTTACTCGAGGCTAAATCCTGGATTTATAAATCATAGATACGATTCAAGAAGATTTATGAAGATGGAAGCTGTTCAATTTTATAAATAAAATCTGAGATTCATTACACGCGGAAGAGGTTTATACATTCGCTGCTGATTTAGTCTTTTATAGAAGCCAAATTCGAATTCAAACGAATAAGGAAATTGCGTTTTATATATTTCTAATTTCAATTCTTTTCTAGCAAGATATTCACAAATTAAATCCAGGATTTTAGTTTCAATATTGAAAATGGGGGTTGGTGACATTTTTCTACTTACCGTAATTTGATTGATGCGCTGGTCCAGTACTTGAGGTTTTTCCAGGACAATTTCGTAGGCCATCATTCTTTCGTGGGCTGCTCTAAACTCCAGGTGCATTGCTGCTATATCGCAATGAATCGCATTGGCTCTTTCAGCCTCTTCAACTCTAGACGATAGCGATTCCCATCTTTCTAGCAAACCTGAAAGTAAAAGAAAAAATAAATTCTTAATTCAGAGTGCAATTGCCTGGGATTATTTTACAAGTACAATATAAAGAATCCAATTAATACTCCTCAAACTTTTAATTAAGAAAGGATTTAATATTCTAAAAATAAATGTATACAGTTAGAAGATTACAATGCAAAATTGAAAAGGAATTCGCACATTTTAAAGAGCTGCCTTATTCACATTGCCAAGATAACTTCAAGGGATCAAGTAGAAAGACAAGAGCCAAGATCTGCCTTTTAAGGATTCAAACGAGTTTACTTAAGAGCCTAAAGCTAATGTTTAAATCCTAGAAGCAATGTCAGGAGTTTCATTGTAAATTACAAATTACTCTTCTTCAATAAATCTTTCTGCATTTAAACATTCCTCAACAAATGTGAAATTTGCTGACTTCGAAAGTGGTCAGATTGAATGGGTTTCATTTATTTCAGCTGTTTGCATTCTCTCGAGGAAATTATTGTAGACTCGATTTCACCTGCACTGTGAAGTACATGTCGAGAACAATAAACAAACATAGCTAGGTTTCGAATTTTTTCAATTGTGAGAACTTTTTCTTACGCGATAGAAAATGTTTCTTCAAGGTGGAGACTTCTAAAATCTTCCAATTTTTCCACAACAAATATGAACTGTTTTTGTAATCATTGTCTGGGAAGGAAGAGAGCCTGTTTCACTTTCAATGGAAGCTCAACTACCAATAAAATACAAATAATTTACAACTAACGACCTGATGGCAGGTAGAACGTTCTATGATTAGATAACTTGTGAATTGTAGTCGAAACCAATTTTAGGTCATTTCCGAGGTTGAGATTACAATCCACAATTGAGAAACGATAAAAAAAGCAGATAATGAGTGCATTCAAAACAAAGTTGACTCAATAATGACTCCTTTTCAAGTTTTGAATGCATTATTTCGATAAAGATCATTGTTGAAATGTGGAGTGTATCCATTCTCTTGATTGAATAAGGTCAATACTTTTTAAATCATAAAATTATGAAATAAAGTGTGTTAAATCACGATCGAATTTTGATCTTAATTTTGAACTTTTCATTTTACACACAAAGTATTAAAACTTAACCTTTTCTCGCACTATAGCCATATGTACTTCTGTTTCGAAATAAAGTTCACCTAACAGAGCGAAAAAATATCTATATCTAATATTTGCGAGGAAATTGAATTTTGAAGTTAGAATTAAAGCTGAAATGAACATTTATTTTTTATTTCGACCGGATAAGCAATTTCCTTCCTTTTTTAAGGGGTTGAAGAAGACTCAATGACTCAATATGACTCAATTTTATAAATACTAGTAGGGAATTCCTTTATCTGTTTGACTTGCGTCCTCGATTAGGAGTTGAACACGACCATGAGTATTATAAAAAAAACTCGTGACCCTGACCATTTATGAGCAGATCGAATGCCTTTAAATTCTAGACGTGCGTATCTACCTGTCCCATTCTATCGAAACTGCATTGCAAAAATTAAGTAGAATCAATTCAGGTCAAGCAACTTTTTATTCCAGCGTCTACCTCCATCTATTCTTGATCTACAATTCTACAATTCCACTTGAATTTCATTTAGGATTTGGAAAAAGTCTTAAAATCTAAAGATCTCCAAACTCGAATGCCTACTTCAAAGCTGCCAATTTTAAAATTTTTTCAAAGCTAAAATTTTGAAGGTATACTATTTCCGAAATTCAAAGAGAGAATTCTGATCCAATAACTCTTATAATGAAATTAAAAAAAACCTTTCTTATCTTTAGATGTTCAATAGAATTTCACATTATTATCATCGCGAAATTTGAACATTAAAAAATAGTTTCTCTAATTAATTTAATTCATCAGAGTACTTGATACTGGAACTCATACTGAGAAAATTGAAGAGGGCCTAAAATCTCAAATTAGTCTCATTTTAAATGACATAAAATAAATAAGTTAAGTTGTAACATTAATTGGACCTTTAAATTAATGTCAACAAATATTCCTCCAGTGTAAAATAATTTCCCTGTGAATAAAAGCTTAGACCTGATTTTGTTCAAATTAGTGAAACAAATAGTTGCAAAGGAAAGTGTAGTACATTTTTTTAATGATTAAAGCGCATCATTATTTAATGAATTTAAAGAATGTGGTTCTTGTTTAAGTTAAGAAAGTAGAGAGAAAATGTTAGAAAGTGTAAGTAGTTTTTTCTAGGATATAGTAAATGAAACTTTGATTAATTTTAAAAAACAAAAGATTTAGGATTTTACATTTTCCAATTTTAAATTTGAATTAATCGGCTGTAAATTATTATATTATAATTTTTAACTTTTATTATAGTATGGATGCATTTTTTATGAAACAAAAATATTAAAATCGAAATTTCTCTTCTAGCTATGTGTTAATTTACTATTAGCAACAGGAAAAAATAGAGTTTTAATTACACCCACGAGTGTGCAGGTCAGTAGTTATAGGGAAAGGGGACAGTTAAATATACACGACAGTCAAGATAGCATCTGTTCTGGCCTGAATTGCAGATTTAAATAACTTAATTTTCATTTTGATGTATTGTTTACAAAATACAAATTTTGTATAGCCATCAAGAAAGAAATAAAACTCATAACTTTAATAAATTAAGAAATAAATGTTTGTAGAACCCGAATAAAATAAAAATTAGTTTTCATTAAGTAAACAGGCATCATAAGATTTAGAATTTACAGCCATCTTTTAATCCTTTTAACATATCGGATCTCAAGTTATACAACATTTTAGCACCATCATCAAACCATCTCAATGTTTTCTTTTTTTGACGTTTTGTAAAACGTTCATGCCGAGACTGGAAAGTAATTCGTGCAATTTGTTGGCTGCCGTAAGCAAAATGTAATAAAATAACTAAAACTAAGACTCGGCGTCTCGACAGATTATTTCCGATCTGATTTCAAATTTATTGCTACTATTTATTGAATTTCCGGTCCTATTACAAATTAAAACTTATTTTTAGAGCAATTAAGTAAAATTAAATTGGACTTTTACCCGAAAAGTTCGTACTATACTTTGCCATATTTTAAATCAAACTGATAATATAAGTACATATTTTCTTAAAATAAAATGTAATTTAAAGTCGAGTTCCATCGTTCGTTAAGTTTCAGGTGGTTGTAATTTCCAAGCGTGTCACTTTCCTTATTTTAATTCTCGCGGCTCGACGAGAAAAACAACTTCGTTGAGTAAAAAATTTTGATAGCAAAAACGGGTTTCAAGCCAACGATGAATTTTCTACCTTTTGCTGTCATTATTGCTTATTACTTATTTCCTGCAATATAGATTAGAACCGGATATTTAAAAATTTTCGTTGCTTATTTTCTTTATGGGATTAATATTAAACATAAAAATGGAAATTAATTCACACAAATTGGTAAAAATAAATAAAGGAATAATTATAATTCTAAGATGTCTCGAAAAATAGCTTCAGAAAAGGTGTTTAAAAAAAGGAAAGGATTTCTTTGAGTTGGAGAATAGAAGTGAGTCAGCGTTGACTGGTTCTCAGAGCCAAAGGCGATGAACCTGAGATTGGTATTTCACATCCATATTTCTAAGTTGTCTCTCTTTTTAAAATCAGAAATTTATATTGTGTACCGGTAAAGGTATCTATGATGAAAATGAGATGAGGTCATATTTAAAAAGGCACAAGTTACGAGGAGGCACTCCTTAAGATGATTCTGATCTCCCCTTGAAACCTTTACATATGAAGCCGATAACCTGATTCCATTGCTTCAAGTCTCTGCATATTTTCTGTCATAATGAGATGCCCACCACTTAATATGTTAGATGAGGTGAAGTTCCGAGTTTGAGTTCTTGAGAGAAGAAAATTGGGTCATTAAAAGAAAAAATAAAAGCAAGCAGATATTAAAATGATATAAACCAATTGAGACGATTTTAGATTCAAATATTATGAATACGAAACTAGAGAGATTTGTCATTTTACAAAGAATAGAGAACCTTTCTAATTAACAGATTCTCTATTTCAGTCTGTTAGAAGTTCTATCCTCAAAATTCGAACTCTAAAGTTTATTTAACAAATATTGTTAAATAAATAGAAGAAATCAAAGTTTGAAGTTAGTACTTGGGTTCAACATCCCTAAAAAAGATGATTTAATTTTCATCCGAGATTTAGAAAAACTATGCAAACTGGTTGACTTTGAAACGATTTGCAATACTAACCTAGGGCAATTTCTAATTGTGGACGAATGTCACGAAGATCAGTTGTAGGTACTGATTGTCTATAATGTATGCTATACAAAACGAGCAACACATCGAAGAAATGGTCGGAAAGCTCTTTGCGCGTTCACTGGAATAATAAAAGGCCTTTTCATCCAATTTCATCAAAAGAAATGAGATAAAAGGAGCCAATATTAATTTTAAATGAATGAATCAACAACGAAAACAATTTGCAGCTAGCGGAAGTGAAAACATTATAATTCTTCTTCAATCATATTTTTAAAAAAATAGAGATGATCTAAAAGAGGAATTAATAAGATTCTGAATCGAGATAACATTTTTAAATTATTTAAAAATGCGTGACCAGCAATATTGAAATTAGCTGAAAAGGGCTTTAAACTCATTAGCATTATAAGCATCTTAGGTTTAAGTACCGTGCCTGTATCAGTGCTAATTTAATCTTCACATTAACATTTTTACCTCTTTATGTATTCTTTGAACTTTAAACAGGACTAGAAATAAAAATAAATGTTTATGTTATAAACTTCTGCATTTATGAATACGATTCAAGTTAACAGAATCTAAGAACTAATTTTGAAACTTGAAAAAAAAAGGAATATTTTCCCAGAAAACTTGATAATAACGCACTGAGTCAATGTTTTGAATGTAATGCAATTCTTGTTGAATTCTTGGATGTCCCACGCATGCAGAGAATGACATATGTTTCCTTAAGCTTATCGTATAAATTATCAAGGATTACACCATGCTTACATCGATTTTCAGTGAAATCCTCAGCAGTGATGTCAGTTTGGACAAACATTTTGTATTTTACTGTCAAACAATAACCATTAAAGACGACAAAGATCCGTCAAAAAAATATCCATTTATAAAGTTGAAAACCGAATTTGGAAAGCAATTGTTTCCAACGATTTTCAATTGAATTTCCTTTCTTGATACCAAAACAACTTGCACAATTTTAATTTGAACACTTTCAACTCATTTGAATTCCATGAAATTCGAAATTTCGAATTAAAATATAGAAGAGCAATCAATATAAATTATTTTTCCACTTTAGAATTCAAATCACTTTTCACAAAAGATATTATTTACCCTTTTGATCATACCGACACACGTAACACTTTTTAATACGTTTTTTTTATCAAGTTAAATCCTTGTTTCTACTTTTTTATCTTGAAACCGTTGATAAATTAACAAAGTAAAAGAAAACGTGTTTGAGCGATGACAGTTCTCCGCGTTCTCCACGTTCTCCAAGGAAGACCAGACTGACACTGAAACTCTGAAGGAAGCACGCGTGCTTGTCACTTTAAAGATACGAAAGAACGTCTTTGTAACCGCAAAGCGATCGTACAGGGCTGGTCTTTGTCAGAATAAAACTGTAATTTGTGGAGTGGCGACCGCAAGATAATAAAACTTGTTTTATACGAGAGAAGAAAGATGCGCTGGTCCTCGGCGTGCGAATCACGAAAGTACAATCTGCAGTTTAAGGTGGTTGAACCAGAATTGAAGCCAGGCAAAAGTTCCGCGCTACTCGAAGCTTGACGTTTACTCCCGAACGGGATCGAAAATACCCGAAGAGAAGGTCCGATAATCCTCGAGAATTTCGGTTTTTAGAAGCACCAAGAAAAATTTTAAACCTAAAAAAATTTTGATTTGGAGATTTTGAAATAGATGTGATTTCCTTCCTCTTGGAACTCGCGAATTATACTAGAACATATTTACTTCCTTCAATGTAGATTTCGAATTGTTGCGTTAGAAATTCGATCAATTTACGTTCGGAAATTTCTGAATTTGCATACTTTAAGCTAAAATATCGAAAAACTTTCAGCTTTCCCGCAAACAGGATGATTGAAAGGTAAATTAAAGTTGCCATCAAAATCCCAAATGGTTTGAAATCACTTTTATTCTCATCGCTCGTAGGATTTTCCAAGAAATTTGTTTCCCTCAATGAAGTAATTGAGATAAGATTAGATTAGAGTAGTTGTGCAAAATAAATCTGCACGCTACTGCATCCAATATTCATAAGATGTGATACAAAACGTGTAAAGGTGCAGTGATCCAGTACTGGTCCTCCTACGCGGTACGGGTTCTACATTCACTTCTCTTTTTGTATAGCTATTGATTTGAGTACGATCACACTTTTCAAGACGATATCTATCTCTCTCTTTCTTATATCTTAACGGTATCCTCTGACAAAATACATATATGCAAGACCATTGTCATTGAATCTCATGGGCGAAACTTGCTCTTCATTTCTTTGCGAGTGAGTCATATTTGCTCTTTCTAACGAACCTATCAATCATTGGTCTCAAATTTAAGACTCTAATGCCTGAAGATAGTTGTTCTAGAAAATAGTCTTTTCTCGGATATTTCATAATTATTAGGATTATTGCAGCAGGATGTTAGAAAATAAGCGGATGATGGCAAATTAGAATTAGTCTCAAAACTTAGAATTAAAATGACGAGATTATGCTGTGCGGTCACTTGAAAGAAGAGGAAAGTATTGATTTTCAAACGTGTTATCGAAGCGACATTTGTCTGTAAGAAGATACCCAAGTTCCATGAGGTAATGAAAGACACGTATGAAGCATTTCAAACAGATGGTTCTTGCTATTACGATGCAGGAAAAAGTCCTACACGTGTATGGTATACCTTTCATTTATCTGCACTCGCAGCAAGGTGAAAATCTTGGTTACTATTACAAGAACATTGAACTTGTTACTCACTATATCAAACAATTAGGCTATGCATAAGACATTCATAAAAAACAAACATTGTTTGATAAAAATATCTTGAGCCCTTTGCAACTATGCAAAATCGTTAGTTAATTAAATTGAAAGTATCTTAGAAACCTGATTATTTTGAGAAAGAAGCTGGTTTCTTAAACCTAATGCTACTTTTAATAAATATCTTTTGGACGAACTGGAAGTTTTTTTCATAAAGAAATCACGTTTTAAGACTAGAACCTATTAAATATTGATTCGCGAATGTCTAGTATTTAATTTTTTACGATTTCTGGTTTCTCTGATTTGATTTCGAAACCTGATATTAGGGAAGAAATAGAAGGAGGATCCCGTCGAGGCGTTGAATTTTGTCTTGGTACTCACCACGAATTTGTTTGCCGTGCTTGTCACCTCGTTGGGAAACGCCATCAGATTCCAGTAAAGTCTGAAGAGACTTGATATTTTCCCTGCATGAACATGCAATCTCCGTCTGAAATATAAAAAAGATTCGATTAAGAATTGAAAAAAGTTTTTTTTACAGAATTGAAAGTGCAAAATACAGAAATATCTACATGCAGATATATAAACATATATAAAAAAGCTTGGAAATTAGAATTGTAAATACATACCTACATGGAATGCAACTTGTGTCTCTGTTTATATTTTCTAAATTCAAGATTCCATTTCATATAAGTAAAATAAAGAAATGGAAACATGAATCGACACCAGAATAAAATAAAATAATAATTATCAATTTTAAAAAATTCTTCATTTAATTTAACATTCGGAAGAAATTAAAAAATTTGTAAACGCTTTTTTCCAAGAGAGAACGCAATGATTAAAATGTAGTTTGACAGACAAAATAAAAGGTTACAGATTCTACCATGACCAAAAGCTATTATTCGACGATGGTTATGTTATTCTACCATTTGAGGAATCCCTCTATCCATACAAATAGTTTTATCGACACGCGTCATGCGATTTGCTGTTAGTATTCTCTTATCATTTACTACCCCACGCAATCGTTCGAAATCCGAATACTTCCAAGAACAATGCTCTGTTTAATTGTTTATTTAAATTTTAAAAGTAAATAATCTAGAGAGAGTTGTCTTAATATTTTCACTATCCTAAATAAATTTAATAGCCTAATTATCATTAAACTTAAAATAAGAAAGTAAATATGAAAGTAAGTCAGTGAAACGCTCAAATTGATTTAAAAAGATAAATCAAACATGCAGTGAAAAGCTGTAAACTACACATAAGAATATAAAACTAAAGCATAAAAATCAGCAAAATAAAGGAGACACACACACAAAAGCACAAATTTAAATAACATATATTTATTCTATTCTTTCCTTCTTGTGTACTAAACACAATAGGTACCTCATTACTGATACAGTAGAAATAAAAAATAATAAAAAAGAAAAGAAAATGTCGCAGGAAACGAGATGGTTAATAAAGCATTAAAGCAGTAAAAGCATAGATAAAAGCCAATAGCAAATATGAAGTTATAGCTACTTAATGAGCTAAATATTTTTTTCCTTTTCCTTTTAAATATACTTTATTTATAAGCATATTTTCTAATCCTTATATATTTATATATATTTATATATTTATTTAAACTAATAAAGTTAATATCGATTCTTTAAAATTGCTAACTTTTATATTAAAAGCAATTATCACATTTTCAAAAGAATCTGAACATATTTGCTATTGGAAAACGTATTGCGCGGATTTTTCTAACAATGCAAAGTGGGAACTTAAGCAAACTTTTAAAGAAATTTTTTACTTTTCTATACAAAAACAACAAAAATTGCACCAGATTTCGCACCAATCTAATAATCAGGTGTATGAATCTCGCGAAATAAATACATACGCAATCCCCGCCTATCAGAAGTCCCTCATTCATGATACATTTTTCAGCGTGCAGCAGATGACACTGTGATGATTCAATCAATGGACGCATGTCGTCAACGTCGCTGTCGCTGTCTTCAGTCACGGCAGCCTGTAAAGAAAAAAAAAAAAAAAATTTGTAAGCAGACAAGCATAAGATATATTAAATAGCTTGAGGCATCGATGAAGTTGTTAGCCAAAACTGCAATGAAGCAAAGTTAATGATGGGTTAACAAAAGCTCTTGTTATTAAAGTTGAAGAAGTGAATGTCAAGAAAGGATAGCTAGAGCTACTCTATTTTTCTCTAAACTCAGGGAAGAATCACAAAAAACATATTAAATTCGGTGGGAGATTGTATTTTCCACTCAGTTTAAAAATATCACAATCTTTTCTTAAACAGTCCTTAAACAAATATCGCAATCTATATTAACAGTGTTGCCTCACTTCATAGAAAAAATATCGAAATTCGGTCAAAAAAGAACATCATAAAGGAACGTACTTTTACACGCCTTCTAGAATTTGGAGATGAATAGTCGCGAATCGCGCCCATGCTAGACGCGCAGTCCGATTGACTATCAAGAAAGTTTCTGTAATCGTCACCAAAATCCAATAGACGACGAGCTGCTTCGACATCAGGTGCTTCACTGTAAGGCTCGCTCATGTAGTTCTCCTAAAAATGAATCAAAATCACAAAATTAGTATTTAAATTTCTTAATTTTT
>JAUESI010000029.1:2221792-2248023 GCA_032275145.1 Synergus laeviventris
CTTAATTTTTTTTTTTCATCAATTCAAGAGTTTTCAAATAAAAATTACCTGATAATTGTCCCAGGCTTGTTCAGAGAAGGAATTAGTTCCCAGACTGTTTTTTTCAATATCACTGTCTGCGTTAACCTGTCCATTACAGATTTCCTTGCTTCGTTTACAAGTACGCTCTTCCTCCTCTGTATCGGAAGTAGAGTCTATCGACGGACAGTAAGTTATTCTTTTAATTGGAGCAGGATCGCTGACAGAAACTCTTTCAACAGATTCCTGGTGTGCCAAACGTCCAGAGAATGATCCCGACTTCACAAGACTTGTCAAGCGTCCTGGAAAGTCTCTTGAAAACGTCCGCATCGATCTAATTCCGTTCGACTTTCTTGCGGAGCAATGATGATTCGAACTGCCATCGCTGCTTCCGGAATTCTGAATCGCGTTAACACCATCGGATCCAGATTCGCTCTTGCGACTCAAAGTTTTCTTGCGCAATTTGCCTTTCTTTCGACGGAGAGAACTAGTTCTTGTGCGAGCATCCTGAGAACTTACTGTTTC
This sequence comes from Synergus laeviventris, assembly GCA_032275145.1. NCBI lineage: Eukaryota > Metazoa > Arthropoda > Insecta > Hymenoptera > Cynipidae > Synergus > Synergus laeviventris. Next base: position 2,222,336 of record JAUESI010000029.1, read on the forward strand.
TTCCAACAAAGTCGATGAGGAGTTATTGAATAGAGTGCATGAGGCTCTGTAAAATGAATAAAGTTAGGTTTGAAATCATTGAAGATATAGGTATGTTTTCTTCATTTGGAATTAGTAGGGAATGAAAATTAATACTCACGTTGCATCTAAGGACATCGATTTGATTGGTGTAGAGTTCACGAGTTGATGAAGAGCAGTCTCGGAAATGGAGAACTGAGAGATAGAGTCATTGCCTTCATTTACATTTGAGTTGCTCCTTATTTGAGTGATACAGGATACACTCCAGGGTCTTGGACCATTTGCCTTCCTTTTAGATCGCATAACAACTTTCGGAGTGCTCGAGTCTACCCCAAATGTCTGATAGCTTTCATTCACAGGCGTATTGTTCATGGAATCAAAAATTTCCTGTGAAGCAGACTGGGATACGCATCCTAAGTGTCCATCGAGTCGACGATAAGTCATTACGCTGCTGTGTAAATCTTCGGAGGAAATCGACCGTTTCTCGACATCTGATTCTCCAGTTGTGTACTCGCCGCTTGCATCGTAACTGTCTAAAGAACGATACTGAAAAATAAAGTAACAATTAGAATATAATACATAGTTAATTATTTCTATTGTTCTTTCCAGAATTTAGTTTTGATTAAACATTTGATTAAACTTACCTCGGAATGAGACAACTCGTCATATTTCTCCACATAATTGAGCTTAAGCCACTCTCTAATACGAGCGTATTTAGCACGATTACTGTTCGCGCCGTCCTTTCGGTCCTCGAAAACCAGTGGCGTGAAGTTTCTTCTAGGAGTTTCGATTCTTCTTCCTTCTTCTCGTACGAGTTTCTCCACTTCCTCCACGAGTCTCTGAATATCATACTTATCTTGCTGCAAATCCACATCAATTTCCTTGTGGCTCACCTCTTCACAACTGCTGAGAGTCCTCGTGCTGTTTGCCATCAGCCGTTTGCTGACCGTAGTTTGCTTACATGAATCTTCAACTTCAATTTGATCCTGCTGTCCCTCTCCAAAATCCAAGCGAACTTTGACGTTAGTCTTCTGCTCTGTAAGGTGAGAGGACACCTGATCTGAGCGGGAATTTGTGTAGGTCCATTCTTCTTCTGAGGAATCATCAACAACGTTAGAACATTCCTCATTTGCTCCAGAGCCATCTGCTTCTGAATCTGTGTCTAAGTGCTTGAAGTAAAAGGTCGCACAGTTCTTTGATTTTCTATTGGATCTGTAATCAAAAGCATTTATTTTAATAAAGTCCCACATGTCGTTACATATTAGATATTTAATAGGAAAAAATCATACGTGTTGAAAGAGGCAGCTTCTTCGAAAGCCTTTCGACGTCTGGGAGTGTCTACTAGAGACATAGATCCATTGAAGTATTCAGTCGCTTCCGCTTGAACATTTCGCCCAGCGTCGATTTCATCAATCGAATCATCAATTGACGTCGTTGTCGTTGCTAGAACGGGAACAGGAGTAGGTGCCATTTCGTTTTTTGGTTCCTCTTCTTCACTCAATCCACCTTCTTCAATGTCACCCTCTTCCCCCTGATCACCCAATCCAACTGAGACTCGTTTGGCAATTCGCAATTCTGTATTGTTCAGGTCCTCGGGACTTGTGTCCATGACACAGAGCTCATCAAGATCATCCTAGAAATAAATAAATTAACTAATTAAAAGAAAGACTCGAAGGGTTAAGTTAGTGAAGATTGCAGTACTGGGAGACATTTCTCGAGGTAAAAACATTATGCAAGTTTCTGGCCTGAGCTTATTTTCGCGCGTGTTTTTAATAGGCTGTCGTAGATCAGAAAGAGAGGATCTTATCGACATATGTAAATCAGTGCATGCGACACAGTCGAGGTTTCTTCATTCAGAATGGAAGAAGCTTTGAAGAGGCGAAGAGCCCAATTCGAAAAGCAACAACTCAAGATTCAAAACTCGTTTTCAACATAAATATAGTTGATGTATTCTGGGACTGGTCATATTACTACACTTATAGGGTTCCAGCAAAATCAGCTACCTCAAAGTAGGATCCATCGTCAATAAATCGATTCTCGGAAGAAACGTCACTGTCGGATAGGTCGCCTTTCGATGTACCAGGGTCAGAAGGACAGGGTCTAAATGTTCTGACGCGTTTTGTCCGACCTGACGAGCGTGACGAAAGAGCGCTTTGCCCCGGAGAACTATCTTCCCTTCCAGACTCTCGTGATTGCCTTTGGCTTAATCGTGGCTGCTTCGTGACCGGCTCCTCGTCGCTATCACTGCTACAACAACTGGACACTCCGTTCTGAAAACCAAATTCGAAAAAGTTCGTTAGTTCAATAACAATCACTGAAGGAAGTGATTTAAGGTTCAGTTCTAAAAATTTCAAACAAAAATTGCTCTTTCTTTCTACTCGGCAATTCACGGATTTTTAACTCGATTTAAAAGTTCATTATACAATCAAGAAAGATTTTGTACTCGAGTTTATCCAATTAATATTTCTGCACCACAATTCTCTCACAAAAGCATTTATATTTAATTTATATTACGCTAGTCCGCAATTGGGAATAAAAAAGTAGAATTGCACATAAAACCACACTATTACACATCACATGAACGCAAACTATTTTCTCAACTTCCAAGGCCGGGTGAATGGAACGAAAACAGAAATCATTGTTCACGATTAAACTGTTTTAGCTTTCACTAATCCGAAACTTAATAAATCACGAGACCCTAATCTGATTAAGGTTTCTATCAATCTAAAGCGATTAGAAATAGTTGATATAATTCCAAATTGTATTTAAAAAATGTTCAGCACTGAAAACCTATTTTAAAATTTGTATAAGATAGAAAATATCTTTTTCTCAAACTTTTGAAGCTAAATGTGACTGAATAATTTTCACTTAGACTAGAAGGAAAGCAGTTTACCGGAGTACCTGTCTCTTCCTTGTTCCGTCCACAAATGAAATAATTTCTCTGTTCCCGAATCCCGTCAACACATTTTGGAGGAAAATTTAAAAGCCAGGCTGAAACGAAACCCCTGTCTAAAAATAAGCTCTGGGTTTAGGAAGGGTCCAGTCCAGACACTACTCAGGTATACGATTCGGAAAATACTAATTCCAGTTAGGAAAGACTCGCCTTTGCTGAACTTGCGGTTCAAAGCTTTGAATCTTTAGATATATTATAGATGCAAAATTTTGTTCAGTTTCAAATATTGATAATTTAATCTAAAGAAAAGAAAAGGATTATATATAAAAATACTTTGACCTTTTTCAACTTTTCTATTTTAACTCTTCAATGGAAACAAACTTCTTCTCAATTTTCGCTATGACAACAATGACGAGAAGTAAAACAAACGGCCAATCTTACATCTGTAATCAGCATCCCAAACGTCTACATTTGGTTTCAATCATGAAGAACAACCTTCCTTTGCGCTCTTTTCTCGTAAACAATCGTAATTTCCGATCAATTGCCCTGGGTGGTCGATTAGAAGCTCGCAATGTTTCTTATTCGAGGAAAATAATCTGGCTATTTTCTATTCACTAGCAAAAAAGAAAAAAGATGTAGGGGAACACCATCGGGCAGGAAACTAAAGACAAGAGAAAAGAGCTAAACAATTTGAAGATTGCAATTAAAAATCAAGATCTGTATAAAAATTTCCAAATTGTAGAGAAGTTATTGGTTTTTTCAGTAACAAAAAATCAAGCCCTTAAATTTCCCCTTAACTTTCTAAATCTTTCTTGAAATAATTATTGTTGACTTCAGATTAAAAACTTCTATACTGAATAAAATTAAAGAGAATTCCCCAATTTTGGAAGTTATTTAGCTCTTAGAATGCTTGAAAACTATTCTTTTCTGCAAAATAGAGATCGGTGGATAACTCTGTATGAATTCTTCAATCTTGGCTTGATAACAAGAATGCAAACTTCTGTGTATAAAATATATTTAGGATTCAGGACTTCAGGTTCAATATTTGATTCTTTCTCTGGTTCAAATTTTGTCTAGGATGACATGAAGTGATTTAGGGTAGTCAGAAATGGTGTAGACGTGCACACCTTCAATACGTGCAGCTGCGGTCGTCCTACAACCGACCTTCAAAAAAATGCTAAGTGTGGTTTCAAGTGATTTTAAAACAGAATTGAAGATATTAGATAGGTGGTTTATTCTTTTGTTTTATAATTCTTAATTATTATTTAATATGGCGAAATGACAAAAATGCTTTTTAATTAAATAAAAACATTTTTGTGTATTCGCAATATTCAGTAATGTTCCGAATAGACTCGGTCTCTCCTATAGCAATAAATTACACACAGGTATACCTGCTAAATTGTACTAGCCCCAGCGTCGCTATTGTCAGGTAAATTCCAGTAGTGTATCAAGGACAAAATAAATATGGTTCACAAAAATTATTGTCGAAAAATGTATTGGTTTTTTGGTAATTGCGCGCATCGTGTTAAAGTGCCGAATTTGAAAAATATCTTCAGTTTATTTTCATTGTCAAAACTTAGCGAAAAAAAGAAGCCAACTAGAGATTTTCACAGGTAGACGTGTACCTAGTACCTACAGTGAATAATAGTTGAGCAATTTTATCTTATTGAAAATCAGCTCATAATAATTATGGTTAAGTCTTTTATGAGGGATTAAAGTGCTTAGAATTTTATAATTTACATCCTGGGTTTTAAACACAAAGTAAGGAAATCCGTCGACGTGCTTTGGCGTATTCGGGAAAGTGAGCAAGGTTTACTACTTTACTGTGGGTCTGACAAAAATATTATTATCCTGACAAAGATCATAGACTCCTTCATTTTAGTACAAACGAGACTTGGCTTACTTAGCTCATTTCAAGCAGCACCTGTTCCCTCGTCGTCTTGCAGTTTACAATTAATTCGTGTTAATCCCCAGGAACCTGGCGATGTCACGTTCTTACATTAAGAGGCCGAGTTAATTAAATTACTTTTAATGGAGAATAATGAATTATGAATCCAAATGTAAATCATACACGTACACTACCGTCCAAATTAAAAAAGCATGTACGTGCATGTACGTGCATGTAAAGCATGTAAACTCTAATATTTAAAAACAGTGGCATTTTCAACTCTATTATAATTTTAGAAACCCTCCAAGTATTTAGGGAACAATTTTTTATATTATGAAAGGAACTTTCGTTATTGAAAAAATGACGCGTTAATGTAAAAAACTTTACAGGTTTTCAAGCCCATAGGCATGATATTGAATAACGAGGTTTTTCTAGAGCTTCCAAATGCTTCCTACCCTTTTAAAATTCATACTCTGCTTTTTCTTCTTGGACTTAGCTAATAAGATTCTAATTAGGAACTTAGAGATTAAAAAAGTACAAGAAAGCTCATGTCAAATGAAGCGAGGTTTCTAAGTTGTTAATTTTTTTTGAGTTTGAAAACTTGGAATTTGAAAGTTTTATGGGATTACGAATAATAAACGTATTTATATGTGAAATTAATCTTAATAAATTTAACAACCCGATTAAAAAACTTTCGAAACTTTATCAAGAGCTGCTAATAAAGTGAAGGAAATGTGACTCTTAATAATAAATACATATTATAATTAACCATATGATAAACAATTTACGAGATTTTGCACCTTCACTGCAAGAACCATCGGGAAGTGTAAAATGTGCCGTTTTGGAATATTTTACTCGTACAATTTCTTCAATTAGAGACTAAATGAAAGTACCGTAATTTGTTATCTGACGAAATGACTTCTTAAAATACTTAACACTAATATTCAATTTCAAAGAGAGATATAAACTCCTTTTTATTTCATGAGATTAAATTGGGTTTCTTATCAAATTAATTTTAATTTAGAGATTCAAGAATCCTCTAAGGAACTGAAAATTACAACTTAGAATTTACACTTTATAATTTTAGAATTAACAATTTAGCAGTTGAGAATTGACTAAATTCCGTTAGTAGCCTCCAGAAAATCTAGAATTGATACACTTAAACGATTCACCGTAATGATTATTATATTAGTGTCTCTTTTAAAAGCATAAAGTAAAATAAGAAGAAACGAAGGCTATAAATGTTTTTTCCTAAGTTGTTACTTCTATCTTATTGCAACGGTTTCGCTCATTTAATGATTGCAATTAATAGCCACAAAAGAAGATCAAAAAATAGAGAGATCATTAATCGATTAAAGACTCTAATAACAATAAAATCTTTGATGCATTAAGTTTCCATAATGAAGTTAACTCTTCTTTGAAATATTAAAATAAATTTCTAAAAATACAAAAATCTTTGGCACTTTCTCCCAAAACATTTAGTGGACGAAATAACGAATAAGTGGTTAATTGCTCACCATGTCTGAAAAATATAGCAATATTCTGGAACGAATTCTTAAGTGGCTGTATAACCCTGTGTTTAACCGGCCGCAAACATTTAAGTCTGTAAATCACTCGGAAATATCTTTTGCAACATTTACTTTGTATCACATTATTTTTTACCTTTATCAATTCGACTTTTTTAGTTTACTTAACAGATATTATAAAGAAATCTTTTTTCCCTCCTTTGTATTCATTTTTTAATTTTAGTTTCAAATTCTTTGTTTTATACAAAAAGTATTAAAATTAAACGTTTTTCCGCTCTACAGCCATACTTCTATTTTTAATTTTGTCTGTCCCTTTTTAGAAGAACCTAAAACCATTCCAAGTGAAAATGAATAAATCACTCGAAAATATTTGCCATGCTATAATATCGCAGGTAATAAACATTATTGTATGAGTGTGATTTATAAGAGAGAAAGTGGCACAAGATGAACGTGCTTAATTAACCGACGAGCTGTGAATCTGAGAGGGCCTACATCAGTGTGAGAACAATTATTTTGCTGACATGTTTGCACTTAAGACGATAATGCGTCACACGTACCGTGCGTGAGATTTTCCGATAATGTTCAAACTGATGTATGGACATCATGTTTCATGTTGCACACTTGATTTACATATTTTTAATTAACCCTTCACACAATTTTCCTGAGAAAGTTCGTACATTTTGCTCAAATGTAACTAGATTTCTTATAGACATTGCAAAATTGTAGACGAGATGGCATAATTAAAACTCAATTATAATTTTAATCTAATATTTACGACCAATTTAGAAGGTAATTTCCAATTTTTCAGTAGAAATTAATGTTAATTTACGGCCAGTTAAACCTTAGGTTATAAATTTTAGTTTTTTTTGCTCTGGTCTTTAAATTAAAGACCTTTAAGAAATAGGAACAGTCATTAAAAATTAAGGCTATACTCCTGAAAAGCTCACGGAAGAATATTTGTAATGGAAGTCCACCCTCTCAAATAAAAAAATGATAATTTAACAAATAAGTGAGTAATAATAAAACATAATACAGAAATCCAGTTTTTATAATTACGTGGAATTTTATGTCTAATATTGTAAGTACATATCTTTAAATCAAAATGCTCTAATGATAATTCTGATGATAGTGACCTATAATGTGTAAATCATTACATGGAATGATATAAAGTACAAAATTATAGAGACTCTGATGATTAAGAGTTAAGTGCTCCTTAAGCGATATAATATAAACGAGAAAGTGTAATAACATTTTTAATGGAGATGCATCAATCTTGATGTGAAAAATGAGATTCACAATTTTCCTATTTAGAAATTTGCAAATTTGAAAGGTACAAAATCTAAGTCATGTTTAAAATAACATATTTTTTCCATGATTTAAGTTTCCCTAACATAACAATACTTTGAATGCATTCCATGAACTTCCTATAACGATTAAATTCACCTCTCTGATCATTGACCAATTTGAACGAGAAATAAAAATAGGTTTGTGTGACCGGAAGAAGGTCGAGGTTAAAAATAATCGTAAACAGGTATGGGTGTGTTTGAAATCAATTCCTAAAAATGTCAAAGGGAATAAAGAAAATATAAAGAAGTATCAAAGACAATCCCAGGGCGTTACCTGTCGATCAGCCTACATAATTTAAATACTATCCGGGCTTTGCTTGTAACACGCAGGAAGAAAATGCCGCCGCAATTAGCACGTGTGCCTTGGAGAAGAATTTTGCACTCTACAAGTCTCTTTTTTTCCCTTTCCTCATCTTTTTACGTTGCTAATCGCTCTTGCGTGAGAGAATTCCTTCCGCGGAACGTCTTCCTTCACAACACCCCCCGAAATTAAATGCTAATCCCATAAATCGAGGTAGGGTTCCGCTCACTTCCGGTCAGGCTACAAACTGTTTGCTTTGTTCCAATGGACTAGATTCTAAATTGAATCGTAACATATAAATTACCCTGAAACGTTATACTTATATCTTCTAATAGATATTTTCCAACCCTCTCTCTCTTTAGTACTTCTTGAGATACAACTATAGGTGTGAAGTATGCTTGTGGTAAAAAATGTCTAGTTTAAGTTATGTTACCTACAAATATTTCGCATTAGCTTTTTATCAATTCAATAATCGATAGCATATTGAACCTGCCATTTTGAAGAAAGCAGCATCCTTTGATATGGCGAAGCACACAAATTAAATCTTTATGGCGAGATATCGACAGCCCTCCCGGCAAGAGTTAGATAAATTTATAGTGACGGCTCTCGGATAACACCACCACGGACAACACGTGAATCAACGTTATAGTTCTACACCCCGTGTACGATAATCGATGCATGACTTCCTACCGGTTCACTTCTCTATTGTTTACTGACTACTCGTACAATGAACTGTCCTCTCTTACTCATTTCCCTTTTAAGCCTCGATAATCATGACAAATCCATTCAAATAAAATTAGGACATTCGAAACATGCTGAACACTATTTTTATACTGCCGTAACATTTGTAGCTGTTTGTAGGATTACTTATACTAACAGTATTTGATCGGCCTAAATAAGAAGAATGAAGAACTATATCACATTATGATCTCTTCGTGATTCAATTGAAGCAATCAAAGACTATTTCTCTTTCTCTTTATTACTGTTCGAAGAAACTAAATTCTAACTGGAAATCTTTGATATAGAAATGATATGCACCCTCGAATCGAGGAGAAGGTGGAAAAGGAGAAAACTGGAGGAAAGATAGAGCATTGATTATCGGTTGCAGGAAAGATATAGAACATAGATTATCGGCGGTATGATACTTTTCAACTACGTCAGACTACTTTCTGATCGATTTACGACTCTAAACCATTTCTCACTTCCTTAGTACTTACATAAGAAGAAGTGTTACAGCGCATAAGTACCTACACGGAAATAAGACGGTGCATCTGCAGATCTATTTTTTAAACAAATTTTAAGAAAACTCAAACGGAAACTGGAAAAGTAGGTGGCAATGTTAAAAATGAAGTTTTGCGGTTATCAACTCTATACTAACTGAGTTTTTATGAAGACATTGGAAAAGTTTAATTAAGTGTTTTATAAAAAAGTTCAGTTATAAATGAGTTAATAAGATAAATAAGTTAAATAAGTTAAATTGTTAAATAAGATTTGTCATCACATAGACCATTTTTTTTTCATCGCACAATTTTTGAAGCAGAAAAAATTATCTCTAATTACAAATCAATCAATTAACATGGAAAATAACATTGAACTGAAAGAATTGCCATTTTCTATGGTCGTGTCTTATTAAGGTTTGTCTTAGCTCATCAGAATGCTTGTCACGTGAAAAAAGTAGGTGAATTGTAGCTCGTCTCTCGTCGACAAGTACGGTTAAGCGCAGCACTAATTGTAAGACATATTTTGTCTTTGTCGGCCACTTACTTCCGTTCCAGAGACTCGCGGGACTCTGAAAGATGGACATTATCAGACAGAAGTTCGCGCTTATCGGGACTCTTTCCAATTACAAGGTTGTTGCGTGCTTCGTGATAGCTTCTTTCTTGATGGCCATGCAATTATAGCATATAGGCGTGCACGATCCTCCCGTTTGAGATCATTTCATTTTAGTTACGGATCGCGTAGCGAACTTGATCCATGGAATCCGACGCATGGTAAAGCAACTGGTACAACGCGGATGTTCGCATATAAGGAAAATCTAGCTCAAATACTAGGACTATAAACGCCACGATAAGAGATCCTTTCCTATTATAAAATTTACAACTCGCAACAAGTATTTTTAAAAATAACATAGCAGAAAACTATCGTCGTTAAGGGTGTTGAACTTCTACATATTTTTTAAGGATGTGTGGTACCATAAGAGGAATTTAGTTTCGCCAACTTTGCGTTTGCATAATAATAAATGTTTTTCATAAATGAGAATTGTTTCTATTTAAAAAAAATTGTAATTGCGTCAATTTGTCACAACGATGAATTAAAAATGGATTCACCTAATGAAAGGACTTAATAGAATACATTAAAGTTTGATCATCTCCTTGAAACAAATTAATTTGTTCGAGGCTAATAACTGATAGCATTTGGCTCGTTAACTTTTCCGGATTAGCGTCTTGAATGTAAACGCAAAAGGCAATCTTGAGTAACATAAACCTGTTGGAAGCACTTGCGGAATCTGAAGAATAATAATTTTTGTGGTAGCTAAATTCCAATTAAGGTAGGGAGTGTAAATCGACACGCTATCGCCAACATTTCAGAATCCTTCTTTAAGGGGGAATTTACAAGTTCACTTGATAATCAGCTCGAAAAGAATCAAAATTCCCCTCATTCCAAGGTAGACGTTAATGTTCGAGACTCTACGTCAAAATGACACTAAAGGCATTCAGCAGAAATTCCTTAATTTATTCGGTCTGCATAGTTGGTAACTGTGATAAACTATTAAGGGTTATGAATCTAAAATCTAACAGTCGGCACCTGGTGCGAGACAAACCCATTAATAAATCGAGTCGCGAGGAATGATTGTAAGATAACGATATGGTGCAGGTGTTATGCTGCCTTCCACTTTCGAGGATCTCGTGATAGATATAAGTAGGAAAGAGCTATATTAAAGAGTGAGAGACTGTTTACAAGCAATTCTTATCGCATTACTTGTCGAAGATCGTGAGCTAAAACGATAGAGAGGGAGAGGAAGAAAGAGAGAGTGCATGCAGTTCCTGTTGGAATCAACAACTATTAATGATGGTGCTAGGCTAGTGTGCGAAAACCTTGAGAATTTGTATTTAGTTATTTGAAAATTAATTGTATGATGTCATGATTTTAACCGCAATAATCAAATCTTCAAAAGATTCAAGACTGAGTAAATTCTCGATAGTTTTCTCATCATTATTATATGTTACCAATACAATATAACTTCTTGAAAGCTTGAGACACAACATGAATGGCGAGTCTCTGAGAGAGCCAGGAAGTATGCTCTTCGGCTTTGACCTCCACGCATGCTGATTGATCTTCAACTGGAAAAATCAAGGAAGAAACTGAGAAGAGAGATGATGCGAATTCAGAACGAAGGCGAGAAAGTTTTAGGCGGAACTGGTGTGAAAATTATATGGGGGACTTGAGAGTTGCATGGGGAGTGAGAACCTAACTGATTATTCACGGCCTGTTAATTGAAGTCAACCTGGCTCAAAACACAAAGACTGAATTACAAATCTCACGCGACATGGTGAATGAGCGAGCAACTACTCGTGAGTCACCATTTATGCATTAATACTATTCCTGTAGAGTGTGCTGTAGAGTCCACTGTATAATTTTGAGATCAAACCGTTTTATAAACTTGTCACATGACGCCTATCGAACTAAGAACCATTTACAAGTGGTATATATCTGGTAATTAAGTTAGCTGTAAACTGGTTTGCCAGCAAGTTGGTTAATTCAACTGATCAGGTGTAAAAACAAAAATATTTCCACTTCTCAGATTTCAAAATTCGTTTCAAAATGTCCAACTTTTTAGAGATACAAATTTTTAAGATATCAATTTATATTTTGCCTGGCGACAACTTGCATTTCCCTCTTTATCCTTTAATTCAAAATGCATCCAAATTATAAATTCTTCGCCGAGACTGCAGCTAACTAAATCAAACAATGACTAATGAATTCGAAATTTTTAAACCCCAATCAGCAGACTATTGATAATCAGAAAAATAGTTCCTAAGGTGAAAGTTCTGAAAGGAACAATCTAAACGATAAATCTTGACAAAAGAGAGTCAGATCGTGTTTCAGACTAAACAAAGTGTAGCTGGGTGCCTAAGAAGGATGTCTTTATTTATAACTGCACGTGTAAACCATTAATGTAACAGACTATACGATTCTACTCCTATAGAGTATAGTTATAATAATACACATTATACAGGCAAACACGGATTGCCGTTGTAGAATACGAATACGAGTGAGTGGGTTGGGACAATATTGTTGTAAAGTGAGTGAGAACCGCCAGGTGGGAGCTACAATCGCGAATGCATAATGAGCTGCTATCGATTTAACTACAGACAGATAAGTGGTACACATTTCTACTATCGAGACTTCCTGTCAGATAGTCCCAGCCTTCTTAACCTTAAGACTCAAGACTATATCTTCAAACGAGGGTCAAAGAGATTCTTCAAGCGATTTCAGATCAAATATACGGTTCTAGACATCCAACCTGCCTCTCGATTAGTTCAAGGGTTTGCCTATTCATCTTCGACTATCTACTTCGTTTCTATTTTGTACTGATGATAGGTTCAGCTAAACTATAATTAAACAAAAAATCTTTTGAATTGAAAAACTCAACTTTTTTCTATAATTTTCATATAAGATGATAAATTAAATAATAATAAATTAACTCTTGAATTAAGAAAGTTGTTTTTAATTAATTTTACCATCCTGTACAACTATGTAATATCTTGATGAAAAAATTGTGTTATTGCATCACTTAATACTTGCATTTGTGAGCAAATGCCTCAAATTTCCCTAAGAGAGCTCTCTTGAATACCTAACAGATGAACTGCATACTAAACTTAATTATTCAAATCCATCAAAAATCTAAAAAAGATTAAAATTATTATTTCCTGGCTGAAACACACTCAAGTAATTCTAAATTTGCTATGCAATTGGAGATAATATCTGAGCAGTTATGGAAGGAAGACAAGAAGAAACGAGAAATGTAACTCTGTCCCTGTAATTCGTTATAATTTGTATAAAATTTCCGATTTGCTATGGATTCTAGATAAGATCTAGACACTTCTGACATGAACACGAGAAACTTCAAATTACCTCTCGTTACTCTAATGATAATTCATTAGATTGTTAGCAAAACGCATAAAATAGTCGAGTTTCTAATTCCACATTGTCATTGTAATTCCAAATCATTATCAAGATTCAGTTTCCTTTTCTAACATTGCTTTCCTTTGTTCAGGAGAGAAGATAATGCTTCTGAGAACTATAGAATTAAAATGTGAGTGTCCATATTTTAGCAATTTGGGTCACCGAAATTGGTACACATGTTGACAGGCGATTGTTTCCTCGTCCGCATTTAACACATTTCCGGCGACACGCCGAGGGTCTCTCAAGTGTTTAACCCTCTTTTAGATTGGAAAAAATGGAGAAGGAATGCAATAATTCATAGTAGATTGCTAAGAAGTAGAATACTAAGTGATGATTAGCAATTGGTACTCACTTTGTTGCAGGTACGAGAAGCAAGTGTCTCGATGTGACATTGCCATTCCAAGGCTCGAAGAAACAGAAGATGCCAACGACGTTCGAGAGAGCTTGCCACTCGCAATGCCAGATGCTGTTGTTCTTGTTGTTGCTGCTGTTGCTGATCGCTTCCTTTTTTTTGTGCCTCACACTGTCCAGAAACCTTCTCACTAAGCTTGACAACCGAACTCACTATGCGACCGTGAGCCTCTATATCTTTTTGAAGAACCTGTAACAAAACAAAAATTGTTTATTACTATTGGGGAGTATTAATTTTGAAAGAATTAGGTACACAGAATTTAACATATTTCTAAATCAACAGATACCTAATATATTAAATTGAAATGGCCACAAAATTCTCACTTGAAAAATTCTTTTTACAAAATAGTACAAAGGGGATTAAAAACCACAATCCCACTTACATCCTGATTTAAATCGAATAAGTCAAATAATCCTTCGACCGTGTCAGAAACCGCAAAATCAAAGTGTGAACTCGTAACTAGAGATGGGGCAGTTTGTTCTCGATTAGGTTTCGGTTAGTGGTTGCTTTGCACGTTATTTTTAGTACTGCAACAACTCAAATAACACCTTTACAATTTAAGACTCAATTAAATTTATTAAGGCTTATTTGCTGTGTTATTACTTATTTAATTAAAATTTAAAAAAGGACAGAGCATAGACTTTGTGTTGAGAAAATGTAAATGTTGAAGTTCTCGTGCGGACTTGCTGTTAGTTACTCCTCTGACATTGTGGAAAGGGCTAGTGTACACTGTATAGTACACTGTAAAGCTATGAAAAGACTACGCTTTATGCAGAGTAATCATGACACAAGGTTATGGAAAAATCGTTAGGTCGCACACCTGCATACTGGCCACATGTCTGTTTTATGACAATCACTTTTCAGGGGGTGCCTTGGACATTTTCTATTACTTGTCTATAATAATGCATTACCCCCTCAAAGCTACCCTCAGCGTTTTCCTGCGAATGAATAATATCTTCTATTGTTCAAGAAAAAAGAATTTTTCAAATAGCGTTTCCTTTTGGTATTAGAATTTGGATCTTAACATTTATTTTTTCGGCAGTCTTAAAGAAGCAAAATTTACGACTCCTCAAACCAGAAAACCATAAACAACAAGCCTTGACATTATTTGCTTTATCTGGATCAGTGTAACAAACCCGAAGAATAAGCGGAACGAGTCAAAGCCTCCGAAATATCACTTGCATATTCAGAAAAGAAAATTGAAGAGCCTCACAGGCAGTACAGCAACTTGAAAGATAAAAATCCTACACGAATTAGAAGCACGCGATGAGAGAAAAGAAATGAGAAAAAAAACTTATGAAAGGATCTGCTTTGCATATGAAAGCTTCGAAGTCTCGCTATTATTCAGGCGCGTGTTACGTGAAGCGCAGGTGCACATAATTTAAATATTTCGATTTGCCCTCTACAGTTTACACGGGAGTACAGGTTTCTTTTTTTGAAATGGAAGCCTTTTATTGTAAATTCAAGAAGAATACGAGCCATCTTCAACCCACAAGAGAAAGCAAAAGCTAAAAAATCGAGTGGTAAAGAAACTTAATTGCTGCATCCAATTCTCACCATTCACGGTTCATAAAGCGGAGAGGAAAAACAAGGGGTTATCGATCTCAATAGCAAATCGCATATGACTTTCAGTCTTTTTTCTTACTTACGTAACAAAATTCTGGCGATTGCTAATCATTATTTGTTAAAAAAAACGTTATATAATTTCTAAGGGGTCATAAATATTGAGCTGCTGATAAAAGTAGACAATTAAAATATTTCCTGATTAAAATTCCTAGTCGTCTCTCCCACGGCTGAGTGGATTTTTCAATAAACATAACATTGAGAGTCGCTTCACGCTAAAGAGGAAACGCATGTTGAGCGTCGGTTCCCAATTGCAGGAGGCTAAAAATCATTAGTAATTTCATCGGCTGGTAGCCGCAATCGGATTGTGAATTGTAAGCCGAGGCAATATGTAAGTTGGGGCAATTTAATGGGCGAATTAGTACCGCACACGGTCATTGCCTCCCTGGCAGCTAATATTATATTATTACAAGTTGGCCAAGCTATCGTCACATGGGGACTTAACCGTGACTGTAGCCAGTAGCCACTTTTACTGCCAGGGGACTGTGCAGTCCTTCAGTATAGATCAACTGATAAAGGACTAGGCTACTGCTTTTATTACACTTGTCCACGACACGTAATTATTTCTTCGGGAAGTGACATAAACAGAGCTGGAAAAACAACACGTTGAATAATGAAGAAATTTTTTTGCTTTACTTTCCATGTTAAATAAATGAAATTTGGCACTTTGAAATATTAAACAAAATGTGAGTCGCTTTAGGCCTTACACTCTACCATTAACGCTTGATACAAAGTGAACTGATGTCAAGGCTTGTTTTTATTACTTCCGGTTTGACGACTCGTAAACTTTTAGCATTGTACTGCTAATTCTACTCATAAATATTAGCAGTCACAATTTTCCGGTTTCAGTATTTCAGTAAATAACGCAGTTGAAAGTAATGCAAATACTTTCAATAAAAGCTTGAAATAATAGTCTGATAATATAAGAGTGAAAACAAGCATTGAAGAGAAAAGTATTAACGTAATGAACATATTCTATAGTGTCATGAATAATAAAGACCTAATTAATCCCTCTTCATAAATGAAGAAGAGAGAGTAAGGAATGCAAGTGTCTACTTCAAAGTAAAAGGAGAAGCTTGCACGGGAAATTGCTAGGTGAAGTCAGTATTCTTCAGTACTTACAAAGAGCAAATTGAGATGCTTGAACGAATGAAAAGGGCACGTAACAGACAGCTGCTGTTCGTTATTAACGAAGCATCACATTTTCGTGCCAAAGCAAAAAACTATAAGAAGGAAATGACTTTCGTGTTTTCTTCGAGCTTTTTAAAATTCCCTGAGTGCAATTTACTAATTTCTAGTATTCTTTATAGGGGAATAGATGCAACAACATGTGTATAATTGTATAAGTATCGCAGCAATTAAGTAATACTAATAAATATGATTCCAAGCAGTGAAATTAAAAATCTGAACTCCTCCTCTACTAATTGCAAGACACATTCGCGATATTAGAGATGATATAGCACTTCCTAGGCGATCAACCAGCTAGCAGTGCTTTCATGACTCTATGGAAGGAGGGATGATATATACTTCGTTGCTGATAATGATCGATGATTAATAAGATCGTAACTCCCCAGGATGCTTCTCTACTTCCTCAAATCAATTCTTATTACGATATATGGTATGTTTCGAGATTTAAAAAAGATGATGATAAAGCCGCAGGATGACTTTCATAGGAAAGTTAGATATGAAAATGTCATAAAACTACATACGAGTCTACCGTTTTAATTAAGGACGAGTTCGGCCATGGGCTGTGAACTTTGCAATTAAATCTCTCAGACACTTTCTAATTCAAAGCCATCCACCAATCAGAGATCGAAAGCAAACAATCCTTCGAACAAGCAATCGGTAAATTTACAATCAAGCCTCTGGTGTGCTTAGAACTCGGGGGACGTGTTAACTGTGAATGTTCAATACCTATCTGACGCAACACGAGAGAAAATGATCATTCTGAAACTGAAATTGTTCGCTTACTGCAATTAAGGGACATTCTTAGTTGGGGAAATCGAGGATTTTAAAAGAGTCTGAATTACCACCACTCTCATTTATAAATGCGAGTTACATAATACAAACTAGGAAGAATATTCAATTTAGACAGAATCGGATTAATACTTCTAAGGAAATATATTAAATATATTAAAAATGCGAATAAGTTCTTATTAATGCACGAAATTAAAAATGAAACAATTCAATCCGGTTCTGCATTTAGAATTGTAAGCCACAATTTCAACTCGTTCAACTTGAAAATATGTAGTGATTAGACCTAGATGTGGAGAAATCAGTTCTCGTGTGTTCCTATATAAGTAAAGGAATTATCACAATATTTTATCGTTCCACATGCAATTGGAGATTGAGTAAATATCGTATCGATACCGAGTCTCGTGTATGAATTGTATCACAATAAACTTTCGACTATCGGTAAGAGTTTCATGGGAAATTCGATCAATGTAGATATTAAAATATCGCAAAAGGCAGTGCAGGTTTTAGCGAGACACGGTTCGGCTTCAGCTCATCCAAGGACAGTAAGTAGTACATAATTCACGGTTGAATCCACCATGAGATTGCTCCTGCTGCTGTAGAAATATACACTACATATACTGTATACACATCCGAGCAATACATCGATTAGGTACTTAAGGTTTCTGAGCAACGGCGTAGTCGCGAGAAAATAGACGAGTCGTGTAAATTTCATTCGGCCTTTTTTTTTAAATCTTTTTACTCCGCAATTATATCGGTATCCTGCAAAGAAAGATGTTCTGGTCCTTGAACCGATCAATTTCAGAAGACAGGGCTGAAACTAAAGTGATTTATATAGGCCTTACTTCGTTTCTTCTAAACAGATACCTCTGTTTTATTAATTTTAGATTCCAGATTTGGAAGCTCTCGAAAGAATTGCACATTTACGTATATCAAGTTTTACATTGCACATCATTTCAGTATAAAAATTAAAGGAGTTTTATGTGCCTTGCGAAATTTATATTACAAATAATGTTCGAAGGACGTATCGAATTTCCGAGGATTTGCGGAATCTGTGGTCATTTTTCCATTGCACCTTGCTAGCACTCAACCGGTTCAACTTTCGAATTTCTTTTTTTTTCAATTTTTGTTAGAAGAAAAAAAAAAGATATTAAGTAAGAAAGTATTAATTTCAAGCTTCAAAAGACATTAACATCAGCAATTGTATGAAACGTAGCAATTCGTAAGTCGCATAATCAATCTTAGTACAACGCCCGAAGAGTTGTTTTTGAATAATTTGGTTTGTTGTGCGGAAAACAAGAGATTATACGCCATTGATTATGGATGCTGAAGGCGCAGAAATAAGGATCGTGCACTTAGCGAGCAACTACCTTGAATATTGGACGCCTTAAGTATTTCTTCCCCTTGATTTATAGAATCATTGTTGATCGTGCCTATGAGAGATCGTAAATCCTCGATTCGTGGGCAACTGGGCACCACCGGATAAGTGACTTGGGCAAGAAGACGACTGCAGTCTGCCGTAATTCGATAGAGAGCAGGTGCAATCACGAACTCGATTATTAAATTTCAAAGAATGATCATCCACCACCTATACTTCCGTTCACAGCTATCTATATCACAAAAATCCAAATTTCAACGCAAATCTTTCGTCTATAACTGACGTACAGATTCCTAGTCCAATAAATCGCTGCTCTATTAGTTCCACTAAACCTAAGAAAAAAAGCTCGTTATATCTGGAGGAAGTGAAAATCTCCTGTTCAAAGAGATAATTCAATTTAATGATTATAATTTGATCGAATTCGATATCTTATTTATTTTACGCCAAGGAAATTTTATAGAAAGTCTCTACATCAGTTTATGTGCTGCAAAACTTGAGAGAATACGCAGATTTTGAGAGTCCTCAAAGTAAAACGCACTTTATATGATATGCCAAATTAGAATAAGATAATTGGAGAAACTTTTAATCGAAGAATAACGTTCTCTGAGAACTCTTGAGATTCGGAGAAAAGAAAGTTTTCATTTGTCTCAAAGAAGAAGCTATTAAGAGCTCTCGCTTCACACGATTATTTCTGTCAAAAGCTTCGGTGTTAACTCGTTATGTATACATAAGTGCTAATTCTAAAAGCACAAATACCTCAGTCATTATACTCCTATCATGTATGAATAGCGGACAATTTAAGAGCAAATCTTATGAAACAAGGTAACGGTGAAGAATCGTGACTGGCAATAATACAGACGGCCAAATCGATCAGCGAAGAACGATAATCGCAGGCGTGGTACTTTATCGCTTACAGAATACAGCAATTCTGGTATCGATATAAGTACTCTTGAATCAAGAAAATCGATTCACGGAATCCAATAACGAAAAAGAAAGACCAACAACTGCACGAAGAATGAAAAAAGAGAGGTTTAGAAATATCAGGTCCGAGAAATAGAAAAATGTATAATATGGAAATCTGCTCTCATTTGCTGCAATTTTAAAATTATTTTCCGATTATTGTGGCATTATGATGCAGGCCCAGAGTCTTTCATTACCAAATAATTGAATTCAATTTGCTCGTGAAATCGTAAATTACATTTTGATAAAGGTGTTTTAAAACTGACAAACATGCAAAAAGGGGCATGAAACGTGTGCTCGATATGGTTTCTTGAAAAGGGTAATTTTAACATAAGGCGTTTTTTCGCTGCAGTGATTGTTTACCGCGGGCTTCACAAAGCGAAATCACGGTTTATTTCCATACATTTTCATGTATTTTCATGGCGCAAGTTGTTATATGGTGCAATTATCATTTTGCACACGAATTATTTTCTATGGGGGTTTCAGATGTTGTAGAGTTATACTCCCGACATATGACGTAAGTGCAGTGTAAAAGCACTTGAACAATCGAAAGACTCTACTGTGAGCGGTAGTCTACGACTTGAACTTGCCGCGGTATATTATAGATTGTACAACACCAAAACGACACTTCGCTCATTAAAGTGCCCCACCCGCCGCCAATTATTATGTCTAGTGAGCTCTTAACTGTTGAATTATTGCCACAGTGTCGCAAGACAATGAACTCCTGGTACATAATCAAGAGAAGCTGCCAAAAGAATGTGCCAGGTGCAATGAACAATACACGCTGATCAGTTATTTATATTACTGTAAAATATTATTTTGCCAATATTAAATGCCAATTTTTTTTTTCTACAATTCCCTGACATGTGGCCACCCTGCATCCTCTTTTTAGTGTTCAAATTAAAGACAATCGTTGTTTAGAATCATCTAGTGACCCAAATTTTACCCAAACTGTGAAATAGTTTTCGAATGTTAACCTGTATGACGCATCTAGTGTAATAATATCCTAGTCACCACGTGCAGCTTAAATTATATCTACGACTCTCCTAAATCAAGCACAGAGAAAAGTTTATTTCTAGGCACCGGACTTTCGTTATTAATATGTTGTGTATTTCCAATTATAAGAAATTATAGTTTAATCATACGAAGCCTTGCAATTCAAAAAAAGCCCATGAAATCGCTCCGAATTCCGAGACATTTTTCAATCCCTTGAAATTCCTAAAACATCATTTCTGAGTAGAAATTAAAGTATTCGTTTCAAAGTTTAAAATTAACATGGCATAAGATTTTTGATGTATTTCTCACTATATGTGAAAGAAAATTGCTCTTTTTCCTTCAACTTTTTCGGTGGCATTATCCTCTCGATTAAAGAGCGTACATGACCGTGAATTTAACTGATTGAGGATTTGTTCAGCATGGAAAAAGAAGATATCGAAATTCGTTCCATTTTATTCTTTCTACAGGAAGCAATAAATAAAATGTGATGCAAAAAAATCCATTTACGGGAACCAATATGATTCTTCGCACAATTAATTTTCATGAATAAGACGTCTTCCCCAGTGCTGGGATACTTTTTCTCAGCCCTTTCTATAAATTCATAATTTCTAACAGGATTTTACTGCAATTTCATCACCTATTGTTATTACTCTCAACTCACTGCTTTGTTTACATTGCCCACGAACATTAGGTAATGCATCCCTGCACTTTCGAAGCATTGAAATGTCGAATGTTCATCGAGAATTCGAAAGATTATACTCCAAGACGATTAAAATATTATTATTCACCTCTTATTTCGTCAGTCAACAAAAATATTTCCTGAAATCCATTGTATTGAAATGAAGTGTGAATGAAAGTGTGCGTATATAGATACGCTCGATTTATTGCTGCTATTTACCATAAACAGCATCGAGCATTATTCCACATGGATGCACGATTACGAGTGTAATGCTAAGTCGGTAATGTTCCCTCTGTTGTACTATTACGTGTCCCGTGCGTGACGGTGAAAGGAAATTGAATGTGTTTTTGCTTTTTTTTAAACATTTATCTTACTAAAGGCAATTATAGATTCGCTATTTCCCCATAGTGAGAAAATCGCTGTCAGCGCTAAGTTAAACGTTATCTTATTGGATTGGTTGTTTATTACTTCCATATTTCCAGATGCTCATGATTTATATACAAGCATTGAATTATCTACTTTGACTATCTTTATATTATCATCTCGATAAACGATCATTGTAACTCTTTATATTAATTATTTGTGTGTCACTGAAATTTAGAGAAAATATTGAAAAACCTCCCTCCTCAAAGATAGTAGCGTTTATAAAATCAACAAGTACGCAGATACCTTCTAAATATTTATAGCCAGTTCATTGTCTTATAAATTAGCAGGATTAGATAATTTAATAATAGATAGGTACAGTTTAATTTTTAAAATAACTGGAAAATTACGATTTTGACCTCAAAATTCGCGTTGCTCTTTCAAGTAATCATAAATATATTCATGATAGGGAGGCCTAGTTATTATACTAGCTGCACTCACTCCTTAAAGCGTTTTGCGCATTATTTCTCGAATATGGCTGCACTGCATTTCTTTCTTTAGGTACCGTTAATGTTTTCAATCGTCCTACAGTTACGAATAATTCGTCCAGTTATGTCTGGGAAAAGGAGTACGGGAAATACACTTTTATTTCAAGTCCTGTAGCTAAATTTGGTATGAAATAATAAAAGCTGCAATTCAAAATCCGCTTGTATCGCAACTTTAAACTTTACACAGCTCTACAAGATACGGTTTAAACGTATATTGTTAACTTTGACTTTTTTTGTGTAAAACCTGATAAGTTATCGATCTCCAAGGATGATAAGATGCTAAAAGCGCTTGGTTACCAGAAGGAATGTTTCACACTTTATTTGCTCAGCGCCTTATTATATGTTGCAACCAAATTATTAATTAAGTCCTATCTATTCCACATGCCTAAAATGAATTACTTTCTAGGTAATTAAAACTCAAATATCTCCTGAATGTGATTCTAATAAATGAGGACATAATTCTACTGGATGTTTGTAATAGTTTTCCGGATATTAAACACATTCATTTCTCCGCATTCTTGTAATATGGCTGATGTATATATTTCAAATCAAATTTCAATATTACGAAAGTAGTTCCGAAAGTGATTGGTTTTAGATATGAAGAGATAGAATTGGAACATGGCTTTATTGACCTTTAGATATTGGCATTTTATTTTAATACAGCAAATTAACGAGGCGTATGAAGTCGCACACATAAGAATCGAAGTTGATGCATAGCATATGTGTAAGAGGAGTGACTCATCCATGACGTTTCATAGATTACATCCCATGAGGGTATCTCCCACATAATACCTAGATCATTTACTGCAGTGTGTGTTCTTTTTCTAACAAAGCAATCGAGAGATGTGCTAATGTGCTAATGTGCGTCTAGAAGATATCCGCAGGCATTGTTTCTCGTTTCGATATTCGCTTTGTTCGAACGATTGTTACATGCTATATCGGAGGATGACTTTCTGAGAGAGTTGAGGCTACTAACTAACGTTAGGTCAAAAAAACTCAACTCCTAACGGAGTCTCTGGAGAAAAGAGGTTTTATATGTTTTGTGGAACTGTGAGTCAATCTGATGATCCCAATCTTCTGTCTAGCTTGTAAACTTAGATGTAATAGTGACACTCATTCCTACACGTTTTGTCTTTCATTTATAAACATGAGACATGCGGAATTGAAGAAATTCAGTCATCTTGTAGGTTACAAGATTAGTAATGCAATTCCTTTAGATATGACATGACTGGCTTGAAGATGAAAAAAAGTGGAGGGTCAGTGAACCAAATTACAAAATGCATATAGGAAAAGGTAATTGGAAGCATGCATGCTACACCTGCTCGATTGAACAGCGAGTGGTCTGACACATGCTATCCATGGACTGAAATAAATGACAGGGGACATGATGCGTTCTGACATCCTGCCGAGTATAGAGATTGTAATCCGTTTATGCAAGACGGTTTATCGGAAAATTTCTTATTTCTTTGCGACACTGCACTGTACTCTTAATCAACGAAGACTCGTTACTAGCTTCTGATTAGAGTTTGAACCTTCAAAATAGGATTTTCAAATGTAACAATCATCGACGCATTATTTTGGCGAATTTTTCCAAAGATTATCAATCACAAGATAAGAGTTTAAAAATAACAACTTGATTACGAGAAGGCTGAATATAAAAAAATATATGAATAAAACCAACTTGTATATATAGTAAAAGATAAAAGATAATTCCCAAAAGTGATAGTGAACGCTAATTTAATTAATCACTACAAGTCTAAACTTTCAATTAGAATCAAAATGTCTGTAAGAGCTTGGATTAAATTTACTCCCTGGCGACTAAGTTTGTAAAGTGAACGTGACTACCGGATTGATAAAGAAGATTAATTGAATGCAATTCTGCAGAAAGGAGTGATAACCACTTTTGCTTCGCTTTTGCTGTAAAAGCTGTTCGTAATGATTAGAATTAATTAGAAATAAAGTGCGTGATAATATCCAGGTGCGTGCTAATTGGTTTCAATAATGACCCAGAAAAGTTTCAAGATTAGACAAACTACGATGGAGGTTATTAAAACCATGTTTTCTATCAAACCAACGATTGTAAACACACAGATCTTGTATAAGAAACAACTTTCGTGATAAAAACAACCTTTTTTTACTATTCTAATTTTAACATGTATTCTAACATGTACTTATTTCCTTTGAATGCCTATTTTAATTAATAAACGAGAAGTTTTTTTTTAGTATAGTGGGATAAATAGCGCTTGAGTAATTATGAATTATTTCCGTATAATTGTAACTATTGGCTCCAAACGAAGCGCGTAATTCTATAAATAATCATAATTTAAATGATCAATTTAATATTTTCAGTTTGTTATTAATGCATGTTTACACCTGTAACGACATATGTTTTGCATTGGATAATTTTCCAAGTTGGAGTGTGGCTAGCTTATGACTCGGGGATAATGGATTGTGGTTTGGCTGCACACCCTTTAAAACACTTAACTTATTCGGACGCACGTGAAGATTGCAGAATACGGAGAAGAGGCTATATTATGCTCAGGTCATGAAGTTACCCGCCAACAAGTCTCATTACTTTATCGTTCTTCCTGGAAATGGAGGTTGCGAGGTTTCGATTATATCGCCCCACAACCTTCCTCTATTTCCTATGGAAAACCTTGAGAAAGTGCCAATAATGGCCAATATTATTTTATTGGGGTATTAACCGTAAAAGCGGAGTAAGTTTAGTTCTGTGAACTATTTTCCATTTTAGCAGCTGCGGAGCTTTATATTGAAGATTCTTCTCTACCCTCTGGAGTGCAATTGCAATAAATCTTAGGGTTATTTATAAAATTCATCTTCAAAAAAGTGTAGTTTGTAGTTGTATATTCAGATGTCAAAAATCGAGAGTAGAATTTAGAATATAGAATTGTGTGAGAGAAACATTTAAGTTCGTGGGAAGAAACGGACCATCTGGGGACTAATAAAATAAATGCTTCGGAAACTTTTTTCACATGACATCAACTGAGGCCAACTGTAGGGTCTTTAATTAATCCTTTAAGAGTTATTTTTTGTTCTTTGAAACACGCGAACTTTTAATCATGATAATTTTTTGCAAGATTATAATATTTAGAGACAATTTTTTTACGTTTGTTAATTTAACTTAGAAACTTCATAAATTATGCGCATAAAATAGGGTTCCTTAATAATATTATTTTACAGAAAGAAACCGTCACGCACTTCCCTAAAAGTATCTTTTTTTAATTTTCATCATTTCACAGTTACTACAAACTCTTTTCTAATTAACTGTACTTTTATCTATCATATATTTCTAAGTTCAAGGATGAATCTTGATAAATAGGGGGCAATAACATTTATCAGAGGACAAGAAACGAGGAGATGCAGTTCACCTACACAAAATTTGATCAACCAGTTTTTATCTTCAACACTGGACCACTCTCGGAATCATTATCTAAACCTGTTCCTCTTTCTAATTTGAATATTATTTAGGGAAGGATATCAGTCACGATAATCACCGTGTCTTGACAACAAACTGTGCTCGGGAAAGTTTTGAAACAGTCTTCTCGTAAGAAGTAATTCAACATTAGTTTAAAAAA
>JAUESI010000029.1:2254789-2284914 GCA_032275145.1 Synergus laeviventris
TCGCTATATCGGTTTTCAAGGCTAGCTCCAAAATGATAACTAAAAATAGAAAGTATATTAAGAAATAGAAACATTCCATAGAAAATAAAACCGAGTTGAATGTTTAAAACTGAAAAAGTTTTTTCAAGAACTCTAAAGTAACCCCAATTACCTTTTCACGACAAAAGATAAACTTGTTCACTCTGTTATATTCGGTGATAAAACTCGTATTACGAAGTAAATAAACAGAAGTTGACAAAAATGGTTAATCTAGAGTTAAACGAAAAAAATAAGAGTGAAGCTCTGGAGTCGCATTGCTCTAATGTAAGTTTACAACGTTGTAAGGAGAATTGCATAATTATGTTCGTACATCTGGTATGAAAACAGGTATCCAGTAATCGACTAGCTCCTTTGTGCACTTCGATTTGTAATCAGTGTAATCGGGTTTCTGAGCATTTGAAAGGAGGCATTTCATTACGCTACCGAAGTAAAAGTCAACGATCGATTTGAGATTAGATAGACCGTGAATTAAACCTTATTTACGTGGGAGAAACGCCGCTTCTTGAGTGATTTGCAGCCGGCGGTAATCGATTAACATTTTCAGAAAATTGCACTCCACGAGTCTCCTCTTAAACTGAATTGAGATTCTATAACGTAGGCACTGCACTTGCAACTATAAATCTCGAAAACTGACGCATTAAGACGTTATTTCAGACGTTCAAGACTCAATCTGCTCAGTTTATTGCTATTTATAATAGATATGAGGCCTGTTAGAATTTTAGAGAAAGGAGCTTCATTTTCTTATGATGATAGAATAATCAAAGATTGATAAATAAGTCTTTCAGATTGTTTAATTTAAATTAAAATTTAAACTATACATTAGACAATTGAAACAATAGGTTTCTTTTACTACTCATATCGTCAGTAAAACGTCTCAAAAAGATACTCTCAAAGTTTCAGAACGAAATTCGAATTCTTGTCGACGCTGCTCTTACTATTTGAAGTTGTAAAGGAATATTATGATAGAAATGGAAATTTCTGCCTCGAAGCAGAAACACCGCACCTGCCCTTATGGAGAACGAATCTCGATAACAGACGACCCATTTCTTCTCTTTCTAGTACGATTCGCTTAAAACTTTTCTGAGTAGCCTCCACCTTGTAATTACTGAAGAGGCGATACCATCTCCGAACTTCTAAGGCTTACAAAAGCTCAAATCGTGAAGCAATCATAAGATATTTCTTTCCGAGTTACGCCGAGGCCCTTGGATTCGCGAGATTGTTCCATGCTTTTATAATTTTTTTATTCTACAAATGAGAGAAAACCGTTCGGTGGGCAAATCGAGTTCAACGGATCAGCGATGGAGTTTAACGATATCAACACGGCGACGGTGGCGGTGGAGGAAGCGCATTTTAGTTGCAAAAGGCGTTCTGCCAATTATCCGAGAAATGATCTTTTCTGCTCGAACGATTTCTAAAAATTTATTAGCGATCTGCAAATTATGATGGAATCCCTCAATAGCAAAAAGTTTAAGTTAGCAGAATTCAATTTACATTAAGGAACCGTTTTCAATTTTTTTTAGACAAGAAGAATTTTGTACTTACAACCGTATTGGAAGTGATTAAGAGAGCAAGTATAAAGACCAACTGAAGAAACTTACCTGAAACACAAAATTTTAAAAAATTAAATGTAATATTATATATATATGGTCGCAAAACTTAATTTTTTAACATCCTCCGACTAAAAATTGCAAATTAAATTAAATTCCTAATTAAAAATGACTAATTTTAATACTTATTTTGAAAATCCTATTTACTGTTTTCCGTTTTCCTCACTTGCAAGCCACTCTATAAATATGAGTTAAATAAATATGAGCGAGCTCGTGTGCTTGGAAACATCTTATTAAGAAGCACAAATTGCAACCACATCATTAATGAACATTGCAAATTTATAACTTTAGTTTCGTGCATCTAATCAGTTGTTCTCATCTACTAATAAATTTGATTTCGAAATAACCTTGCCTTTCCAAAAACCTTGCTTCTTACAATTCTGCAATCAGTGTACATCGAACTTGAAACTCTTTAATAAAATAAAAACGATTCATTATAGGAGGGCGGCAACATGTCAGGGAAATTGAAAAATTGAATCTTATGGCCACGCCTGATTAGTAATTTGTCTGACCACGTGCACCTTTCCCTTCGAAATGCTAGATCTCCTATACAGTTTCAGTTTTGCATTCAAGATGAGAGACATTAGCGTATTCTGCTAACCTGGCATGACCCGGAATAATTTTGGAATGCTGAATCCAAGTAACCAACTAACCAAGAGAGTCATAACAATCTGATTAAACGCAATTCCCGAGTTTAGTAGTAGCGTGACGTGAGTACGTTTGCTGTCAACTGTCATCTGGAGCCTCTGTACATGGAACTGGTGAACACGTGACCATGTGGACTTATAAGTCTCAGGAACGTAACTCTCGTAAGAACCTACCAACAACCGCCATCGTTCAAGTCGGTCGTTCGAGGTCGACCGAGTTCATGCGAAATTCCCTATACCAACTATATACTAGCTGAAATCCGAGCTTAATGAACTACGATGTTTAGGGAAAAGCACGTTCTTGTCGCTCGAGAAGTATCTTAAAAGTTGTTCTCAGCACGAGAGGTATCAGGTCTCCGTAATCGATTCCAATCTGTCTATTCCGTTTCCCTGGAAACAATGCCTTTCTTCTTCTTTCTTTCTCGCGAAATAAACGTTTTGTTCGGTGAAAACTGATCAAACTGGTTTAGCAAACATTCTTTCAAGGAGAAATACCTGTGAGATTGTACTTCCATTTTTCAGTGATCTGTTCTTTCATTCGCAATATCGTATTTCGTCTATTTCTTGTGCATCTTCAAGAATTTATATTTCAATTAGACATATATGTACTGGTGCATATTTCAAATATCACTTTTTTCACCCTAAAGTGACGAAACCACCCTACTCGAATATTTTTACATTTACCTATACAGTTTCCAAGAACTGCATTATACTAAATTATTCAAAAGCATGCATAATATATGTTGCTATCTGGAAAGTGAGCCTCTAGATCTAAAAACTAGTGGCTTTCCCTTCAAAACATCCGTCTTTTCTGGAATAAGATAAATTGTCTTCTCTGACAGGTGCTAAATTTCCAAGAAAACACTATATTTAGTCGAAAGTTTCCACTCCTTGTTAACAAACTCTCCAAAAAATGACAGGCATGAAACCAATTTGAATGGATCGAGAGAGATGAATTGAGTATAGGAGCTGGCTATAGTTTCTGTTTTGGAACAATCTCCTTGAAATGGTCCCTGTAGGGATCGCTGCTTCAGGACTCACAAACCTCTATTTTTTCCATTCAGAAGCTTCAAAAGAATTTTAGTTTGTACATACTTTTTACATAGAACTTTAAAATGTCTAATTTATAATATTCCAAGATCATATAAGTTTTAGATTCTGAAATGGGTATGCGATACCGATGAGGCCCCTTATTATTCTTGGCGGACCTTTCTCGACGGGTTCAACCTTGCCCCGTTTCGTTTCTCGTTTAGGACCAAAAGCAAAGGCTGACAATGAGATGAGATGAGACGAGACGAGGAGGCACGATTTGAAAGATGCAAAAAGAAAAAAACCTGATCCACGTTGTGGCGGCGCGGTAGTTTGTTCCAAAAATATCGTCCCATGTTTTTCTGCTTTTGTAAACCAAGCCAGTCCACTAACCTGCCTCGAGTCAGTGTATATGCCTGTTTCAAAAAACCACCTATATGTTTTCCTGCTCCGCGGATTTAGACTTTAGACACTTCCACGTGCTATTTAGAGTGCGTGAGTTCGACATTTTGTCGAGAAATATGTTTTTATGTTTCCTGTTTCCGGACGGAAGGACTGCTCTATAATATTTGAAAACATCTAATTCAGAGATTCATAGAGCTAAACAAAAATGACGATTGATAAATTGCATGGAATAATATTATTGAATTCATTTATACTTAATAAAGGCCATTAACTTCAATAAACATTATCTCTCAATCTATTTTCCCTGAAGTAAACAAATAGCAACGCATATAATTTATAAATTGTAAATAAGACTAATAAATCATTCCTCGAAATAATGGACTCTCGCCTTAGAGCAATACATAAATTAAGCAAAATAACTGCAAAAGGTGAAAGTCGGGTTGATCGTTTTTCCAGCAATACGTATATAATCCAATACATATCTCGATCCGAGCTTATAACTTATATAGTGTGGCTAGTTCACATTGAGAATTGTCTCATTAGAATCTAGTATATAACCTTGAGCCTCTTAATAATCAGTTAGAGTCAAGTCAGCAACTCCCACATCTGGAAGAATCGCAAGATCAGGCGCGAAACCCTGTGGCATATTCATCTTTCAGATTCTTCCAGTGACTTTCAGAGTCAGACACCTCATGAGATAGAGACAAGCCAAACGGAAACATTGAGCACTCTTACGCTCAAACGAGTACAATGCGCCGTAGTAAATGTCAAATGTATAAAGACTAAAGAAGCCAAACGCGCATCTTCCGACCCCATCGGAATTTGCAGCCGATCGCTAATAAATTACGAGGAATCATTCGTGCAGAAAAGGATAATTTCTCGTGTATACGCAAGGAGTCTATAACTTCAGTTTCGATCTACACTGATGGCACTATTGCACGAGACTGCAAATTATGTATTACAGCTGAGTGTAACCGAGCGTAATTTTTAATTGGAATTAATTAAAATTTTACAAGTGCAAATTTAGGAGTAAATAATTGCACGATTTCATAAGATTTCTCGAGATTTAAAAAAATCAAAGACAATGGAGTACTTTTAGTTAATTTCGCAGCGATCATATGTGATATGTCAGCAACCGTTACATGTCGATGAATGGAAAGAGATTTTTTTCAAGCATGATCGTTAGCCTTCAAGCACCGTGATTGTACTTGTGAATATTAAAGCGATGATTGAGAACCATCAAGCACATTCGAAACTTGAGGCTCGAAAATCGTTGATTGAAATTCAGATCTGGTGATCGTTAAAACTTAGGCGATTAGAAGCGAGTTATTTAGATGGGAAGAGCTTTGACCTACAGGCTAATTTCCAAAAATACAACTTTGATTGCGCGCTTCGCGAACCCTCGTGATCGCAAAACCAATGCTTCGATCACTCGCTTAACTCAAGTTTCTTCTAAAACTAGACTCAACAAATTAAAAAAGACAAACAATTTTAAATCTTGCAAACTTATAATTAACGAGATTTTTATCTCCATCTTTATCTTGGATGTATATTGTATATAAATATATAGAATTCTAAGTAGGTGGAAATCTTTACTAGGACCTGAATTTTAGCCGAGAAGTTTTATAGTCTTTCGAAAAATAGAATCGTTTTATCTTATCTAGTTTTCGTCTCAGCGTTGGCCCTCGTTAGGGTCGCCTGTTGACATCCCGAGACACATGGTGCTAAAACTAAAAGGGTACACACGTTATGTTGCTTTGAACCCTCTGCAGCGTGAGAATAAAGAATGGAATAAGGAATAATCATAATCTAAACTCCACATAAGCTCAAGGCCCTTGGAGATAAGATCAGCATAAAAGGAAATGATTGTCGGCTATAAAATCCCATTCGATTACACATTAAAGAAACGCCCAGATTCCAGCCTCAATGGAACTTTTAGAAAAAATAGTATTAAATTACAAGTCATTAAGTTATTTCTAATACAGGGATTGTAACCTATTTTTCATATTTTTTTTCCAATAAAACTTTACAGTTTCAGTAATTTTCTCTGACGGTATTAAAAGCAAAATCTACAAAATACGAAATATCGAGAAAAAAATAATGCATTTCATCAAGAGAGAAGCTATGATTTCACGCGAGGGTGCATGTTAATAATACGTACTTGGTTAACATCAGTCATGTCAGTTCATTGAAGTATTGCTCGTGTTCCAAGACTGGAAGGAGCAGTGCTTAATTTGAATCAATTCTCCCATGCGTACAGTGACTTTTCATATCTCTAATCAAAACGATCGAAAATTAAAGTTAAATAAACTGTACTACCAAAGAAAAGAAAACATTTCATCCAGAATAGTAACGGTTCGCGCAATAAAATCTAATAAGACAATTTCTCCAGCAACTTGTTGATCCAATCTTTCTTTATAATTGCAAACATCTAACAGGATTTTTTTAATGCCCTTCTATTCAACTTTTCTTACGATTATGAGAGAAAAAAGTTCTCTTGTTCTGGTTAGTGCAATAAAACTGGTTGTCCATAGCAGAAAACTTAAGGAACAAATCTCATAAACCAGTGACAGTTGAGGCAACCACAACCACAGAATTTATCACAATTTCCGTGATGTTTACCGCAATTTCGATAACTTGTCCTGTGTCATGAGACCTCAATCTTTCAAGCTATAAAACTACCGGTGATATCCCAAAATTCAAACCTGTGTCATCTCCTACTGAGCGTTGATTGATCCTACTGATTCATGGTTGTTTCTTTTTCCCTAGTTGTCCTACATATTTTTTTTTTACAGTCGATTAATCCGAGTTTTAAGTGAACTGAACTTGGCGAATGGAGCCCCAAGACCTTTTAGACGCCTTTTCTCATAACTCGAGATCTAGACGATCGTCTCGCCCACTCGAGGCCAAGAGAACTCCAAGAAGAATAAAAACGATTGTGTACAATCGGATACAACAAGGCTACGACTGTAATTCCACCACCCACAAAGATCCTAAGGTACGTCGACAACCCCGAGGAGTCTTTAGCTAAGAAACCCGCAACGAGTTTTCTTTGTTGCAGTCGATTCTTCCGCGTCTGAGTCTCTCTGAATAAAATCAACGGCAAGCACCCACGCGCTTAGCCGTTCTGAGATGTGCATCGCTTACATCATCATCATCATCTCTCTTCGCGGCTAAAACCCTCACGTCCACTGATCCCAAAAGCTTTGGACCACAAACAGAGCTGAAAAGAGATCTTGGAAAAGAAGCAGTGCGTCTGGTGAATAAAAAATATCCTTACCAGAATTGAGCATGGTCCTCAGGGTTTCGCATAAAGGAACTTAAGGATCCAGAGGTACAAAAAAAACCAGAAGGCACTTTCGAAGGCACTCTGATGCTAAATATCCAAGTGATCAAGATTAATCACTTCTTTGAATCAAGGTTGCACATCATCTTCTACGTCTACTGGCTCTAAACTTGTCTATCTATCCATAAAAAATATCCAGAGAAGATCCAGAGTATTCCGATAACCAATGATTCATCGTAGGTTTATCGTGGGATATTTGAGTTCTGAATTGGCAATCAAGCTTCCAGATCACTCGAATTAAACTCATCACCTCTCATTATCTCGCGCACTTTCACTCTCACGAACCACACATTGAATGATCCGCGAGCGACTCATCCGGAGATGACATTGGTAACCCTAACTTTAGATAAATGTTAGGGTAATCATAAAAAGGGATTCAATGAATGGAACTTGAGATAAAAAGTTTAGAGCAACGGCGAATAACATGCACCAACGACCATGGAGCGGCAAACTCTGAAACTCTGTTTCGGGTAGCCGAGCCGGCTGCCTATGTGCCGGTCGCGATAGAACGCTAACCGAAGGGATACGAGTGCCAAGCTTCGGGCAAGATCGGTTAGCAACAAAACTACGAACGTGCTCGCGTTGGACTCCCTCTTTGTCGCGATATACCACGATATACTCCCACCCTCTGGAGATGGTTCTTGGTTTGCTGGTTATAGCTATAGCATACTGGTCGCTCGTGCGATCATCCTGAAAGCCGATTCCGAGTGTACTATGTAGACTTGTAGAGCCTTGAGATCCACTACTCCCCATCCCATCATCCCATCTGGGGTTCCTTGCCAAGGGGAAAAACACCGACAAGGTGGTGGAGCTCAAGATAAAACACATCTGCTCCAACCGGGATCTTGAATTTTTATCAAAGAAGCGATGAAAGTGAAGCGAGCTCGGGGCTCTGGAGCTTCTTATGATGGAAGCAGAGCTTCCTGTGTTTCGCGAAACACCCACCGGATGTTGTTGAGCTGTGGAGTTCAACACGTGGTTTTTGAAAGGATGATTTGAGTCTTTTGTTGCGGTGAAGGTACGAGATTTCAATAGTAAATAGGTCAAATTTTAAGTCATTATAGGATAGCCTAAAATATTTTGAAACTCCATAAAATCTACGGAATCTTTTAATAATAATATAATCCTCGGCTTTTGTTTTCTCTCCAGTTGTAGCATAATTTCTAATCAGATTTAAATTATGCATCTTCATTATTCTTGATTACTTTTTCAAGGTGCCCACAAGATTGAATTTTTCAATTTCCCTGACTTCCCTGACATGTGGCCACCCTGTTTTTTTCTTGTTTTGATTGTCTTCTAATCATCTTCAGCTTAAAAATTTATCATCAGTTTAGAATCCTTCTATAGCCTCTATCTATCATTTATTTATCCAACTTTCCACTTATTCGGGTTCTAATTATATCATCATCTAATTTATCTAGATCAAAACTCCTATTTTTACAAGATCTTCTGATTATTTTTAATTCTCCTTTTTGACACTTAAAATTTATTATTACATATAATCATTCTTCTTTTTTCTTTTCGAATGACACAACGAAATTAAAATTGTTAAACTCAGCTAAAAAAACGTTTAATATCCAACTTCCAACTGCGTAGAATAGAAATCTTAATTGTGTACCACAAACACACCTGGATCCATTTACACCCCTCTATGAAGTCTATACAGAATACAATAACACATCTCAGTTTGATACTTTTTTTGAGAAAGACCCTCCCTCCTCTTCAAACATGAAATTCAAAGAGTAATCGATTTCAATTTCGAGAAAAAAAAGGGGATGTTTTGTTATATGTAGTACAGATATGGACCAAGCATGAATTAAATTAATGGGATTTTCTAGATAATCAACAATAATGCTCTTGCGTGTTTATACTCGATAAATTAAATGAAAAAAGCTTTTTCATAGAAAGTTTATACTGGTTTATATATATGTAAAAAAATATCATATACGGGAGTAAAACAGAACAGTATGTCAATGAATATATACTCTAAACAAAGGATACTTTAAACAAACGAATCCGTTTTGGTAAATATTAAAAAAGACTCTCAAAAATTTAATGATGTAGAAAAAATTGAAAAAGTAAGGGGAAAATGTGATTGGCGGAACACAAAATGTCGAGACTAGATTTTTCACGACCCCTGAAAATCGAGCCTGTCAAAATAAGCACTGGGCAGCTTAACTTATTGTCATCATACAAAAAAGGAAGCGTGACAATAGTACAAAGAATAATCAATCAAACGATTTTGGTCAAACAAGACAAAAATCTCTGTTTCTTTGTAGCAAAGCACCGAAGACAAAAATCCTTTAAACTTTAAAATTCTGTGATATTATTTTTTAAATACTTCTAAATTAAAATAAATGTTAACTTTAACGGATCTAAAGAAATTTTCGAAATATTTATTGAAATGGACGCTCTTGGTTCTAAAATATTTTCTAGAAAAAGTATAGGAAATGCTCGTAAAAGAAAGAACCCTGTTGATGAGGGTAATAGATTCTAAAATGGGGATAATGCAGAATAAGGGTTACGAACTTGCCACGACTAGAGAACAAAAGGGCGTATCGCTTATCGTTGCGACAGTTGCAACCATCTGACCTTCAGAGGGAGCTGCTGTTAGCAGTTTGTCGTGCACGGAGACGGTATCTTGTCTCGTAAATAATAACTTGCGAACTATAAACCCTACGAAGGAAGGATAGCCTTGACAGTAAAACCCCTAACGGATTTCCTTATGTCCGTAGCTTATGAAACTCACGCTATCTAAAGCTAAAGCCAAAGCACAAAGGGTCGAGTCTGCAGTCGCCGCAGCAGAAGTCTTAAAATTTTTAATTTACCTCATAAGACTCAAGGGCAGACTATCATCTTTCATGCTTTTCGCCTTGAACATAATTTTTCTCGCATTTTATAAATCACCCTAAAAATTTTCGCATAACAGATAACCGCGAAGATTTTAATATCTTATGATGGCAGATTCCGGGAGTATTTTTGTTTATAAAATCATTATTTCTAAATCTTGACTAAAGGAAAGAAATCCACGACCTAAGTACAATTTTGTTTTCACTAATTTTCAAGTTTGGAAGAAACTAAAATAACGAAAGAGCCTAGCGGATTATACTAATTACAACTGATTTGCAACGAAAACACTAAACACGAACACCCATCATTTCTCAACTCCAACTACTTCTAATACGAACCAGAAAGGAATGCAAACAGTTCTAAAAATACTGTTTCAATCTGTGAAGGCGCACGTCAAATGTCGATGCTTTCTATCAACAAAATTGCCAAGAAATTTGATTTAATGCTTAAAAACTCTATTCAAAAGCTACAAATTTTATGTGGATATTACGAATATTTTAACATTTAAACTTATTTCCCTGAGAACGTATCGAACTATCGACCTTTCGAAAATATGTATCTTTCAATTCCACAAGTGTCTCAATTATGACGATTTTAAATCATCTCGTACTTTCATGTAAACTCGAAAGCGAGACTCGAGAATTCTAAAGAAAACTTAAACGAATAAAATATAATTTACATATCAAAATATTGTAGAAGGGAAAGTGAAACTTGATTCAATCAGGGTAACTATAATTAAGATTTAATTTTTCAATTTCCCTGACTTTTCCTTGACATGTTGACCACTCTTATAAATTAAATATGATCCAAAAAATTTAAATTACTGAACAAGGTCTAGTAAAGTGTCAACTCCCTCTTTTCATACTTTTAAGTTTTAATATTAAAAAAAAAACGTGCGTGACTAACGCAATATGTTAATTAAAGATAAGATAATAACAGAAGATTTTTCGTCGAACTTTCTCCCCCGTAGAATATCTGTGGCATCAGCATGACGCTGAACGATATCTGCATAATAAATTCAATTTTCCTCGATCAAAACTATCTACATGGGCGTTAACATCTGTCAGTGGATGTTCATCTTATAATCAACAAAATTGTGCATACTTTCTAGTTTCTAATCCAACTCAGGACTGCGATACCACGTATAGGGTCACGGATTATTTTTCCGGTAGAAAAGTAAAGGAACATATGTTCGTCACGAAATATAAAATGGTCAAGTTAGACACAAAAAGAAGCGAACTGAAGATCCTGTTTCGGGCATTGCCTTCCACTCAAAGTTGCGACAGAGAGAAAATCACAATAGACTCTTCGAATGAGCAAACGTGCCTCGGGCAAACTTTTTTTACTCTCTATTATATCTCGGTAAATACCAAGAATGAAAAAAGTGAGTGTCGAATACAATTAGAATCACTTCCACTCGCATAATTTTCAAATAATCGCTCTATCAGAGCTAATCCGGTATCAGGGAAAAGTTATTTAATCTGACCTGCGGTCAAACTGCTCGCAAACTGGTTCCTAAACGATTCGTAATCTATAATTCCTGAATCTAAAATAAACCTGGGTCGGGAATTTACTCTGATCTTGTCCTGGATTTCCAATTGAGTTTCATACTTCATGAGCGTTTTTCTCAAAACCACATTCTATACAGAAGTACGTAGAATTTTTTGATAATGAAAAAATCCTACAATTCCTTAAAGAATTTAGTTTAAAATATACAGTTAAATTTTCAAGTCAAGATAGTTCTAAATCTACAATACTTGAAAAAAGTTTAAAATAGCGTGACTGGTTGTTTGGCGGAAGAGGCTCCTTAAACTTTTTCTACCAAATTATATACAGTTGTCGACGTACGTTTGTTTCCTTAGTTCTTTTCGGAGCAAATTGCGCCTGAAGTTTGCTAACGATCTTCACGAAACATTAATTTTAAGTTAAATTTTTTACGAAGGTTTCACAAAAAGTTGAGGGTTACCGCTCAACTTAATTTAAAAATTACCTAACTTTTCGATGAGCGATTTTTCATTTTCCCTGTCGATTAATATGTGAGTCTGAGAGATCTGTATTTCAGTATAAAAATAGTACAATCTTTTGAAACCTTTGAAATCAGAGTGACCAGTTGGCCAGTCTGATAAAAAGAAAAGATTAGGGGGAAAAATGAAACTGCAATTGCTATCTGAAACTGAAAAACGTGTAAAAGTAATAGAACTTTGTAAAACTCAAAGAGTCACGTAGACGCATTTTTTTACCAAGACTTATCCGCGAGCCAAGATTAGATGAACAGTTGGAACACAACTCAACCTAGAAATGTCGCTATTCGTGCAAAACAGCGAACGAATCCAGGGAATCAGAATATAGTCCAGGTTGTCCGACAAAGATACACTTTGAGTTTACCGCACTTGAGCTAATTGGCAGCGAGGCTAGCTCGATAGAGAGAAAACTCTGTGGATGTGGAGCATCAGGAAAAAGTGAACTTAGATATTTAACTATGAAGAGAGTGTTTCTGTAATTGATGTGCTTTCGCAGAAAGAGTATGTTTACCCTTCTGACTGACAGGTTGAAGAAAGCAGTTCTGGCTGATGCCATCCATTCAATTTATGTGCAGCCAAACCTCGATAGGCATCTTAATTAACCATTTTTAAATAATCAACGTTTTCATCATTAAAAGTTCTTCATTCCACATATTGGCCACAGGATCTAATTTTTTCAATTTCCGTGACAGAAATTTACTAAAAGTGCGAATAAATTTTTAATAATGCGTTAAAATGAAAATCGAAACAAGCCAGGAAAATTTTTTCAACTGAAGATCTTCTAACTTCTGTAAAATAAATTATAAAAGCTATATAGGTATGTAATATGACAAAAAAAACAGACTTGCAAAAATGTCAAACTGAAATGTCACCACCCCGATTCCCGAACAAGAAAATATTTCAGTAATTGCAACTTATCTCTACACTGATAAGAAATCAAGATTATATGATCCTATGAAAATATAAATAACTGTCTGTTGTTATCAGAATTATCTTCTCAACTCAGAATGCTCTTGTTTTTTTAGAGGAACATTTTCATCGTGAGAATTTAACACTTGGATGATTTTCGGATCGATAGCTGGACAGTTGGTTATTAATAATGTAACGAATTTCCGATATATCGAGGTCTTGTATAACAGAATCAATTAATCATCGTCGCCGACAAGGACTTCACTCTTCCTTGCATTAGAGTGAAAGTTAGATCGTTGCTCTTATGATCTTATGAAGGAGTCTGCAGGGAGGATGACTGTGACTCACGAAAGGAACAATGGGCACAGAAGAATCTCGTATAACAGAGACCCGCATTTATTGACCAATTGAGGCAATTTAAGTCAGCCAGGATGATGATGATGATAATGCTCCTGGACTCTCAAACGAGAAGATATTAATTCCTAAAGTCTAAACCAAGAGACATCATGCAACATATTTCACCCGCAGGGTTTTACACTTTTCAATTATACCCTTGCAATTTTATCGTGATCGATTATCTTTCGTGGGAAATCGATTCAAAGGATAATTGCCGAAGCAATTGAAAGCTAAAAATAATTACCTTTTCATTCGATAATGAGTCCTAAAAGTCAATTCGTCTATCCCGACAGAATCAGAGAATTTCAAATAAAAATCTGATTTACTATTGAACCTTAAAATCTCTTCTTTCTAGAAAAAGTGGTGTAACGAAATGTCTATAAAATCTCGCTTACATTGTTGTTGCAAACCTGATAGACTTTTGAATGACTTGAAGTTGTAATTAGTAAAACAAAATAATCGCGCGCGTGTTGATTTGTTACTTAAATAAAAATTCACTATGCAAAGAGAAATTTTCAAAAAGGAGAAAATATGCGAGAAATATTGAAGTCTCCCACCATTCACGTTGTTTAATTATATATATAAGTCTCAATTCCTAGTGATACTTTTGAGGATGTAAATGTTTCAATGTTTTGGCTTGTTTCAGTAATATTTGTGTTTTATAGTTTGTGGGGTTTTCCCTATCGTTTTTAACAAGTCTTGGGTTTTCCTTATCCCATTAAAAAACATCTGAAATTTTCATAAATGTTAGTATTGTGGTAATAACAATAAACCTTGGTCCTCACTCAATACGAGTTGTAAATTTGATGGCAGATACTAAATGGTCTTAAGATTCGTTTGCTGAGCATGTGTCCATCCTAAGCTTTTTACAACCTTGTCAAAGCATGTTTCGGTGCTCTCCGACCCTTCAGGTCTACCTAGAATAAAACCTGGTTGTCAATAGTCACAGCGACGCTTCTTACCGCAGTTGCTGTCTTAATTGTCTTCCTTCGAGAGATAAATAAACTTAATTCCCTTTAGCATATGTTGTTGATCCTGAACACTAAAACCACGCTCCCTCTTTTAACACACGTATCGATTTAACTTTCGAAGGTCTTTCCAGAGAGGATTAAAGTTGGTAGCAAGTACATGTAGGCATTGCTTTGTTTATTGCACGGTCATCTTTTTGCCACAGGGAATCAAAAAAGAGGATCTTGAACCGAAACGGATTGCCCGCTTTAAATCGAACCGCGTGCGGCTACTCCCGGCCACTACCTCTGAACGATTCAACGTCTTCTCAAAGTAATTGCCTCAGGAATCGTGCCATGAAAATCATCTCGTCACGATCTGAGATATCGAAAATAAATAGGAAGTGCTTCACACTAGAAGCTTCGTCTCTCTATTTTCTATTTCTTCCCTTTTTCCCTAGACAAAACATCACCTCTGATAAACGAAAGTCAGATTCAATTCAAATCAACAACGATTCTTTCTACAAATCGTTCCATAAATCGTTCTATAAATAATCTTCCCTTCTACTTTCTACAAACATCCTTTTTAATATTAAGAAGAAAGTAAACTCCAAATCGCACTTTCTTCATTGTAATTTAAGTAAAGAAAGGTTTCAATTTTTTGACGAGGTCATAAAAGTTTGGCTATAAAGTGACAAGCGTCACTAAAAGCATGACCAAAAACTCAAGTCATGCATTCGATATAACTTCTCACAGAGAGTCTAATCAGCATTTCGTGGCCCTTGAGCTCAATTCACACTGCAATTAAAAAAGGTATTGAGTGTTTCATAAGTAAATGTGAGGAAGTTGATGGAAAAAAAAGACAATATGACATAAACCCCTCCCTTCATTAGGCAATGACTTGTGTCATTGATGGCGCAATATTTTATTTCTTACTGCTCCCAAGATTCGTTGTTCTAATTAGAAAAAGAGAGACTTACGAAATAAAACAAAAAAGGGACCAGGGAAAATCAAACCGAACCTCGATAAGACA
Organism: Synergus laeviventris; assembly: GCA_032275145.1. Classification (NCBI taxonomy): domain Eukaryota; kingdom Metazoa; phylum Arthropoda; class Insecta; order Hymenoptera; family Cynipidae; genus Synergus; species Synergus laeviventris. Next base: position 2,270,019 of record JAUESI010000029.1, read on the forward strand.
GATCGACCCAAGACAATCAATAGATCCCATCTATTAAAAAAAGTAAACATCAGTATCAGAAAAGGTTATCGACATCTAAAAGAGTCCAAGAGATCGAAGTTACGTAACCTAGAAAAAAAAGGCAAGAAAAAGCCATAAAGGAATTCCAGGGTATGAAAACTATTGTTACAGGGTCTGAGTAAAAACACTTGACCCATCTTATCAAACATTTGAAGCAAATACTCTGTGAGATTTAAATTCACACGTCTCTCTCACGGAACTTTAAAACGGATGTGACTTTCTCTGATTTTGAGTACATACTTCGAGAATGAGGTTGTGCAGTTGTTTACATATGCTTTATGATTTACAATTGACAATTTACAATGTGAGAGTGGGACATCAAATCATTGCTGTCGAGATGATGGTCCATTCTTCCGAATTGCAGCGATTGTTCCCTCCATTCCCAAGTACTCAGATCGATATCGGTTCATGATATTTGTCGACTCCAATATCGACAGTCGTGCTGATGTGCTTCGAATAATATTATAGCTACCTCTTTACCCACTCCCCTCTTTTCGGACGTGAGACTTTTTTATATGAAATATCATCCTCATATCCAATCTTTAATAACGGATCTAACCAGGGTGGTGATTCGATGGAATAAAAAAAGAAAAAAATCCTCTCTTGTTTTTATTTATATACTAACAGAAATTCACCCAACTTTGCTTTTAATAACGCAATTTTATACGATATTTCAAATGAGTTTAGGGAATTTCATGGTTTTTCATGAAGTCTAAGTGATTTTAGGAATTGTCACTTGAAATATTTTTCAATTCTTTAAAGTCTCTTTAACGGGGTTTCCCATAATATTTCTGGCTTTTTCAATCTGATGGTTCAGAAAGGTTTTAGAATGCCTATACATTATTTATATACTATAATTGTTATCCTATAATCATCCTCCACATATTTTCTTCACATATTGTATCAGGGCGCGTTGAACTTAGGGCCCTTTTGTCCATTAATATTCTACGCCATGTATTTACGCTGACATTCAAGGTCGTGCATGATATAATGCAAAGTAATTGCGGTTACGTCAGATCTGCAATAATGCCATGTGCATTTTTAACGTGTGATTTTCTCTCACGCAACGTGATTTAGTTCCTGACGCTAACCGCAAAGTTTCAATGAAAATTTGCCTCTGCAAATGTTTCTTTGTTTTAAAATATTATTTCTTGGCAGAAATTTGCAAAAAATTCTAGAATTCCCGAGTGAATATTGAAGAGAATTTTTTTAATAAATTATGGTATATCTGCGAATTAGTTATTGTCAGAAATATTCTTCTCAACTCATGATATAGAATCACAATTTAAAAGAAGATATAAACATGTTGTCCTAGAATGTCAAAGGATCTTTAGAGATTGTAGGTCAGTAAAGATGAAAAATTGGCAAAAAATTACGGACAAATGATGGAGAAGTGAGGGAATGCTAAAAATTAAGTTTTGCGTCTAGCCTGACATAAATATTATTCAAAACTTGTCAACCCGACTGTTGTTCGAATTAATTTACATTTTGATCCTCAAATTAACTCTCATCAAGCTGCAACTACACCACAATGGAATTTTAATGGGTTAATGGGTTAAGATCTCTTTAGCGAAGGAAACGTGGTGATTGTCCTCAACATTCGTCTGTACTTTCGATAGAAATCGTTCTCGTCAAAAATAATGGCATAAAATAAACAAAAGAAGTGTCAGAAGTCGTTTATTGGAACGGAGCAAGCCGGGAGAAAAAAAAAGAGTCAAAAAAAGCAGGCGGGTGGCCTACATTTATGGCAAAAAGATCACCCGACACAGGGTTCCGCACACGTGGGCTCTGAACTGCAATTGCAACCATAACTGTACGAATGTATATGAAGTACCTATACCTCAGGCTGCTAAAATTCCTGTCGATTATGGTCAACGGGAAACCGCACTGTTCATAAAGCTTCCCCCCCGCAGACTTATGGTTGCACGTAGCAATAAAACGCAGAATTAATAGTCGTTACCCTGCACGTTATTTCATTTTCATTTTTACGATCTGTCGACTTTGCTGAAACGTCGAAACTTTCGAGCCGTGAAAATTCGCCACTTTTGACCAATAATATATGAACGAGGAAGGCGGGATACAAAAGTCGCGGCGCTTTGTTGAGCTTAAAATATTCCAGAGGAAGTAAAACTTTCAACAAGTCACAAGCAGATCATAAGCATTTCTTTTCTTCCCGCAAGTGTCAATACTCCGAGACTTTTTTATTCGAATCAATCAAGGATTCACAGTTTGGTCGATTTACATTCAAAATCAAAAGTGTAAATAAAATAGTAAGCTCGTATTTTAAATAAAGTCTTCACAATCGTATAAGATATATCAGTTCATATTTTCAACCCCGCCCACTCGTTGTCGGATAAAGTATGAGAAGCTTTAAATATAATATCAGATGAGACACATTTCGTCGATGGTTTGCTTGAGACAGATGGTGAGTAGAGCTGGAAGGAAAGTTCCTACTTTTAAATATTTTGATCTATAATCTTGCTCAACGTTATAAAGAAAGAGTGAAAATTTCAAGAATATTCTAAGTCAATAAATCATTTCAGTCGTAAAAGATAAAACAGTTTCCAACCTGGGAACTAGATTCCAATTTTTTCTAAAGAGCGATTATCTAAACTAATTTCTTTCTCTGAAAATGGTGCAATTTTTGACATTTTTTACCATCACAATCAATTAAATATTTCAGTTTCTCCTGAAAATCGTTAAATTTTGGGAATTACCTCATCAGGCGAAATCTGTAGAGTGTAAAGACTTGAGAGAGTTTGGGATCTCGGACGAGGAAGTACGCTATTTGGCTTAATGCGTGTGTTGCCATATGGGAAAAATTATACCTATTAACGCGGACACAAAAAAGGGCAAAGAGAACATGAGAAGGCAGACAAAGCTCGGTGAACTGTACGCAAAATATCCTGCGCGAATCGACAGTTACAAGCGGCCATAGACGAGCGGTTGTCTTACTTTCAAAATCTCACGAGATTATTAAAATCCAGAATAAGAACTGCACGAAGTAAACTAATCTCTAACTGGAAATGATCAACTTAATTTTGCTTTTCCGCTGCCTTTTTATTGCGTGATTCCATTACTTAATTTACATCCCCACAATCAAGGAAGACACAGAAGAAAAGGAAATAATTAAGATTGTTTAAGAAAATATGTAAATATCGAAATTTAACATCAGCGCGGTGGCAACCCGTGGACGATTTCAAATTCACGGTCACATCTCGGTCTATGAATAGTGAATACAGCCAACTATCCTCTCAACTTCTCCGAAGTCCAATTTACCATTAATACCTGACATTAATATAATTAAAGAATGAATTGCCAGCTAACTATACTTTTAAAGAACATGAATAGAGTATTCAATAAAAATCTCTCTAACGAAGGCGATAATTATGAAAGTGAAAAATGTCGAATTGATGGATCGAAGCCTACCATAGTGAGCAATTGACTGGTAATGTTTTCGAACGTGAGTGTGCGTTACAAAACGGCACATGATTTTTCCATCGGCGTGCATTTTACGCCAATAGACGTCGTAAGTCGACTAATTACATATAATTTTCCTGACACTCAAGAATTCAGATCGTTTCTGCACGTAAGTTGCAGACACCTGATAGTAGGCAACCAATCTGACTGTAGAAAGTCGTGACTGGATATAAATTACACGAACCTCCCCCACAACTTGAGACTCGAAAAAATCATCTAATTACTGCTAAACAATCGCTCAGAGACGACAGAACAGTTAGGCTATTATGAAGGTTTAATTGGCCAATTCTCTGTCGTTATTAATTACTTTTGGGGGACGTGATCAAAGGGATTGGGGTCGTTGTACTTGTATCTCATCTCCTTGGTTATGAGCGATGCATAGAAAGCGACGAGGAACTACCGCGGCGTCGATAAATAATCTTAACCTTGTTAATTAAGCAAGAACCTTTTCACGTAGGTAGAGTGAAGCATCATTCTAGCACGTATCATAACGCGATATGAAAACGCGATGGTAATCACGACTGGAGCGCCGTTAGAGTTGCGCTTTGGAGATAAGTAACCATTCCGCATAAGGAAAATGGAAATTAAAGCGCGATTTTTAAGACCTTTTCCTGACTTACGTGGAACTGACTAACATAAGAGTGGTTTACGGGATCGTAAATTAAAGGTAAAAGGTGTTTGTCCAATAAAGTCAACTGAAATCCACGTACTTTCAAATTTGGCGCGTTCAAAAGTATCAATTTACAATTCTGATTTTTTTTCAATTCGAAGAATTTAATTTCAGTTATAGACATCGTAAATGTCGAGCATCAGGGATTCGAATTAATTTAAACAATAAAAATAAAACACTATTAATAGAGTTGTATCAAGTTCGATGAATTTCTAATGCTGCATGTTTTATGTACAGTGAAATGTTAAATTCCAAACAAAGTTTTCATGCATGCTTGACACATTTGACAGCTAGGTAGACATGACTCAAGAAAGTTCCTTGAGGCTGCAATTTTTTAGAGAAGATGATTCAATCTTTCATCGGTCTCTTTTAGTAAAATAAGATTTATCTTGAATCATGCAATTGACACATAAAATGAACGTCAAAGCAGTAAATAACCGTGACTAATCTGTATCAATAAATTGCAATGAAAGATAAAATATTGAAATTATTAGATATTTTGAAGCCTGTCAGTTACAAGAATTTCTGAAGATTTTAAAGTCGTTTCCAGTTTTCATAGCTTTTTTTTCAAACTTACAAAATCCTTTAAAATCCATTTAAAAAATTTTGAACAGGGTGCCTACTAAATTTTGCCCACAAAATAAAAAAATTTGTTAGTCATTTTTAAGTAAATAAATTAATCTAATAAAAAGCATCTAAACTCTATTTATCAGTAGCACAGACAAGTCCCGTAACAATAAAGAATACAAGCATCTTCTATCTTCTTCCATAAACAGAAATTAAAATGACCTGCGCAACATTTCAAAGCTTATCTCTAAAAGTCTAAATTGCCCACACGTGTCTTATCTCAACTAGCAGATCCAAGCCCTTCATTTTCCCAGAGACGAGGACTCTTAAAAGTATGCTAACATTAAACAACTCAAGTTAAGAATTTCCTCTCGAGTCTCCACTAAAGACATGCAACCTGATCATCTCTACCTCTTAAAGTTTAGATACTACAAGTCTCGAGCCTCGAGTCCAACGTGATGAACAATTTACACGTCGTTTTGACTAGGATCTTTCAGCTCCTAAATATGTAATCAGTGAAAACAGTTTCCAACTTCAGCGACACTCCGATTAGCTTCTGACCTTCTGACTTCAGTCAGGAGTCTTAAGCCTTCAGTCCTCCCACCCCTGGGGGTCAATTGAACCCCACCATAAGTCGAAGCGCCATAAACCTTATTCTCTTTGGCCTCAATCCCTCGTGCAAACCAATGGGAAACAGAGAAAGTTACTCGCGCGTATCGCTAATCTACCAAGCGAATCTGCGCTATCTAATCGCACCAAGCAGTCTACGATGTACCACGCAGATATCGCAAGAGCCGACAGGCAAACAGGCAAACAGAAACGTAAATCGAGTAGCAGGGTACGCACACCTTCCGCGGCCTCTGGACGAGGAAAAAAATTATGAAAGGCAGACGTGCAGGGTAAATGGGTAAATAAATGTGTAGGTACGAGCAGGAGTAATGTGCGAGTAAGTGAGCAGTTGTACGAGCAACTGATCAGTGGCACAGCCCCAAAGCTTGTTAACTCGCATTCCTACTTCTGGTTAATTTAAGGCCGTGGTCACACTCTGGAGTGTTCAGATGCAATTCAGAGCGAAGCGACGCCGGAATTTCACTTTATAACACCCAAAGCCATTTTTTCCATGCCAATAGTGCCTTCAAGCTCGAATGGACTATTAAAACTGTGCATTCCATACACAAACTGACGTTCATTATCCTCTAATTTGCAAGACTGAGTAACAATTCTAGCCACTTTGGATTAACTTTTACAGTTCGTGCGATCGATTGATTCTATAATCCTGAAACAGAATCTCTAATCTCAAATTCTATACTTAATAGAGAAGAAATAGGGTAGCGATTCGAGGCTCGATTCCAAATTTCATTTCACATTCGAAGGATTAAATAGAATCCGAAGAAATTGAAAAAAATAGAAATTTCAAAATTAGACTATAGTGACTATGAAAGAAAACCGTGAACTTTAAATTCGTATTTTTATAAACAGAGTTCACTTAAGAGTCATTTTAAAGTAATTGCGTTTATAAGTACACTATAAAAATAAAAAGCCTATAAAAGTTTTACGGTTGAGAGTTTCGTGAAGACCATTAAGATTTTACTCTCTCCGATTTTACAATAATTAGATGCATAGATTATACTGATTGCACGAGCGATAGTTTGTTCAAGGCCACAAAACAAGATTTAGAGTGATTAGATTTAGTTTCAGTTTCACGAATTGAATTTATTGAAACAGAAATGAAATATAAGTTTGCTGAAAGCCTATATACACTCTAGATTATTCCAATCGATATAATTTTGAAACTTTAACTTATCGAGCGCTCGGAAGCAGTCAAACTGGTTAGAAGGTGACTTCCGTGCGAGAGTACGCACACTTGAAACTTGTTATGATTATAAATGTGTCACGTGCTACATAACTGACATAATAATTTTTCCCCTTTTGTTATCATTCATTCCCTGGACCAAAATTCAACTTTTCTGATTAGTGATTACTAATTACAAGTCTTCGAAGCAAATATCGAAATTATTCTCCGATTGAAACCGATTGATTTTGTAGGCCATTCGCAGAAAATGGTTTTCGAACTTTCATTCTTAATAAACTCTCCCTTCGTCACAACTTTGGAAACCAGAAATTGAGGCTTAACAAGTATAATTTTTTAAAATTCTAAGTTAGTTGAGGCCCTCTTGAAAATGTTTAAAAATCCAAACTTCTGAATAACCTTTCTACTCCTACGAAATATTTTAGCGAAGACTTTGTATGATGAAGTAATTAAGTAAATGTAAAATCGAGGGGACTTTTGAAACTCAATTGCGGATTGTACCAGGTTGAGAAATAAGAGAGTAGACACGAAGTTTCTCGGAACCTGCGTGCAGAAAATGACGGGGAAGATTGATCCTTGACGTTCTTGGCTCTTGATCGATCAATCATCCTTGATGGTTTATCATGTCATCGGATTTACAGTGCGCGACAGAAGTGTGGCGGACATTTATATCGCGTGAAACGGTAGTTGCAACATCTGGGCCAGGCCAAGTCTTAATTGTTTACCAAGAAACGAAAGACTTGTTGTTTATACTGAACGAAGTACCAGATGCCACTGTTGGTTTAATGTTGCCGATATGTACCGCTACTTCAGGTACTAAACTCCCAAGTCGGTATTATGTCCCTTTTCAGATCATATCTAGTCGTAAACTGAATTTTATTATTCTTAAATTCTAAATTGAACGAGAATTTTCAATTTTAGATTAAATCAAAACTAGACTCTCTAGAAGTCTAATAAACTAATAAAGCTGGACAAAAAAGGGGAGTGTCCACATTTGAGTACTTTAATTAGTTTAATAAAATTTCAAGTCAAGAATAATGAAATATCAAGATGGTTTATAGAAATAGATAAGGAACTTCATTTTGAAAATTCTACTCAAATGATTTAGTTATAATTCCCGCTTTAAAAATTGTTCTTGACATTTCCAATTACATATTGGAAATTGTTAATGGGATGTGCGTATAGTAATAAAGATTGTTAGAAGATAGAGAAAACTAAATGAGGTGCTGCCATCTCTTTATCTCATGATCCATCACAACTTTCTAAAACATTTCTGAGCTTTCTCGTACCCTAAGTTTGTATAAGAGAAAACTGTTTTACCAGCAATAATTTTTTATTGGTGACATTTCCAAATTAACTACTTTTAAAAAATCTAAATAGAACGACTAGTCAACAATGATAAAATCCACCCGTGGTAAATTCTACAATATTTTTGGAATTATGTGTTTTTTAATATGTGTAGTATGATAAAAGACTTACCATGTGCTCCATTCCTTTTTCCTCCAGCTCAGCTCTGCTCCAATCGATGTGGAAGCTTAGGGGTTGAAGACGAGCTTCCATTTCTCGTAGCCATTTCCGTAGACACTTCACTTCGTGATCAAAATCTGTTGAGAAAAAAATTTAAGTATTTTTTTATTCTCATTCGATAAATCAGACAAACCTCACAAAGGATTTCAAGTAAATACATTAGAAAAGGGGTTCCCAAAATAATTTCTGAAGATATTAAGATATCAGAAAATTTTACGCCATTTCCATAATTAACTGTGTGTCCAGAATTCAATTTTAGAACAGATGAACAAACTTAGAATAAAGTAGAGACTTAAAATCCATGCTTATAAAAGTTGAATACTTCTTTCAGTAATCCTAAGACAATGCTTTGTAAATCTTCTTGGATTTGTACCAAGCTGATTGTTTATTATTAAAATCTGAAGACTTTGTTTTCAAAACAGTTAAAACCTCACCCGCAGAAACATCCTGGTGGTCAGATACAGGTCTTTCAACAGGAGCCATAATTTGTTCAACGAGTTCCCATTTTGCATTTAAATTATCAACGCGCCATGCTACTTCATCTTTCAAAGTTGGGGCGCGAGTTATTAATTTCCCAGCTTGCTCATTGAACAATCTTCTTCTGTATGCCTTGCGTCGTAGCTCCTCCATGTGAGCCTAGAATTCAAATAATAATAATTAATAGATAAATCATTAAAGCGGAAAAACACATTAATGGAAAATAACCTACAAGAAATGAAGGTCAAACTCTAATAACTGTTTCGATTTGGCTCATAATTTGGTATTGCAAAAATTTTAAACATGGAGGATCATATTATTAAAAACTTACTGCACGCAGGCTTTTGTCTAGAATATTTTCCTCCTTTGAGTAAACCAACTCCTGAAGAACTCTAAGCCATGAGTAGAGTTCTGAAAATTGGCAGCTAACTTCGCTTAAACTCCAAGAGAGAGTTGAAACATCACCTTCGTCCCATGAAAGTTCTCCGTTAGCTTCCTGCAAAAAAGTATTCAATGATATTAAATCTATTATAGAGAAGCTCTTTTGAAACCGAAACTTCGCTGTATCACATTTAATTTAAAATACAGAATACAATTAATTAGAATGAAAGAATATAAAATACGTAGGGAATAAAATTGAATTACTTTGCAACTGTCGATCAGATTCGTGTCCATGATATAGTCATAATTAGAACGGATAGCCGCCCAAAAATCATCTTTGGAATCTTCTCGGCTTCCCACGGTACATTGGCAGTGTTCTTGTTTCGGTTCCTTCCTGAAATTCGAAAAAAAAAAGGAAAAAATTATTATTTGCTCTAAAGTTTACTAAACACTTAAAATTCTTTGCAGTAAGCGTTTAAGATTTGATTCTACATTGAAATATACCTAAAATTGGTTAATTTAAAGTTTAAATCGTTCAGAAACGCATGATTTGAAATTGAAACCGCCTGTAGTTTGTATACTTTAATTAAAAACATTCAGAATTGTATAATTTCTAATTGAACACACTTGGACTTAAAATCACAAAAGAGATGGATAGGGCATAGGAGAAATTTCTAATTCGAGTTCAAGCCTTGTATGCATATCAATTATTGGCTTGGCCATCTTTTCACATGGAGATGTAAATGTATGCTTGTATGGCAAAGAAATGTGTGACTGGAATTTCTAGACAACTCTAAAAGAAGTGTCTTACGCAATACATGGATCTATTTTTCTATTTTAAGTAAAAGAATCTTACCTTTTTTTGGTAAGACTGTTATATGGCCTATCCGCCCGCATTCTCGCATGCTCTTGTCCCTCTAGAGTGTCGCTAGAGGGCTGCAGCGAGGACAATGAGAAACTCATCTTCATTGTCACAGCCTGAAAATGATAAAAGCATGTATTAGTCCTTAGTTATTCAGAAAACAATACACGGAAGAGTAACCATAATTACAGGAAATTAATATTCTAAATAATAATTTCGAGAATATCATTCTCATTCCACACCTAAACATTTCTATATTATTGCACAAATTGATCAGAAAAATCTTGAATAATCATAAAATTCAATTATGAAGAAAATATCACACAATGACCTCAAATTTTTGTTAATCTAGAATAAGAAATATTCTAATAAGGAGGATTTTTTCGTAATGACGAACGGAAAAGGATGAAATCATATATCACACGTGCCAATATTCAATTCAGGGAAGAACACTACACGGAAATAAACTTTTATAAGAATACGCTTTGCAAGGTGATGAATTTCTTTCGAAAAATGGTATTAAATGATGAGTAATTTTCTCTAGCGAAGTTATATAAAAACCGAGTGAGGACTTTGTCGCCTCTTAATGTACAAAATAATCATTTGCTCGAAACCGGACTGTACTCTTTTAGTTTTAGAAGGTTATATTCTGAGTTGAGTTGAGAATCTGGTATTTCAAGAATGTTTCTAAAATTCTGAAGCGTATTATACTATCTTAAAATGCAAGGGTTATTGGGCTTGAGAAAGAATTCAATGCGACTTAAATAAAAAATAAAAGAGAGAACATTTTTTTTAATCTAGAACTGAATAATGAATATTATTTTTCTCGTTATCGACAAGTGTCGATAAGCATCGAAACTAAATCCTCACGTTTATAGATCCCAGTGTTAATTGTGTGTGAATCTAGAAATTGAATCTGAGAAGAATCGCATTCTCAAAATAACTTACAAATTGGATTTATATCAACTTATATGAATATTCATGTAAAATACATTACTCGGCAGATTACGTATAATAGCATCTCATAAATATAAATGCCCTTCCCAGATTGTCAAGAACTAATTTTGCAGGAAAAGTTCAACGTAAAGGTGTCTTATTTTTTCGTCTTGGTTTCAAATAACACTTAATGAGCATTGCATACTCACTATCAGAAGTGAAACAAAATATAATATTCAGAGAAATAGAATATTTACTGATTTTAGAGTCAGATTGAAATACAGAAGACCTATACCTCAAATATTTTAAGCAACCGCTAATATTAGCTACTAAATTAAAAGAAAAAAACAGTAAAATATTCGTGAAATAAGTGGTGAAAGTAAGAACTTAAAAGAGAACTACCGCGTTGACATTTTGGTGAAAGGAAAATTTTTGCAAAGCTGTGATATAAAACCTTTTATCTTCTAAAAAGAAAAATGTGAACAAAGATTTTCTATTATTTATGTTATGCTTATTCAAGCCACGAATAGGTTTTGAACTCTGATGTAATGAAGACTTTATTTTTTTGTATCGAAGTGAAAATGGCAAACAAAGAGAGAAGAAAACCAAGAAGAACAAAACTGCACTAAAACCTTTCCGGGATTTTTAATTAATTTTTTTTTTTAATTTTAGTGATTTTAAAGGATTACTGATAATAAATAGTATAAACAAAATAACCGATTAAGTTTTCAAGTTCAGTATGTACCATAAACGTAAAACGAAGTAGTATTGTATTTTAGAACTTAGTTTCTGTTCAGGTTTGCTGGAGAAATTGAAGGAAAACAGGTTGAAATCGATACCCGATGCACACAGCGCATAATGTAAATTAATTAATGTACAGTTAATGTAACTTTTCCACTGTTTAACTACTTTACTTGAAAATATTTTATTTTATATTTTTATGTGCTTCATAATTTCCCTAAAGTTAATTAAATATCCATTAAAATGGTCGCATCAAATCATAAACTATTTTAATCCTATTAATAATTATAATCCAATAAATTTAAATTCATCTTACTAAACTTCTATTCAGGTTTTTAAAATCAAACTAGTGAATGGGTTACACCTTTTAATTTTTTTCCAAATATTGCACTCTAATTTGTAGTGAACTAATCGTTTAAATCAAATATAATGGATTTAATAGATCACAATATAAAAAACATAAAAAATAATAGCCCTATATCTTGAAATTGTGTGAAAGTGTTCAACAGAATGCTTGGAATCTTAGGATGTTTTATGAACCAATGCATACATGTAGAAAGATCTTATCTGAACTAACTGGCTGTGCAAACTACAGTAAAGATTAATCTTTGATACTTTGATTACAGAGCTACTCCAAAAATTTTCATATTAGGTCTGCCTATAGAAAAGTAGGGACATTAATCAAAGTTTCTCTTGCTTTCTAGACTACATTTTGCATTTTTTTAAATTGATTTTCAACCAATTTTCTGAATATAAACATTTAAAATTTTTAAGCAAACTTAGACGTTTATAATTTAGAGGTTTCTTAATTTCAGATAAAAACAAATTGTATTAGAAACCTTTAAATTTTTAAAATATCAAATTCCAACCTTTAATATTTTTCTAATGATAATTTAAAAAATCGTGAGTCACAAAAATAAATGTCTTCCATTCAAAGTAGAGATAATGACAGGTTAAAGTTCTTCCAATTCTACATCTACATGATCTACATAAATCGAAATAATAAGTCAATGTTGCAAGGATTCAGAATAAGTAAAAGGAATGGAAGGGAAACGTTTTTATGAAAGTGACCACAATTCTGAAAAAAAGTCACTAGATCAGATTTTTATAATAAAATCCCACTATAGAAATTATCCCTCATATTGTAAAAAGCAAAAGCTTCCCTCCAAAATTGAGGTTATAAAACAGCAAAATTAAAGCACCACTGAGGATGAAACACTTGTAAACAATAAACCAAATATCTATACCATTTTCAGCGAGAGACCTCCACACCCCACCATGAAAGTTCAAAAACGATTTCCATATACGTCATTCTCCATCGGACAGAAGCCTGGCACAACATAAATTATCAGCTGTGCCTTAAAAATTTGGCAAAATTTGGAGGTTAAACTCGACAAAAATTGATCTTGACAAATATTTACAACAACAATCGACGTAGTCTGGCGCCTTTCCAAGTTTCCACCAACAAAACACGTGCTTCACACCGCAAATATCATTATTGATATCATTTTTAAATATGATCTTCGCTCTGCACCTGCTGACTTCGGTGCAGCAGCGGATGTAAAAAAGTTAAACGCAAAGAGCCTAAGAGCCTTGCACCGTGATGTTAACCCACTGGTTGTGGTACATTGTGGTATTAGTCACCCAAGAAAGGAATCCGTTTTCCTGCACTAACAATAAGTCGATTTCCTCGTTGTGGAGTAAACTTTAAGGGGGGTACGGGGCTGGGGGAGAAGACTGGAACTCAAGACAGAAACACTAGGAAGCACACACGATGGATTGCGAAACTTGGAACTTCAAGATCGAAAACTTTTTCCCTCAGGGGACAACTATCTGGCTTGTAGAGAGCGTGGAATTTGGCAGAGTAAAAAATCGCGAATCTCACTTCTCGAGAACCGGCTTTTTTTCGTACTTACGGTTTCCCTTCACTGATCCTTCAGGACCCCACAGATCGCATCGCCGACTCTTTGCGACATAACCTCAGTCGACAGGGACTTTAAAGTTATACACAAAACAACCACTCCTCCCATGAGTTTTTTTAACTGGGATGCGAGCACCGCGAAGTACACTGGAGCAACACGATTAAACACGATCGTGTACCGAATCCGAGTACCAACAAAGTACTCGGTGCACTACACATGCGCAGAAACATTCAGAGCAACCATCTTGAAATTTAAAATAAATATCTACTGATACTGATACATAATTAGAGTCTTTGAATGAGTTTTTCGTGTTTTTTTTGGTCGTGTAGAGAATGAGGAAGTGTAAAGAGAGAGAGAGAGAGGGAGGATATCTTTGATTTTTTGGAAGTTTCTGGGATCTTTTTAGTGGTTGGAATTTTTAGTTTTTGAGAATGGAACATCTAGTCTTTTTATCAGGTTAGTGCAGGTAAACGCACGTTCAAGATACGCGGGAGATTTAAATGCGTGCGCATCGTGGACTATATACAGAGCTGTTTAGTTTACGTGTAAAGAGGAGGGATTCGAAAAAGACAAGGTTTTTTTTTATTGGAAGGGAGAGAAAAATAGGTTGTGATCTTTATCATTTAAGCACGTTCTGAAATCAAATATTGAGAGTTTTTCTTGGAGAATAAACGTGTGCACTGTGTATGTTATCGCTTCGAAAATTTGTCGTTTTGTTTATAGTTTGTATAAACAAGATAACATTTTTAAAATAAAATTTTGTTGTAAATTTTTGGTTGTTCTTCTATTTACTCAAATTAGTAACTTAATTATATTTACATGTTCAAAACAATTAAAAAAGGTTATTGTAAAATTGAAAATAAGAAAATAGTTGACCTAAATATTTTAAAACTATTAGGATCTAATATTTTGTTACATTTCTTATATACATGCGTGTATTTAATTTAGGAACTTTCTCGACATTCTAACGAGGATTTGAACTGTTGAGGCTCGTTAAGAAGCATTGATGGAGTCCTTTGCTCCCTGCTGTGCGCTTAATATAGCACCTTTGGGCTAAACTTATCCTTCAATTGTCTGTTGACTAAAACTGGCCATGCCAGTCAGTCCGGATTATCTGGAGAAATTTAGTAACCATGTCTCTAGTTTCCTCCGTAACTTCTGAACACGACCTTACACGAGCCTCAGCGGAAGATAATTTTCTAATTGGTATCCCTGGCGAAAGTTTTGAATTAATCCAAACTTTCAACCGAAATCATTTCGGTTAATCCTAATAAATCCGAATGAATTCTGTCACTCGCTTGAACGCTAAAGAAAAAGATTCCCCCTTTATCTTAAAAAAACCTTTTTTTAAAAGTAGTCCAACTGACAATACAAAGTTTTTAATAATAGACGACTTAATTTTAAGAACTTAGAAATATCTTATAAAAATAACTAAAATATTTTTAGCTAATTTAAGTTAGATT
>JAUESI010000029.1:2285014-2311413 GCA_032275145.1 Synergus laeviventris
TAGACGACTTAATTTTAAGAACTTAGAAATATCTTATAAAAATAACTAAAATATTTTTAGCTAATTTAAGTTAGATTATAGTCATGATTCACGTGTTTTTTATATTGTAAAACCTCGGTTTGGTCCGTGGTTTGATCTCTTAATTCAGCAATTTGAGTATTTTTATTCAATCACCTACACCATCGAGCTCTAAGTGCACCCAAAAGTGGAAATAAAATCCAGTACAATCCGCCTACCAACTGAATTGAGCCAGCAATCCTCAAACAGAGAAACATATCTGGAAAATGGATAATTAAAATGATTCAAAATTTATATTTTTAGAGTTCAAGGTTTTATGAAGTGATTCATTCATTCATCATGATTTAATTTAAATTTCAAGCATGCCTTGACGTCTTTCAGAGGAAGGGGACATTACATTATGTGACATCACGTAACTTACTTTCAGTAAAGGAAAGAAGCAAAATTGATACTCCAATGCACGTAGTAAGCACGGCACGTCCTTTGGAGGAAACATGCGATCCCAAAGTATCTCGAATAGCAAATTCTTGACTGACCACTAGTCCTCCAATACTCATGCCTCCCAAAAGTGCCAAAATGATGAAGAAATGGTAAACATTCGCATAGGAAAGGCCTAAATTTCAAATAAATATAATCATCATCAGGTACCTAATTTCTGAGACTGTAATAATAATATGTCTTTATAATTGTGATAATAATCGCCATTTACCTAAAAGAACAAAACTTCCAGTCCAATTAGAAAATCCGAAAATTAGGCTTCTCGTCCTTGCCGTGTTTGTGTTCCAATATGAGATGAAACTTGTAACGAGAGTGCCAGTTCCTCCAATTATGGAAAGAACCACCCCATCAAAAAGATTCGTAGATGGAACTTTAATGACAATCAATGGCGGCAAAAGAAGCCAGAAAAGCATCATTCCAGCCCTGGTACCAATACAAGAAACGACAACTGCCCAGAACTTGAAAAGCTTCAAAACTTGGAAGTCCTGTTTCCATTTGGATCGAATCTGATTTGATGGAGACACAAAAAGGTTTATATCTTCCGGATCTTCGTAGCTGTAGGCTGTACTTCCCGTCGCAAAGACTCCTTGAGAAGCTTCATTACTTTCTTCTACCGGAAGAGGATTCGCTGTTCTTCCATTTCTTCTAGTATCAGATTCGGGAATCCTTGAGTCTGAATTTGAATCATCCATCATCCTCATCGATGACTCGGTCTCGTCTTCATTGAAGAGAAGTGTGTAAGGTGAAGAAATTTCCTTACCTATCGTAAGGTCCAATTTCTTTAATAATGAAGTGTAATAATTTTCACTCAGGGTGGTCGCAGAAGCCAAGGAAGTCAGGAAAGTGAAGGAAATATCAGGGAAATGTGAGTAGTTGTCAGGGAAAAAAGCAATTGATATATTAATAATAATAAAGTACTACGACTCTTGATTAAAAATATCATACGACATTCGTGTTATCATTTTTGATATTATCGAAAAAAGTTATTAAAAGATGAAAGGTAGATTCCTCTCAAAGGCTATAATTAATTTTTCTCTCGGTAATCTTTGTATCCCGAGCTAGAATGCGACGAAAGTAAAAATAAATGTAGTTCAATCTTAAAAGTTTAAAAAACGGTGATTAGCATTCCAGAATTTTTTAATGAATACTCTATAATGAAAAACTCTACCTGGTGACCTTAAAATTGCAGCAGCAATCACAGTTGGGAAAAAAAGTACAATCATTGCCATCAGCCCGGCTTGAATGCCTAATCTGGTGAAAAGGGCCAATGCTACCAAAGGAGCAACAATAAGTCCTGTGGAGAATGCAACATTTATCATAGTTGTTGCGAGTGGCAATTTTATTCTGAAATGTTGACGAAGGACTTTTTCGCTCTGTATCATCACTAAACTGGCCCCTAATCCCATAATTGCACCGGCACTCAAACTTGCTAGATAGGCTCCGACTCCTCCAGTTGCTAGGTAACCAGAAGCGAGGACACCTAGTGATAAAAGAGCAATTCCTACCAAAGTGATCACTCTTGGAACCGAAGCCAGATTCACAATTATCTTTGTCCAAGGATCTAAAGTAATATGTATTACAAAATTTCATTATCACGAAAAATCATGGTTTATATCACAGTAAATTTTATTCTTACCTGCTAAACTCCAACATGCAGTCATGAGTATTGGTGTGATTGTAATCTTTTCGTTCCATACATCGAAGTCGAGTTTTCTGTTGTTGCTAACCAAATGAGCCAAGACTATTCCATACATTGACAAAACACTCGGCACTGTCATCTGATCCATAACATATTTTTTTAAGAATGCAAGCACTTGAAAATACATTAAAAGTAAAGAAAGTAATTTCATCCCACGAAGAGGCGATATGTGAAATAAATGAGAAATGATTCCCGTTTTAAAGAGAAATCTTAATTATTATTCAGAGTCACAAGAACTGATTCTATTTAAAAGAAAGAAACCTTAGACATTATAGAATGTGTACCAACAACATAAAATTGAGATTGATCCAGTTTTAATACTTCTTTGGCTTCCAATACGCGTTTCTCTGAATCGCATGTTCGATGAACAATTGTAGCTAATTTTCTTTAGGAACTGAAGCCCTTTACCTGACTTGACACACTTTTCGAGAAATGAAGGGATCACTTAATATCATATTTTAATATTAATAAATATTACACAAAATTAGTTCAGATGAATTAACGATAAGGATTTTCTAAAGATTTCACAAGATTTCAATACATCTTACAATTAAAGGATTTCATTAGATTTTTAGTGATTTTTATAAATTTCAAGAAATTTTAGGATACTTAAGGCAATCAAAACACTCACACAGGCATTCAGTTATGTATATTTAGATTTACCTGGACAATCATAATCCCGAAAAGTACTATCCATGAATAACCACCATCGGGAATTGTTGGGCCCAATTCCGGTAAGGAAGTAATCACTTCGTCCAGGCGAAGACGCCTAAAAATTGACATTTTCAGCAAACCAAACTATTTTTTTAATTCGATGAACATATCAGAAAATTTATGAAGACTATCCTCAGCATACGCGAATGGCTTAAAGGCTATCTTATCTCCGCCAATATGTCAACAATCTGATAAGAAACGATAAGAACGAGAAAACTATTTTATTCGGCTTTTCTTACTATTTTCGTCTTCAATTTTCACACAGGGTCCAAAATTAGAATCGATTTATATTCTAAGCATTATATTTTATTAAATTAAAATTCTTTTATCAAATCTCTTATCGTAGAATGAACCTTGGTAGTTTATTTTTTTTATCTCAAGTAGAAGGTACACACACACAAACATCACAACCATATTTTAAAAACTTGATTTAAGATTTTTATTATACTTATAGTAATCTACATACAAATCTTAAACTTAAATTTGATAATTGACTATTATTCGTAGATAAAAATAGTTTTTCAATTTGATATTAATTTCTTAAACCTAAACGGCAGTGAATATATTATATACTATTTCTTTGAGAGGGAAAATAATTATTGTACAATAAATTAATCTATTTTCACATTTAATCTAATATCGATTTCAGTTTCTCAATCAGAAACTTTATTCAAAGCGATTGTTATTTAGCAGTTGAAATAAAAACTAGTGAAGCAACTATCTTTTATTATTTAAATTTGTATTTTTCTGAGATTCTTTTCTTAAAGATTATTTTTAAATTAACTCAATAGTATATTTTGAAAAATTTAATATCTCTCGCATCTGCTTCTAAAACTATACATCTATTTCTCGAGATTCTGCAGTTGCTATGGATGTGTAGCGCACCGTTTTATTTACAGAATCCAGTACGGGTACCAATTTCTTTTTAAGCTCAGCTCGCTGAATGTAAATAATTCCGCAGATGAGCGAAACGAGTAAAAGAGAAAGCAAAGAAAGAATAATATGTTCTTCTTTCCTTGCAGCTTTCAATAGTGGAGGACACTCTCTCGTTTCATGAAATGCCACTTCTTTGTGGCCTGAAAAATGAAAAAATTTTTAATTGACTAAATAATTTTATTTTTTTTTTAGTGCAAGCTTAAAAACTCACCTTGTGTGCAGGTCAGATGTTCCTTATTTCTCACAAATACCTTCGTTTTGTTCATCCATTTAATGAAAGGATTGAGTCTGCAGGAACATTCGAACGGATTCAAAGTAAAATCCACCGTCACCGTTTGATTATGTTTTGCGAAAGTATCCAAGGTTCGAAGATCCCGTTCCAAAACTTTGCTGAATTTGTTTCGTTGAAGGTCCAAGAATCTCAGATTGTGCAGACAAGAGAGATTAAAGTGCAAAGCAGTCAAAGAGTTGTCCCCAAGATGAAGGTCCAGGAGATTAGGAAGATCACAAAAGACATTGGAATCCTGAAACTCGGATATTTCGTTCTGCTCCAAATGCAACTTGATCAATTTCGTCAAATTACTGAAAACAAAATTCTTTGAATTAATCTCTGATTTCTTTAATCCTATCTTCAGAGACTATATTCATCAGAAAAAAAGACAATTTATGAAAAACAGTTCGATTTTAATTATCAAATTAAATACAAAAGCATATTTATTTCAAATCACAGTCCTCATCGATTTTCTAATTGCTATATTACTTAAAAATATCGTATAATTCACTCCCTCTCTAAATCAACTTCCGATTTAGGTTCAAAAAATTCTTCAAAGGAATCTTCCATGAAATTCGAATTTCTTTCTGAGTGCGAAGATCTGATTATCTTCAAGCGAGTCTTTGTAATCAGTTGGTGAATTTGATCCTCGAGTTCCAAGGCATTTTCGATAGGCAAACGTTGAAGCTGAACAGCGACGTATTTTCCAAAAACGTCAAATTCGTTTTCCCCCCGACTTGGTGAGGAATCTGGAGACCTCATAATTTCAGACACTCTTAAATCTTCTTCGAGTTTTCTTTTTTTTGGAAGAACATCTTCGAGAGGTTTTTTTTGAGCTTCTTCAGGGAGAGTTTTATTCGAAGTCGGATCGGAAACTGGCAAGTAGACGTTTTCTTGAAGATTTTCGTATAAGGGTTCCTCGTTGTCTGAGTCTTCCAAATGAGTCAGGGTCTCGATTCTTA
The DNA here is from genome assembly GCA_032275145.1 of Synergus laeviventris. NCBI lineage: Eukaryota > Metazoa > Arthropoda > Insecta > Hymenoptera > Cynipidae > Synergus > Synergus laeviventris. The sequence continues at coordinate 2,290,113 of JAUESI010000029.1, forward strand.
TTGCCTCCAACTTTTCGATCTGAAAAACATATCTATGTTTAACTTACAATAATGTGATTTTTCGTTTTGAAGACATTATACAGTAAAAAATTTTCCTTACCCCTTCGGCACTAATTTCAGTTTCACTCGACCTCTTCAGAAACCGATCAGCGATCGGAAACCAAAGTAATTTCGGCAAATATTCCTGTTTGCATTTAAATGCACTCTTCATTTTATACACTTCGTCATTATAAGTGTTTCTGATGTTTTTAATTTTTGTTTTAAATGCCTTAATATCACAATGGAGATTCAATTCATTTTGAATACACTTTTCCGCACATAATCTCTCCTGTCGGTTTTTGAAAGAGGGATGACTCGCATCCCACAGGCACGGATATTTTTCATATATTTGTAGAAAACGAACGATGAAATTCGTTGACCATTTACAAGCCATGCTTTTTCCTTAGCAGTTTCAGCTTAGTTTATATCATAAGTAATATATAACTATAATAATATATTTTTTACTTCTCAATAATTATAAGATATAATCAAATACAATTTTCAGTCATTAAGTGCGCATTGCACACTGCGCAAAAATGTGCTCTTCAGTTATTAGAGTTATTAAATCTTAGCCTTATTAGGTGTAATTAAAGTGCCACACGCACAAATGCAAAATGAAGAAAAGAGCACTGTAAAATTTATTTTCGACACTTTCACTGCGTATGTTAAACCAAAGAAGTAACACAAAACTCTCAAGAAGAGGAGGATTATTTTACTCAATTCCACTGTCGAAACTGCATTGCAAAGCCTGCAAAGCAACGGTGAACGGTGCTCTCCAGTGTTGCCAAATCGCGGGAGAACATTGATCAACATTAAAATTTAAATTTCAACTCTGAAAACTGTAAACGCAAAGGATTTCGTGCTCTTCAAAAATTATTATGTCAGTGTCCATAAACGTACCTAACTTTTCATTAGGCATTCTAATCATTCGACTACAATCATGAAAAACAAAAATATACATATATTTCTGAAATAAGCTTCACCAAGCTTCACATCTAGGTACATGCTTTTTGTCGACGGCATGCATTGTATTGACTATGAGCTTGCAATAATCAAGATATTAACTCGATATGAAATTTTCTTATAACAATTATGCGAAATTCTGGTTCGCATAATCCAGGAAAATGTGGATTATGCGGTTAAAAGTATAGGATTTTCTCTTTTTTCTTTATATTAATATTATTAATCCCGTTTCTATTTTTTTAATTGTACAAGCTGTAAGTAATATTTGACATAATTACCTATTAACAAATATATCATGAAGAGTGGACGCCATCATGTCCCTCGGATTGGGAGAATCTTCGAAAGCATCAGTAAGATGAAGTTCTTCAAGGGAGATGAAGTTTGAAAAAAGTCGAGGATGACTTCTCGCAGGGTTCAAGGATATCTCATTAAAATCCAAAATTAGTCGCCTAACATTCTTAACATGATGATACGTCTGTCCTCGAATTTCTCTTATACGGTTATTCGACATGTCGATAACTTGCAAATGTGGAAATGCATCAAGAGTTCCAAAGACATTTGATGGAAGAATCTCAAGGTAATTCCCCGTGAAGATTAACACCTATACGAATCAATAAGAATTTTGGCGAATATTTTATTGACCTATGCGCTGGATCTCACGAACTGGATAGTACCGCGCCAGTCGTAAATAAAGAGCAATGCCAGTACTGATAATTACTGGTATAGTACTGCCCCAGTACAGAGTCCAAGTGCTGGCTAGAAACCGACTTTATTATATAGGGAGCTGTTCCGAGACAGTACGACGCCAGAACCGACATCCGTCCAGCGGTACTGGCGCGGTACCAAGCCAGTTGTAAATTTCCACCTGGGGCATTATATTTAATAAATAGGTATGAAAAGAAAGTTATGGAGGGTTGTTAGAAGCTCAAACGGTCTAACCCCGCGACCATTACAGAAACGCTTCAAATCATCCCTAACAATTTTCTGTGTAATATAAAATGATATGCCTCGCGGTTCGATCCACGGAACAAATAAATTCTTTCAAATATTTTATAATACATGCAATATATTTTATATTATCATTATCAAGAATCGTACTTGCGTCTTGTTGGGAAGATGCAATAAGGGGGTTGTATCAAGAAACTCAGAATTGGTACAATTGACAATATATTTATGTTCTCTTTCATAGCACGCCCTTTCGCAATGGCATCGATTTTCAAAAAACGGACCACACTCTAATCTGGATGTTCCATCAGTTTCCAGGTTGTGCCAATTTTTATCACACTCATTGGCATCTTGAGCGAAAGTTAATGCCACCAGACCAATAATTATGCCGATGTTGATGTACCTCATCTTCAATCTGTAATTATACTGTTTATTTCTTTCTTAAAATGATGACTGAAGCATATATAATCATCTGAATGAAATCGCATATATCTAGAAGAAAAATAAATGTTTCAAACTTCATACTATACTAAAACGGGCAGAAATCTGAGAAATATAAAGATCCCTAAACTAGAACATTCGTCCTCGATCTTGGGTATAGGTAATATGAGAGGTGCATATTATGCACTGTTGGAGACTTGAACTCGAGAGAAAACCGGTTTCGGGATATTCTTCACTTTAGCTGCTTTGGGATATCTCTATGAGTCACAAATTTCGAAGGACTTCCTTCAAATCAATCTAGAGTGATTTTCACATTTATTATTATATTACCAGATTGATTTATTAATTATTCTTTACATCTGTCATTCCTCACACTGATTTTCCAAATTAATTAGAATTAGATTAAATTTCAATGTATATTAATTTTAAATACTAAATTGTTCTTTTTTCATTATATAAAAAAATGCATTTTATAAAGCGATTACGAGTTTAACAGCAGCACGTAATGTATTTTAAAACTCGACTGGTTTAGCATGTTCTGTAACACGACGTCATGTAAGCAAGCCCAGAAACGATACCTGAGATTCTCATGAAATTTTATTAAGTAGACTTAAAAAATTTAGCAAAACTTTTGATTTATAAGATTTTTTTCTCTCTTTAAAACTTTATATGTTCTACAAATATTTTTGAATTACGGAAGAAGCAATATGAGAATATTATTGAATTCCGAATGAATTTGATACTGATCATCGTCTTGAAGTAATTGAAACATTATAAGGAATAGGAATCTTGTCTATTACGTACATTTTAAATATATATTGTGCAGGAAAACTAAAGTTTTTAGTTGGGCTTATTTCTAAAATAAAAATAAAAAATGTAGTAAGTATCTCGACATGATAATAATTTGGCAGAGATTCAAATTTTGTAACAGACTCTTGATATAAACTTTTAAAATAGCTTTCAAATACAAAAAATAATGAAATTCATGAAAAAAATGACTCCATAAAAATATTTGACTTACCATATAGATTGGTTTGATTTTTTATCCATCAGAATGTGACTTTCCTATGAAATCGATTCACTACGGAAAACTGAATAAGCCACTATTCTCACTTTGGAACTTGGATGGGAACTTCAATTTCCTTTTGGTTTTAAGGCAAAGTAACTGGGAACCTGACTTTATGGGATCTGAAAGTTCATTAAAAGAATAAAATCTTGAGATGAAATTTCTTATCAAGTGATCCACAAAAGAAGGTAAATTAGATAAAGCGGAGGATGACAAGATTGAAAAAAGAAACGTGCAGCATTCCTTTCCTCTCCAGTCGGCGAGACACCGAACAGCATTGCGTCGCCGTTCTGTGGTCAGCCGCACCTGTATGAGCCCCTTCCTGAAACATAGGAGCATACCTTATTCTTATATATACACTTTTACATAAATTTAGTATGTATGTGTGGTCTGAAAACCTGCACTGAATTTTTTTTTGTTTGCTTTTATAGATTCACAATAATGGACAGATATTACATTCATATATATTAGATGTTATTCTTACTATTATTTTATTTTTTACCCATATATCTTAATATAAGTGTTGGGATAGAATCTCATACATTTACTCATACCATGAAAGTAGTCAAGTAGGGAAGCAGACTCCCTCCTTTCTTTCAGTTCCTTCGTCATCCACCCACTACTTTACCTTTACGCATAGCTTCATCCTATACTTCTTTATACGTTTATTTCTCCTGCATCATAATAGACTATTTTCAACATTAATTCTTTTAAATTCAGGAATGTGCCAAAAAACATTACAGAAAAACTTAATTTTTTTATTTCAGATTGTAGACTAAGGTCACGATGTTCAGAGTAACCAGAAGAGCCAATATTTCAATTCTCGACAGACATGTATTAAAATTACTTTTGAAATCACTTTAAATTCTACGGAATATTTTAAAAATCATAAGAATCTCTTGGAACTCTTTAAAATTCCACGTGATGAAACTTTAACATCACTTAAAATTGGTAAAAAGCTTTAAATTCCTATAGAAACATTTTAGAATTCCTCAAAATCATTTAAAAGTAATAGAATATATCTCTATCTCTCTATAAACCAAATTTTTGTAAGCAATATAATTTGATAAAATTATTATAGCTACATACTTCTGAGATAAAAATTTACCCTGAGAATATTTTTTGATTCTTTAATTTTTTATTTTTCAGTAAAATTTTTTAATAAATATTACCTTATTGCCGTCAAACAGTAAAACTTTCTGTATATATGAGTTTCAAAACGATGTTGACTCGACTTATTATTTATTTATCAATAAAAAAATACTATAGCCCAGAATTTCCTCTAAAATTAATTAATTCAAGTGGTGCAAGTTCATCTCTTAATATAGAATCAGGTTATTATAGTGATGAACTCAAATTTTGTTAACATACATGTTTTTATCTCAAGGTTTAGAATGTGACAATAAATTTCTGTAATTTTTATTACTATTTTGTTTACTAGTCCTTAAATACAGGTTGCGATTTTCCTTATACTCATTCCGTAGACGAGACTGACGAGAGACTATAAAGCTAGCATAAAATTTCGAATAGACTCCTAATATTCAACTTTTCGGATTTTCTTTCAAAATATTCTTGAAAGTGACTTTTGTGATCATCGCGATATAAAGTGGCCAACAATTGAACATTAGTTAAGTAATTTTCATACTAAATTTTTTAAACATAATGCTCATGATCGCTTTGCTCATTTTAGCAAGTGGTTTTGCACTTATTTTCTTTCTTATCAATTTCTTATGGGATTCAAAATTTAAAAAACTGGTATCACGATTCCCTGGACCACTGAGCCTCCCAATTATTGGAGATGCTTATCTTTTCCTGGGATTGAATTATGAAGGTATTTATCCCTTATGCATGTCCAAAGATAGAAAATGCAAATTGCTAAATATATATTTGAATTTTATACTACAGGAATGCTGATTAAGTTCACCCAACTTACTGCAACTTTTCCTTCTCCATTCCGAATTAAGTTAGGTAGTTGGTTTGTCATTGTTACCTACAATCCTGAGGAAATCAAAGTAAGAGGAGTAGAAGAGACGTAAAATATAATAAATAAAATGAAATGTGCAAGATTATCAAATTCTTCATTGAACATATCTTTAAAATTTCTAGACAATTCTTCATAGCAAAATAAATATGAACAAGCCAGTTATATATAATGTCGCCAAGCCCTGGGCTGGAAATGGATTATTAACAGCACCAGGTGAAAAATTAATAGTAGAAAAAAATTAAAAACAAGGGTTCAACATCTTTTTGCCGAAATTTTGAGAATTTGAAATTTCGGTGATTTTCTACTTTCTTTAATGTATTTAGATTTCGGGAATTTTTTGCCGGTATTTTTTCACATTCGGAATTTTGGTTTTTCGGCAGAAATATATTCTCCCAAAGGAAGAGAGGTGTCTATATTATATATATTATTATATTTACAGCTCCAATATGGCACATCCGTCGAAAAATGATTCAACCCGCTTTCAATCAAAAAGTTCTTCAATCATTTGTCGAGATTTTTCAAAGGCAATCGAATATACTTACGGATCATATAGCGAGTAATATCAATGGGAAAGAATTTGAAATATCAGAAATTGTCTCACTTCGTACATTGAATTTCCTCTGTGGTAAGTAAATTGATTAAATTTCTGACAAAAATAAATTGATTATCAAAGTATTTATTTTTCCGTAGAAAGCGTTATGGGCAGTTCAACGATGTCCAGCAATGAAATCAGCCAAAAATATTCCCAAGCAATTAAAACGTATATACTTAAATAATATTTACGTATATTAAACACTTCTTATTTTGTTTTTCCTTTGTCCGAATTTTTTTTGCAGGGCAATGAAAGTGTTTGCCGACAGAACGATGAAGCTGTGGTTGCATTTTGATTTTATTTTTAACCTTACAAAATTATCAAAAGAGTGTGAATCATCTATAAAAATCGTTCACCAAGTTTCAAACGAAGTTTGCTTTTGTTTCTTTATATTTATTATATTATTAGATATACATTTGAATGTAATATAATAATGTTTCAAATTAGGTTATCCAGGTGTATAAGAAGAAGATTGCTGGCAACCCTGGCAGCGCATTGAAAGCAATTTCAGAAGAAAGTGATACAATTATTAAAAGGAAACCCTTCCTTGATTTAATGATGTCGGAAAATAAATTGTCTAATATAGAACTTCGAGAAGAAATGAACACATTAATTTTTGCAGTAATTATATTTATATTTTATTTTTAATAAAAGTAAATATTCGATAGAAAATGTATTTTTAGGGCCACGACACCAATGCTTCTGGCACATCTTTTACTTTACTTATGTTAGCTTGTCATCCAGAAATACAGGTAAATTACAAATTTACATATACGTATATATTATATTCCGCGCACACCGCATAATGAATATAAATGAAAAAGATTAACTTAAAAAAATATTAATTATTTTAGGACCAAGTTTACGAGGAAATTTACAGTATTTATGGGTCTGAAGACCCAAAAGATCTTCCCGTTAAACCTGAAGATCTGCAACACTTAGTTATTCTGGAAAGAGTAATTAAAGAAACTTTGAGAATTTTTCCTGTTGCTCCACTTATTGGACGCCAAATGGATGAAAATCTTAAAATTGGTATTAAAAATGTACCAATTACATATAATAACCTTCGTATTTATTCAGTCATTGATTCTTGAAATTGGGTTTCTAAGTTAGAACGATTGAGAATTTCTTTAAATCCTTTGAAATCCCATAAAAATACCTACTTAATATTCCATAAAATAGCTTTAGATCCCTTAAAATTCCTTAAAGTTCCATGAAGTCTCGCATGATCATTTAATATTTTTTTAAATCCTGTAAAAGTCTTTGGAATCCCATGAAACCTCATTAAATTCCTTAGAATTCTACAAAACCCCATAACTTTCGTAAAATGTATTTGCCTCAAAATTGAAAGATGTTTCTTTGAAGGACCTAAAACTGTTGAATTTCAATTTGGAATTATGAAATTTTTTTTTGTATTTGAATATAATATTAACTGTCTGTACAATGTTTCCCGCGTTTGTAGTGCATGTATAATATTGCTAGTATATTTATAATATTATTTATTAGTAAAATTAAAAATCATTATTAATATTAAAAATTTCATTGTAGGAGACTATACCTTACCAAAAACTAGCATAGCAATTGTTTCAATATGGACACTTCATAGGAATGAAAAAGTGTGGCCTGATCCTCTTAAATTTAATCCGGATAGATTTTTACCAGAAGAAGTTGCCAAACGACATCCATATTCCTATCTTCCATTCAGTGGTGGTCCCAGAAACTGCATAGGTGTGCAATTATTTTAATATGGTTTTTTAAAAATTATTAATATATAATGGCTTTTTATTAATCTAAATAAATATTTTTCCCATTAATTATTAGGAATAGTGTACGCGATGATGGCAATGAAGGTACTCGTGGCTACAATTCTGCGAAAATACATTCTGAAAAAGGATAATATAAAGCCTATTAAAGATATCAGACTGACAATGGACGTTTTGCTCAGACCGGTAGAGCCCATTACTTTGAGAATCGAAAACCGAATAAAAGGAAACTTGTAAAAGTTGTGGTGGTTAAACAAATATTGATTTCTTTAGAAATAAGTTTGAAAAAGGATCTATAATAAAATAATTGAATGCGAACATTTCTTGAATAAATTAAGATCTATATTGAAGGTTCTGGACATTTTTCAAACGACATAAAAAAGTAAATGCAATACTTTCGATTATGAAAATATAATTTTGGTTTGCTTTAGACGTAATTGAATAAATGAATGTAATAGATACGCACAATATTAATCGCCTAAAAATAGCTGTTATATTATGCTTTATATATTATCGTAGATCTCATATAAGTAATGCATATATAATTTATATACTCTATCAACTATGACTTATTGCATTGGTTACGACTCACTCAATACGTGTACGATTACGACACAGAACAATTAAGAGAATAGAAAAAGTAATCGAAAATAAGAATATCAAAATCATTTAGTGATAATAATATATAATATAATATTGTATGCTGTACGTTATATAATGACTTTTTGAAATCGACGATTTCCATTCTATAGAATAATATTTATAATATTATATTCTTATTTTAATACCTTTTGAAACATTAAATCTTTGTCATGGCTGCAACATTCTTTCTACTATAACGAATGATCGTCGTTGAGATTCCAACAATATATCGATATCGACAATATACCTTATGAAGGAGCTTCCAGAGTTTATATTCTATAAAGTGTAAGTATCTCTAACGCACGTTTCCAATGAGCTTTCAGTGCCCGATTCATAATGAAAATTGTATATTTTTTCAGCTTTTATTTTTTAGAAAACTTACGCCTTTCAAGAAAAGGGAAAAAGATTCGAAAAATGAATTGCTTGGCCGCACGCGAAGTCTCATGTTGCTTATATTGATTGTTTCGAAGAAGTCTTTTTATCTGAAATCTCTATTTTGTCGTGAATGAATGCTTTTTTAAATTTCTATTTTGTGAGTATGTTTTCGTTTTTGCGCTTGAAAGACAAGGGAATACGTCTGGATTACAGTAAATGTTATTCAGTACGAGGTTTCATGTTCAGCGAAGTAACGTGTTCACCGTAACTTAAATGTAATACAAAAGTTGTACTCCTTAAACACTCGTCGAAAATATTGAACACATTCGAAGACGAAATGCGAGTAAAGCTTCTTAACTAAAACTCTGCACTCAGGGGATATACTCGTAGATGCTCGAATCTTTTTATTTTCATTTTATATCCTTAGAATCTTATCCTTTTAAAAATAAATTTCTCTGGAAATAAATATTCTCTCTTATTTAGATCCGATCTCTCGCAGTGAAATTCCTATACAATTCTTAAAACAAAAGCCTATTTCTAATCAATCGTCTCGTCTCATTTCACCGAAACTTGGCGGTGAATTTGAATCTTTGGTGGTAAAGATTATCCAGCTGTGCGAGAAATTTTTTTAGTACTAGAGCTCAAAAATGCTTCCGAGAATATGTTTAACAATTTAAAGTCAATCAAAATTTATCATTCTTCAATTCACCGATTGATCATTTTGAATTTAAAAAATCGAGCATATCTTAGAGCAAATTCAGAGCTCTCGAACACTACATTACTGTTCCAACCTTCATTTTGCATTTTCTTTCAATTTCAATCATTATCGAGTCGCTCGATATAAATAATATTTTGCTTCTTTTTCAGGTCCCAGTCAGTCTTTCTAACCTTTACTCGAGTCTTTTAAATTCCTCGAGACTATTTGTTCCACGTATTTCTTTTGCGAATGTTAAACTTTTCTTTGAAGAGTGAGGTACTGACAAAACTCTCTTCACGGTCAATCTTCGTAGATGCCATGAGTTTTACCGTCCTCGCTTTTCAAAGGAGAACATTTTATCTAAAGGACAAGTTCCTTTCAAATCCTGCACTTCTGTTGTCTAATTACTTAATCCGTGGATCTTGGCACGAAAAATGAAGTCGAGGAGACCACTGAGATATTATATAGTTTATACAGTGCTACGACACATGAGATGTGCAAGGAAGGTAATTTTTGGCACACGAAAAAAAGTCAATTTAAGCCTTGTATCTCTCAGATGAGCCGATTGCGCAGCAGAGAACGAGAGAAAAGATCAGGCCCAAGAATTCCAGAATTCCGACTCCAATTGAGACCCCAAGGATTATTATTCCTTGAGATTTAAGTCTCTCTATTAGTTCGTCCATACAGCCCTAAAAATATTTTTAGAAAAACTCTATTAGAATGGATTTCAATTTATTATATGAAAAGAAGTATTTTATTTAAATAAGGGACTCACTTTCTGGAAAATTTCTGGACTGATTTGAGCTCCAAGATTGGTGATCATTCCGCTACGACATCCAGAAGTGCCTGGGTTTTTGCAACAAGATTCCGGAATATTGTAGGTTTTTGAGTCAGCAGATACTGAAAAACTCATGTGTTTGTTCGCACCGTCTCTTGAATATCTACTCGCAGCCCAATCTGAAGGACCAGAAACTCCACAGCAGAAGAATTGCTCTTGGAACTTGTCCACGGTTTCAGTCCTAGATTCAATCTTGCCATATTCTTCCTGGAAAGTAAAAAATAACGGTAATTTACTCTCGGTTTCAAATTATATTTCAATATTCTTAAAGTTGAATTGAAATATATTACCTTTACAGTTTGGGTGAAGGTTTTTCTAGCCAGATCATCCAATCGTTCTCTATTGGTATAAAGCCAAGCTCCGGCAGCAATTTGAGCAACAATCACAACCAGGAGCAAACTGAAGAAGGTCACGAGCATACACTGTGATTCCTTGAAGGCTCCGCAGCATCCCATGAAAGCCACAACGAGCATTAAAATTCCGGCCCCCAGAAGTATGAAGAGTCCTATGTTATAATTATTTTGCTCTTCGGATAAGGACACCAGGAAGGATTTATCGATTAGCATCCATCCTGCCATAACAACTGCGGTCAGCCCAACAGCCTAAAAATAAACATTTATTCAATAAGTTGTGAATTCAAAATCTTAACTCTTAATTTTATTTGACAAATATTATAATATCTATTTTTTCGTTTTGCAAACACGATTTTTTTTAATGGAATCATGCGTGTAGAATTCAATTAATTCATTATCAACTAAATTAACAAAAATCCTAAGAATTAATGAAATACAAATTAAAATAATAAACTCCAATATTCTAATTTATTTATAAACCCATTTGTGAAATAGTCCCGCCATTTTTAAGAGTGGTTCTGATGCGCATTTTATATTAGTTAATAAAATATTGTTTATTTAATAATGATTTATTAATTACTTTGTAAATAATTAATTATTAATACATTTTAATTATGCTAAAGATAAATTAAAAAGTGGGACAGCCACAAGAGAACAAAAACTGCAATAATTGAATGTTGAAAAATTGCGTTCGAATTTCAAATCAACGGTTGGTTGTTCTGCAGCGACCAGTAATTTTCGGCTCGCTCCGAGACACAAATTTTCGCGTTGAGCTCCGCGATTTTGGGTTGAAAGGAAATAATTTTCGTCGGTTTTAAACCAAATGCCATTGAATTATTGCATAGGAATAATAGCTAGTCAGTTATATATAATAATTTTTGTGAATCAAAGTGAATTTATAGTCACTTTCTCGACTTTTGTAGATGGGGTTGATAGCTAGGTTAGAAGCTCGATTTCGTCGATCGATTTAGTAGCGCGGTGTTTCGTTTGGTAAAAAAGTATATTTTCTTTGGAAAATTGGACTGATTTCGGATTCAAAGACAATATTTCGAGACTACAGTGACTTTTAAAGCTATTTTGTCATATGTTGAGCTTTTCGTCAAACATTTTCGTTATGAACATTTTTGGCGGGAAAAGGAAAATTCTAGATAAATATTACTTTACTGAATTTTTCATATTTATGAATATTTTGTGAACTGAGATTGTCTTTTTCAGTGCTCCGAAATAGTAAGTGCAACTGGAAAAAAGTGAACTTTCAAATATAAATTAAAATCGTCGAATCTTGACAATGAGTAATAATAATAACAATAGTAATAATGAAAAAAAGTTAAAATTAAGCCTTTGATATTGTTTTCTTTTATTGTGTGTGCGTGTGTTCGTGTCGTTTGATATAAATTTCGTTTCTTAAACGAATTTTATTGAAGCATAAATGGAAATTAAAATTCTCTATATTTTTACATTATTTCCAAATGTTAACTTTATATAGGTCAAAATCCTGATTTAATAAACTTTCAAAATTTAATTGGAAGCAGAATTTAATTTATGATTCAAAATTTAATTCATTCATATTTACTTATTTAAAATTTGTGTACTATCTTACAATTTATACCAGGCTAACATAAAAATACTTCCTCTACAAAATTTGATTTGTAATAAATTACTAACTTAATTTTTTAAATTCCATTCAAGTTTAAATTATCATTTTTATTTCGAAATTTATGTCTCATCATACGGGTTGAAGTGCTATTAGTGTTAGTGCCATTTTGGATTATCAAGATTTCGAGGTGTGGAAACATTGTGCAATTTTGATAACGTGAGCAGGTAAATTATTATATTTTTATTTTTTAATTTATTATGTTGGAAATTTTAAATTGCTAATTAATAAAAATTCTCCTTCTTTTTTCAGATTTGGAGCTCCAAAGAGTGAGTCTTTTTTTAAAGTTCCTTTTATTTTACTCATATGGTGGAAAATGAATAGATCAAGTCAACAAGGAGGCGAGTTGTAATATGTATGTAAATATTGATAATCACACAGTGTTCGATTTTAATTTCTTAGCTTAGGTTCTTGCGCTTTTCTATTACTAATTTAATTCGGATCATTTTGCCTCTGCGGGATTCAATTTTTTTTTGGTATTAGCAGTAACATTTTCAAGAGATTATGCATAAAAACACTGACAAAGTGTTTGCACAGAAACAAAACGCAAAACAAAAGCTACTAAGCTTGAAAAATGATGTAACATAATCCACTCTTGAAACCCTGACCTTATTAAAGCACGCACTCTCCATTGTTTTAATGGACGAGTATGTAAAGTGCAACGAGATTTCCAGATTCAGGTTTAAATTTCAGTTGACTCGTCATTTTATACTCTGCCACCTCTTGCGAGATAGACTATGAGCGAATTCTTTTCAAAGTTCTATTTCACACGGTGATAAAGCCAATATTAAATGTCTTTTTTAGAAAAAATGTGATGTAAGTCTAAAATAATCATAAAGACCCAATATTAAAGCAAATATTCACAGAAATGAATCAAATAATTTCAGTTTTTTAGCAGAAAAAACTCAATTTTTCTCACTCTTGTGCATAAATGATGAAATATTTCCCTACAAGGCTTTTATGAATTGATTATTGGAAAAATGACTAGTTGAGAAGCCACTTCATTTTTTGCAATATTCTTTCGTGGCCATGGGGAACAAAGAAAACTATTCAAAGAATTTATCATTAGCGATCTGTAAAATACAGAAATACTTTAGAATTTGTCCTAGATTTTCGTTCATTAAATTTTCCAATTACAAGTTGAACTGCGAATGAGATTAAAAAATCTTGAATTATAATATTCAAGTCCAGCGTATTTTTTGTTGGTTGCGTAAAATACTCAGTCTTCTTTTCTCAACTTTTTTTTACAGTATGTTATTAAACTTATAATTTTATTCCACCCTCCTGCGTGTTATCAAATGTGGTTCAATAAAAGCTACTATACATAATTATCGAAGAACCCTCTTGCATATTGCCGCAAAAACAGGTGGACATATGACTCAGTATTCGTCTGACAACTGGTTCAATATTATTTCTAGAAGGGGAAATTCGATACTGTTCGGTCAATGCACATTTGCAGTATTTTATGCAATACAAAACCTATTCACTTGAAATATTCCTTTAATTCAGATATCGACTTTAAGAGTTGCCTAGAGCAAATAATTTCAAATCATCATTCTCTTTTCTCTTTTACCAGAGATTATTATTATTTTTACAAAAGATGCTTCCGCCCTCTATTTAAATTTCAAATCCAGCTCTCAAGTGTCCTTTTTTAGAAAGTAAAAGCATCTGGGTGATTATTTTAAAGATATATCTACAGTCTTGATTTTGTAGCTTCCTGAATTTGTCAGTGAGTGTAGATAAGTAGATAGTGTAGACTTAGTCTGAAACAGAAGACTTTAGCCCTCACGGATTATGTTGGCTAACTGCTAAGGCGTGTCTCTAAACAGAGAGCTTCCTGTACCCTAAGCACGTCTGCCTGCCTACGTCAATGTAGAGGCTCTCACTTCAGCTGCTTCAGCTCCTTTGTTTTTTTTTTTTTCAGTGGTTTCACGATATGAGCCTAATACAGAAACGGGGAGCAAATCTCATAGCCTCGATTCACAGCTCTTCTTATTATGTTTATCCAACTCTCTTCGTTAAATCGTTACAGAATACAGAAATAAACCCATGGTTTGAAAGTTCAGAGATGAAATTCGTTTGGATTCCGAGTTTTTCAGATACGATCAGTCGCCTTTGGCTCTAACAATGTAGGTTTGCTTTTATGCCTTCTATAATCTGTATCTATATAATAGTGATTATAGTTAAAGAGAAGGTTCGACCAAGAAGGCTTGTTCGTGAGAAGTTGTTGGTACACTTCTTCACTGGATTCACTCCTATAGTTCGCACGATTATCAGATTATTGGAATGTTAGGTTAAATAGAGATTTCTCCGAACGGATTTTCATGCCACTTAACTTACATACTTAGGTGCAAAATTATAGCATTTCGAGATTAAAAATTTTTCAAGATTCGCCGTCAACTTTAAATTAAAAACTCAAACTGCATTATGATAAACGTTTCTAAGGAAGCTAAAAATGATTTAAGAGGTTTCGAAAGTTATTTTAGACTTTTCGGCGATTTCAAAATTCTTAAAAATCCCTGGAACACTATGGAATTCTTTTCGAATCGCTTAAAAGAATTTCTAGGGATTTCATAGGATTTAAAGAAATATTATACGGGATTTGAAATTACTTTAGTTTGAAATTTGATTTCCAGTCTTCTTTTACTTGAAACTAGAAACTAATTACTCGAAACTGAGAATAATAGGCTTCTAATTAATATATACATATTTCTCGTGAAATTTTATTACATCAAGAACGCTTTTAGTATTCTAGTTTGTCACTACATACGTGGCAATGAATCCCTAAGAGATTCTAATTAAAATGGTACACTAATTAAATAAAAAAGTAGGGCACTTAAAAGAAACTCCTGCGCGAATTAAAGTTCAAATTAGTTCATTAAATTCAAAATTAAATTTCTAAATATAAATAAAACTTTTTAATTTCAAAAATAGGGACGTTTAAATTTCCTGTTCTTGAAAAAGGTTATACTAAGCAAATGATTCTCGAGTTTCTAAAACACTTTTTTCGCATACTGAAAATATCGCGAGTCGTTATCAGCTTTCACGACCTCGAACTTCAAATCTCTTCCTTTTTGATAATGACACGCATAACAAACGTAACGCAATTCCTCTACCGATTTCATCTTTAAAAATTGTACTAGAATATGGATGGTTTTTGAATGAAAAATACTAATAGCGCAGGTTTGAAAAACGTTTGCAGATTTCGAAAAAGTAGATAGGAAAAATCTACTCTTTGTAAATCCGTCGTCCTATTTGCCATAAGATCAAATTTAATTTTGCGAACTTTACGCTCACAATAATAAATATTTTCCCCTAATTCTATTTTATCCATAAATGTTATTCCCAGTTAAAATAACAATAGGCATTACAAGTTTCTTTTATACAGAATTATTTTGAATGAAAACGAATCAATGTTATTATTGCAAACGTAATGTTGGTAAAAATAAATTGCTCTCATAATTATATAGTAAAGTATCACATGCGCTTAAGAGCCGTAGTAAAGTGATTTACAAAAGTGCTCTCTAAGTTTTCCAGATGTCCCTATAAATGTATGTCTATAAGCAGAAAAGTATGTGTGTAAATGCATCCCTGCTACCTAACGGTTTAACAATCGACACATGTTTGAATACAGATTTAGCATTCTAGACTTTAGAATTTAGACAGAACTTCTTCCACCGCTTTCGAGATAATAGCAAAATATCTAACAAAAGACTCAAGACTTCTATTAGCCAAATGAAAATCACGTAACAAGTAAAATGATCTGAAAGCGAGATTCTAAGTTTAGTTAATTGATTCGAGCTAGCTTCAATTTAAAATTCTGAATGATTCAATATAATTTTTGAAATATAAATTTACTAGCTAAAATTAGCGCGCTACTTTTAATCCACTCTTTGTTTAAAATTCCATAGAATACCTAACAATTCTTGTATAATAACATATAGTTATAGGATAAATTTCAAACTGACATTTATGCCTTCAAAGTGGAAGGACGGAAAGAAACTTGTACTTTTATTATGTTGCAATTCCAATAATCTTATTCAGAAACTCGTCTAGATAAAATGAAATGAATAAACTAACCTTCGTCTTATCTTTCATAGAAAAGTCGTTGGTTGTCTTTTATTAGTATACAATACGAATCACCTGAATGTAACTGAACCTTTCACATTGTAATCTAAACAGGATTTTCTTTTTATAAGCATATATGTACCTAAATCCAATGGATAATTGAGAAGAAAGGTTCTACATCGCCAGGGAAAGTCGGGTACAAGGATAATCAGATTTTGTTCGAAAGTTACTTCGTGAGCTCAAATCGCTCAAATACATACCGATTTGGATTTTTGCACCGAAAGGCACGAACGGTACCTTATAGTCTACAAGGAGAGAAAGCATTATTTTATTCTGTCCAATTTTTTTGTTTGTTCAGAAAAGAAGGAAATGCAGCTCTGTTGTAAGATAGTGAAGCTAGGATGATAATTGATCTCAATTACTGCCAACTAATGTCAAAGTGTAAAAGCGAGAATGCCATTTTTTCCCTGAAAAACTAATCGTAGGAGTACGGTGAAGCCTTGTATATTATATGGGATTGACGATAATCAAACTGACGGGTCAAATAAGGACGTGGTCGACGAACTCAACATAAAGACGTATAGTCACATGCAAAAGTTTTTACGGGAGAATGTATGTACCGACTTAAGAAAAGAGATAATACGTTCAGTTTCACAGTAACTTTTTGGAAAGCTTAACTTTGTTTTACTTTGAGGGTGAGAAATAGCAGTTACTCTTTTCGATTCTATTTTCTTCTCTAATTATAACTATTTTTTCCATTTGCTTTTTTCCACTTTGTATCTCTTGTACCGGATTTGTCTAATAATTTTAAAGACTTCCAATTTGAAACAAACTATTTGACAACAAGATGTTTGGTTACCATACACCTAACAAAATTGGTTTTTTTGTCCCAAATAAGTTTTTGTTGCTTTAATCAGACATCCTGAAATACAAACATTGAGCTTGCTATCTTTCTAAAATGTCCTGATATTGGATGATGTGGGAACTTGATGAAGTTGGGGGTTTTGCAAAGTAAAAGGATGAAATAATACACGACAAATATGACCCACATGCATTTCAGTAATGCGTATTGGGTATCAGTAAAACGAGGTAGGACGTAAATCACGGCGATTCGAAAGATGTATGTATGAGGATAAAATGTTGGTGGGGTGGGGGTAAAATAGGTTCTCGTCACTCGTGTACTCCCTGCAGATATGCAATCGATACAGCTGCGCTAGACTACCGGAATTACGCTTCTGAGGGGGCCTACCAGTGATGTAATAAATAGAGAGAAATCTCCCGAGCATCTTGCCATTTTTCGCGCAAGTCAAATTCTCCCGGATGGGCTTGAATTTCCTGTTTTGGTCACGTGGGGATCTAGAACCGTTGGGGAATCGTTCATGAATTGTGACGAGAAAATACGACGCAAAACCTGACTCCAACTACTTTTCTCTCCCTAAATTCACCCTACTCCACATCTCCACGCTAAATCAAATTGGAGATTCAGCATTTATAATCAATTTAAATTGGTAGTTAAACCAATTTTTAGAGTACTTCAATGTAGCATTTTTAATTTTTCAAGAGCTTTAATTAAAATTAATTGAATTTCAAGGCAATTGTTAAAACTTGATTATTGATTTTCTTATATATTTATAGTGAACGGAGATAAAGAGAATTTTCTACAGGGGATTTTCCCTACCTAATATTTATTCTATTTCTACGTGTTCTGAAATAGTATGTATTGAATAGGGTATGGAAGGGTGGAACTTGTCGTGAGTCATACTAATTTCTTCATAGGGGAAGTTCCCCCCGAAAAGAGAGAATAAAATGTAGGAATTCTTTTGACATCTCTAGAAATTTTTATTTTTTCTGGCAGTAATTTAATAAAAGCTTCATAAACTAGTTTTGACTAGGTCATAAACAACAAAATTTAGTATTGTAAGGACTAGAAATTATTTGACTGCAAATGACTTTAAATCGCCCTCAAACGCTTTTTTATTTAAATTTGCCTGCTTGTAAATTTAAACACAAGGCGTTTATTCTCTTACGATTTTAAAATTCGCGCAAGCCTCTTAAGTTTTCGATTTATCATCTTAAATTCTTCTCAAAGTCTAGACTTATTTTTCCTATTTTGTGCCAAGACTTTTTTTTACAAATTAAATTTTAAAATGGTAAATATGCCAGTAAATAGATTTCAAGTTAAAAGAAATGTCAATCTACTCGTCTAAAAAATGCATATGCGGTTGGGTCAGAGCTTTCGCTTGAAGTCTCAAGGTTTTAAAGTCGTGTAGGTTGAACATGTAAGCTTGTAGGTTGTACATTTTAGCCGTGTGACTGCTAAGATAAATTTAACTGTATTTGTGCTCGACTAAATCCGAAGCTTTCGAATCATCTTCATTCTTAATCGCTAGGGTGAAAAATTCCATTGCATTTAATAATAAACAATCTAGCCAAAGCAGTAAATAGAAAAAAAAAGAGAAAAAAAATCTATTTTCATAATCCTTTTGTATAAATAATTTATAGAAGTTTTAAATTAAGGAACAATTTTCGAAAACCTGGGACCTTTAAATTAGAGGAGCCCTTAAAATATAAAGCTTTTCAGCCAAATATAAAGCGCTTTAGTGTAAATCATTTTCCAAAATATTTTTTCTGATTTCTCCCAAATCTGATCAGAATCCCCTCGTTTTTCCAAGTTCTTTATTTGTCAAACAATGCAGCAAGCTTGAATTTATTTCATTTCATTATTTCTGATTCTTTTGAAAGATTAGATCTCTGATCTCTCCTTCCTCTCAATATCCTATAGTAATTAAGCTTTAATTGCCTTGGTGGAGTCGATTTCAATTTTTCCACGTGCATTGAGACCTCCGAGGTTATCGACCCTGCCTTTGCAGTATTTTAAGGATTATCATACTCCAAAACATTGCAGAGCTGAGTGCACTTTTGTTTATCTATAACAAGAGAAAACCTTTTTTCCAATTTCAATATAGACGAATATTATTTTAATCTTGAAAAGATGTATTTGAGACTGATTTTTTCTGATTTTCTTCTCCAATCATAAGAAGTAATTCTTCCACTCTCTCTTTTTTTTTGCTCGTCCATTAAATGATAAAGGCACTTTAGCTCTCCAAAAAAACTTTGCTCAAGTGGCTATTAGAACCTGGACTGGACACATACCAGAGAAGCAACAAGTATGATTTCGAAAAATCTTTTCTTGATCTTAATTACTTTTCATGAAGAGGAATGAAATTTCTCTGATATTCAGCTTCATTAAAGATCATGGGTTCTAGTTCTAACTTCAACATTTAATTATTTCATTTTCGGCAAAAAGTATTAAAATTAGACATTATTTCTCTCTATAGGCATACTTCTATTGAGAAAATGAGTACACACTAATACAGAGAGAAAAAATAAAATTTATTACACTTTTCTGAAGAAGCCAAAATTATTATTCAGTTTCAATTTCAATCAACTTCCAAGGCTTGAGATCATATTGCTGGTACAAGATGCAAATCGAGAGAGCGAATCATCGAGTGATGCATCTCACTTAAACGTTAAACGTGAGATCATAACATAGATATTTTTGTTTTCACTATTGTTGTATTTTTAGCCCCAGCGAATATGTTAGAAGCTCTCAAGCTTGATGGCTCTCAAATTAAAAAATTCGAATCCTCTCTTGGAGAATGTTTCGAAATAGAAGTGGAACGATATTCTATAACTGAAAAAATATCTTTTTGGTTTTCAATTAATGAAATTGACAACGAATTTCAATAAGATCATCATCCGTACTAGATTTCAGTCTGGTTATAAATCAGTTTTTCAATGACTCTAGTTTTGAATGGAATCGATAGGGCTAGACGACTAAAAGTACATTATCGTATACAAGCCAATCTAAGAATAGCTTTTTAACGTGTGCAGCACGTGTGTAGAAAGGGACTTGGATCTGTTCAGCAACTTAGTACTTCCTTTCAACATTCAGTAAAAAAAGACCAGAATTCTGAAGTCAAAACAAGAATGTTGGCACTTCATTCTATAAAATTTCGGTTTTGCTGCCAAGACTACCAAGCACAAATGCTCTTGACAATAAATTTTCAACTGGTCTAGAATTTCTCTTATTTTTCAGTTCTTCCCTGCGAAGTCAAAGAACAGAACGTCCTTTGTAATCAAAGCAGATGTTTTCTTATTCAGTGAGCATATGATATGCAAAGTGAATGCGACATTAATCAATTTTCCTGTAACCTTTCGTGAATCAGGAACTCGGATCGAAATATTAATTATCAACATTTTCGCTCTCGCAAGTCGTAAATTAAATTATATCGAGTCGTTGGATAACGGACATTTTGCGAGGTTGCACTGGTGATGGAATCTCATAAATAAAATTGGCGCCAGCAATAGATATAGCCAATAAAGGAATTAGTTGTAACTATTTATGTTTATTGATTTTATTCGACATTAAACTATATTATTTCCTGTTTTAATGATTGTATAATTAAAGTGGCCAAAAACTTCGGAAATTTAAAAGCATTTTATTTCTAAAAATTAATTAGTGAAATCACTTGCATTGAAAGAAAATATAATAAAAGCAATAGTTTTATCTTGGAAAGCATCCAATTTGGAAACCTTCAACTTCAAAGTTTTGGTAACATTCCAATCTCAACAAGAAGTAACTTTATTTACTTTGCAAACATAAAAACATTAGCAATAGATGATAAACAGAAAAAAACCATTTTCTTATTAATTTCTTCAATTTACAAGAAAAAACAGAAAGATTTAAACATAAGAGAAAAAAATCATCTCTTTTAAAAGAATTTGAAAATAAACAACCCTCAGAATATTTTTCAAAACGCAAAAATAGAAAAAGACAAGAGATAGAATTCCCGCATCTGGCGCGCATTCTCACAAGAT
>JAUESI010000029.1:2315006-2380430 GCA_032275145.1 Synergus laeviventris
CCTTAAGAATTCAAAAACGTATATGGAAGCAATCGGGGTACGTTCTTGTAACCCCAGGTGTCAGTCATGAAACGAATCAGCCTCTATAGCCCGTTGACTGGTATTCTATAGAATACCATGCATTCCTATAGGGATCCGATGCATCGTTGTGTGTTATCTTCAACTTGATATTAATTTGTTGGGAAATTCAGATTTTCTATCCAAAAAAGGAAATAATGTCAACTTTCTGCCCATTCTGTTTTTAGGCTTTTAGATGAATAAATCTATGTCAGGAGGGATTAATGGATATCAATTTATTATAGGATGCTAACGATATCATCTTAAGAACTTGAGTTGAGTGTTAGATTGTTAGATACCATTATTAGTTCAGAGTGAATGAATCTTCCACGTGGAACTCTTTCAAAGATGGCTTGTCATGAAACGCAAATGATATTCGAAGCAGTGATGTAATCCCATGTTACCTGATCATGCGATATAAGGCAATGCTTAATCGCCTCAGGTATGATTGTTCGCCTTCCATTTTGTATTAAACTTCAGAAAGTATAGGCATAGATCAAATTTAAAGAGTTGTCTGCAAAATACACTACATAATATGCATTGATGATCATATTAAGAAACAAGATATCGATCATGGAAATTACTGTATGATTTAATTAGATTCTAATTTATTCATAATTGAATATTCATAGTTGAAGTAACTGGTATATTCCCCATGGGTTATATGTGTGATTAAAAATTTGATGAAAACCAAATTTATAGAGTTATCTTAAAATTTCCTGTTGAAAGAATATTGAAAAGAAGTACAGTTAATAACAACCTGATCTTGAATTAAAAGGATTAAAAGGGCTTACGAGCCAATCGTGAATAGTGCTGCCGGTGCCAAGATATCGGCTGGGTCGAGCTCAAAAATACAACCAGTTACCCTCAGAGCTGACCTTCGCGAGAACATACGAGGTGGGCTGTCGGTCATCGACCGCCTTAGCATTTCCTAGTAATGAAATCATGCACTTTATGGAGATAATGTTTTAAAAGTTCTCTGAAGTCTTCTGCATTCATATTTCTTCATTATTTCTGACTATTCACAGTGTGTATAAATAACAAATATTCTTAAAGTAACCAGGGAGGCGACTTGACCGGGAAAATTTTCTATTTCAAGAGAAAAGTAATTTATCTTCTTTTCATTTATGCTCTATGTTCTGAAATGTAATTGGTGTTGTGGCTTCTTGCAAAGAGAATAGAAAATAGATGATTGCTCATGCTAAAGGAGCCGTTAGAAACATATTTTGCAAAGTTGTTTGGGATTTGTTGTTTGTGAATTATAATTAACGGTTTATGCTTAATGCTATATCATTGAAATACGAAAGCCATAATTAAGTATAATCAGATTATCATCTTTACATGTTTATTCTGACGCGATCTGGTATTGACACTCATTACTTACTTTCATAAAATATTTGAAAATTATGTCATATATCTATCATCTACAATGCAAAATGAGATAAATCATAAAACGCGAATTTGTGCGTTAAAAAACTTGTTTACGTATAAATTCTTACGAATCTCTTTTCTTAAGTAATTTACATTTTCTGAGCAGCGGAGGGGTTATCTTTACGAGTTTATGTATTTTCTTAGCACACTTTTGGCTGTGTACTATGAGTTCCTTGTAGTGTAATACGCTTCTTTACCTGTGGTAGTTGTTTGACATACATATTCATTCGTTCCAGCGTCCACCGATTCACGTACTTGCGTGCGTTGAGCGAGTGTTCATTTTACAAACGACCCTTTAATAATACTTGAGAATATGTGTGAGTACTTTATATACTCTTATGAATGAATGAGTGGGAACATACGTGCGAAACACACACACACACACACGCATTAATTTGTCACTGACTCATTCTCGTTATTTATGCCTATGCGCTATTTTTATAAAATGCAAAGGTATTTAAATTTATATCTCAAAAAATTAGTAGAAATTATAGATCAATAAACGTCATTCTTTCTATCAAACGTGGTCTGCCATCATATGTAATTTTTTCAAAGTAATTTCGATACATTATCGAATCATTATTTTCACAGAAAGTTCTCCAATGAACAAAACAAACAATAAATAAAAGCTCTTCATCAAATTAAGTGTTCTTCCAACATGTTTCGCTATACTCATTTTTAACAGCTTTATTTTCGATATTGGTAGATCCGATTCCAAATTGATTTTGGAGATTTTTTCCCAGCCAATATGGACGTTTTTCCCTCGGTGAAAACATATGTGCACACGGAACCCATAAATATTGTCGCTGGAAACATCGCAGCGCACTTTGCCTTCCACTGGATTGAATTTATCGTCCCTCGAAATCCACGTTCAAATTTTTAAATCAAATTAGTGGTACATTTGTTTGCCTAAAATTTGTTCATCTACCTGTGCTTATTGTAAGCTAAAAAGCACAAATTTTAGAAATTCTACACTTTGGTCATTTATACCATTGATGATTAATGCTGAATTTCCAGATTTATACTATGACATTATATCCATATTGATTATTCCGTTTTTAATTCCACGCTAGTGTTCGAAAATGAGATAATTATTCACAAAGCAAACGTGGATGGCGAGGTATTAAATTCTTGGTAGCTTTTTATTTGACCCAGTACCTCACTGATTTTATTAATACAGTTGCTGTTGAGAAATAATTTAAAAGAATTTTACTGCATAATATTTTTTGCATCACTTATTACAATTTTTTGTATCTTTTTTCAGGTGTGATGGGTCCTTGTGGAGCTGCGATTAGCCATGAGTTAAGGATGAAAAATTAACTGTAAGTATAAATATAAAGAAAATTTATAATTCAGTGAGACATGTTTGAAATGAGTAATACATTATTGAAAACTTTCAAAATGATTAGAATTAATATAATTGCTTTCCCCACAATATGAAAATTTTATCTTTGAGACTTATACTCAGTTAGTCGAAGCCAATAACTAAATATTTTAATGAAGCAAGTCGCTTCTATTTTGGATAATGCATTTATGCTCCTCTTCTCAACACGTAAATTTCAATAAAGGTTTAACATTCCACTTTCCCAATATAATTCTCATTTGCGACATTAGCATCTATATCTTCTCCACATGCAAATCGTGTTTCAAAGTCGGTAATATTGTAATAATAACATAGGGGGGTTGGAAAACGGCTTCTTAAATAATTGAAACTTGATATCTGTTTAGTACATACTGCTTAGTAACTAGGGGAAGCATTCATGCATTTGTGCACTGTTAGCGTCGATTTTACCTATACATCCGCCGTATTCGTGCCAGTTAGAGAGTCGAGGGATGGTTTTGCTCTGCTGGCTCTGTATTGATTGCTGTTCCTCCTCCAACTTCGCTCTTTCGCGTTCTCTCTCCCCCAATTCCCTTCTTCCACCCTCAACGTTGGTCGTCACTAACGCTGAGTGTAACGTTGCATTGGTTCTCTCTCTGAGCCGTCAGAATCCATGGTACCTCCGGTTCTTCCTACCATCGTTTCAGATTCGCCAAAGCAGCACACCAGATAAATATTTCAGCTCCATCCAGCTCTGAATTCTTTTTTGGCAAACCTTAAACTTTCGAGTTGGAAAAATTCGCTGAAGAACACTTTTTCAGGGGTTTTCACTCCCTACAGTTGTGGAAAATCATATAATCGTGATGTCACTTTTGTTTGACATGTAACTCTAGTTTACAATTGATTTGCTTTTCTTTACGAAACATATTTGTTTGCAAGAACAAATGGTATTTGACAAAACATTTCTGGTGACCTGCTTTTCAAAGCAGTTATGGTTGGGATGTTCCGAAAACGATTTCTTCACTGTAACAAATGTTCGTTCAACTTCTAAGCTTTTAAATTTGAGATTTGACGAAAGAATATATTTTCTTAAATATTAGGATCTAAAATTCAATAAATGTATTTATGTTATCATAATTTACAGGATACGTATTTTTATATAAAAATAGTGGTTATTGGTTTGCAAGAGCTTTTCCATTTTTTACTTCTGTTTACTTTCATCGATAAAAAATTCTTATTAAATCATAGTACTCTGTTGAAATATGTACTTAATTTAATAGCTAGAAATTAAAGTACAAATTCATTAAATCAATTCAAATATGCATTCAGAACAAATCGAATTTACTCAATGGAGGAGTGCATTTCATTGAGAACATGAATATTCAATCTTAATATCATGTTGAATTGAAAAAGGAAAAATTGCAACGGAATGGTTTTTTCTTTAATTATAGAATCTTTTTGCGATTAGTTTATTTTGTTTCTTTCATTGAAATTTATATATTTACTCTTTTTCACTTTTTACATATGGCAAATTGAAAATGTTTTCTCTTTATTCTTGAACACGATATAAATAAGTGTTTTTTCACAAACTAAATCATTTTCTCACGATCTCCAGTATTATCAATAATGAAATTATAACTCAGAAAATCTGAAGGCTAAACAAGCTTCTGCGATCAACAGAAATTTCCTTTTAAGAGACTAGTAATAAGAGGATTTTCTTTTCACTCAAGAGAACATTTTTTACTTCTTACAGTATGAAAATTTGTGCCTTGAAGAAAAATAGCTTAGGAATTATTTTAGCGTGGTTTTCAATACAAAATTTAGTATATATTTTGTATTATAAATCCATTTCGTAAGGTCACCCTGATATATAGTTTACGATTTAAACTTGGGATCCCGTTTAGAGAAAATAATCGTTAAAAGGAGAGAGATTGAAAACGTGGATTCTGTTATTAGATAAGAGATATTCTTTTGAAAATTTCACACAAGTTCAAGAAAGTAATTATCGCAAGTTACATATATTGTTATGCAATGATAACGCAATAAATGTGATGGTTCAACGTAATCAACGTAATGCAAACATTTATCTCTGTCTGATGGTAAAGAAGAAAGGTTTCCTATAGCTGAGCGCTTTGCGCAAAGGTCGTCCTCCCCTCCCTCCACCGACATTCCCCTCCAGCGCTTCTATCAGCTGACTGGCACTCCCCTAGCTTGTTCCAGCTGTGTTGTATAAATATACATCGTTACGTCAGGTTAGGTCAGGTTAGGCTTGGCTAGACTAGACGCGGCACCGTTATTATAATGCATTGAGTATACTATGTACGACCTACTCATTCAAGTCAAATTGAACTTGAATTTTATATTATTTTTTTACCCACCATTTTATAATACTTCTATCCTCGAGATAGTTCCTGTATTTTATCTTTCAAGGCTGAGGACATTTAAGAAGTGATATTCCCGTTCAAAATTATGATCTTGTTTTATATAATCAGGGTGGCCACATGTCAAGAAATTCAGGAATGTGTCAGGGATCATAAAAATTGACTTTTATGCTAACTATGTTATTTCTCTCGTATCACAGCTTTTATAGATTATTAACAGATCTTCGAAGCTTTTCAAGGATTTCGAAGGATTGTAAAGAATTTCCCGACATTTTTTGAGATTCTCTAGGTTTCTAATGATTTCAAGAGATTTTCAGTAATTTTAAGTGATTTTAAGAGGTTTCTAGGAATTTAAAGGGATTACAACAGATTTTTCTGACTTAGGTCAATGACCTCGTTTTAGGAAAAAAAATCTATTATTGTGAGCGTAAAATGGCTGGGGAAACTTAATTGCTCTTATGTTAAAGTATTGCGTTTGAAATAAAACAATTAAGAAAAAAATAAAGTTAAAAATACTTTAATCTTTAAACACTATTACGCCAGAAGTTTTTGAACTATCTTTTTGTGCTTTAAATTGAATCGGAAGCCACTTTCAAGTTTTAAATTTCCAATTTAAAAAACTTGGACAACTTCATCATTCATTCGAGGTTTCAGTAATTCAGTCTGAATTACGAAGTTACGCTGAATTCTGAATGATTTTTTATTTGAACTTTTGCAAGCTAGTAAACTTTAATTGACTGAATGAAAAAATCATGTAACAAAACCTAACATATGATGTTTATTATAAACATAAAACAGTAAAAACTTATGTATTTTTGATTTCATGGATCACATTATGTTTAAAAATTGCTTTGGGATGGGGAATGAATTGATATATGTTGTATACGAATAACCCATTAATAGGAAGGTTGGTACATGGTTTCAGAGACCGGCATGGAGAAGGAAAACTCCGCGTCGGGTGGCAGCGGAGGCGGCGGAGGCGGGGGTGGTAGCGAGACATCGGCGACGCCGGGCGCCACCTCCACCTCCGAGAAACTCCAGGCGGACCAAGCCAACCCTTTACTCGATCCCACCGCCCTTTTTGGTGGTAAGTGTACTCATACTAGCTATTTCCTCATTTTCTTTCTTTGTCATCTTCTCCGTGACTTTTCTATCTATACAGGCATAATAAATTGATGATGTCAGGAAAATGGTGCAGTCTTTACCAAATTTATCTTAAAAAATCGACAGAATGAACTTTCAATTGAAGAAATACAATTTTTTTTAAACTTTAAAAAACCCCTATTTTAAAAGATATCAAAGAATAAATAGCGTAGGTGTAAATGCAGATATAAACGAATATGTAGATGTGAATAAATTAAAAATAGAATAACGCTACAGATACTACTTTTCAAAAAAACATTACAAATTCCGGAAGTACTTACGTTTTATGCTAATCATTAAAATTAAAAGTTAATAAAGTTTACAAATAGCCATAGTGTGTATAAGATATTAGCTTTTAACATGTTTCTCCTATAATAAATTACATTTTTCAGTTCCTTTCCTCATTAATATATTAAATGCAATCGTTTGTGATATATATTATTTTTTAAATTAACTTTGACAATTTGTGCCTTTCTGAGAAATCATTTTTATATTTACACCAAAATAATAATACGTCGAGTAGAAAATGTTTTAAGTAGAGAAAGACTTGTCCAGACAATATGTGTTCCATAAATTACATTTGGGCTGGCTAAACATTTATTGTGAAGAAAAATAGACTTTTAAGGATGGAGTTGGAATTATTGAAAAAAAAATGTTTACACATCTTTATACGAGATCTATTGCTAGTGCTTATCTTTAAAATGAGAAGTGTCTGACAACTTTTGCTTCAAACCTGTTTTTAGAGACGCAGGCGAAAAGGTGATTAATGATTCGTAGAGTTTTATCGCATGTCAAAAATGACCATCCTGTCCTTAGTCTCTTTTTTCTCTTCTTCTTCTGCCAGGTACTCTACTACTCTGTTAATCTTTCCTCTGGTTAGGATCGAAAGACATGCCTTGGGAATAATAATAATAATTCACACCTCGTCCTTGACCGATCACATCTTTGTTCTAAGTCTTAAAGGGAAATGTGGCCATGTCATTCTCGTCAGAAAACGATCCAAAAAAAAATTTATCTCGTTTCTTGTTTTTTTATATTAATTATTCTATAAGTATCTAGCCACTTTCTTGGATTTTGATAAAAGAAAGTCATTTAGAAATTTTCCTCTACAGTCCCTTTTGAAGTTCTAATTTTGAAGTTAAAAACATACTTGGTTATTCGTAAATCATATCTGCTTGCGTTTCTCGCAGGAGAGGATACTTTCATCCTCCTTTTCCTCTTTTTGTTGATTTCTCCTTTTATTTGATTTCGCTCGCAGCCTCAGTTTCTGTTCTGCAGTGACATTACGTTTCGCATTTACTTTTGCGTTTCTATATTTTATCTTCTATCTCGCATTTCCTTCTTTTTCCGTCCTTCCATTGCTCTCTGTCACGTGAGAGTCTGAGTCTCTGTTGAGCTTTCTGTCACTGAGATCAACCGGGGCCGAGCCAGCTAGTGAACAAGTGAGCTTTGGGGACGCAAGAAGAACGAACTGAACGAGCGATGGATGAACCGACGGACAGACGAAACGACGAGCATGGCTCTGCCGGTTCTGTATATTTATTGATTGCCACCTCAACTCACTTCGCCTACCCTGGACTCGGTCTGCGACAACTCGCCCCCATCACTATCCACCCCTTGCCCCAACCATCCCCTCTTAACCCCTTTACTTCCGCTCTTTCTCCACCCCTATTTCGTTGTCCTTCATCGTTTCTCTGTTTTAGAGTGTAGACCCCCTTCAACTTGCCTATAGGGATGTAAAAGAAGGTGATAGGTATTGCTAATGATTTATTTTTTAGTATTTTGTTTCTAAGATATAGGTGAAAATTGTTCGGATGTTAAGGACGTTTTGTCCCAATCAGATAATGAAGTTAATCATCGTTCTGAGTCTGTCCTCTATATTCTCGACTGGCTGTGGTAGTTCAAACTATAGTTTTATTTCATTAAACTTGCTGCAGATGTCCCAGTAATCGTAACATCGAGAGTTTAAGCATTTTTAAATATAGATATACACAAATACAATTTCAATTAGACATTTCTATAATATTATAAAATCAGATTTAATGTGGAATGATTCTGTGTTTTTAAAGGCGAACAACATACGCTCCTGAATTCTCTCCCGCAGCAACGTTGATGAACGTGTTTTTCTTTCTTCTTTTTTTGTCTCCTCAACCTATTACAAGCAGTCTTTTGCTTCTGAACTTCTATTCGTTCGAATCGAACGTCAGGCTTTTCTTTTTAGTTCCTGAACTCCCAAAGGGATTTAATTTGAGGCCACGTGTACACACTCCAAATCTCGTAAAATGGTTACAACCCCCATCTTTTTTCACGCAGTTAATCTTTTATATCAAAATGTGATAATATATATTTCATAAATATTGAATGCGAACTGATATTTCTTTTGAATATTTCTTATCTTTCCTAAAAATGTGTAGATACGACCAGCTTGTGCGTGACTTCATAGTTTTCATAATCAGCAAAACTAAAACACTTGAGAGAAGAATGGAACGTATTATCGTTTAAATCTTAGAATTTGCCTTCGTTCTACCAAGAGAATATCTTATAATATTAATTTTTGTATTTAACAGAAGAAAAACGAATTTCTACACTCACGTTCTTGATAAGATTTTCTGTTTCCTTTTACTATTGATAAATCGATCATTTATTGACTGATATTTCTTATCAATAGTATTCAGTTCTAAATATACACATATATATAACTATATAATGTGTTAAATTGAAATTCCAATGTTTCTGAAAGTTTGAGAATGGCTACCACAGATAATTAAAGCAGAAAAAAATATCTGTTATCAAATAGTCATAAAATTATTATCAACTTTTTGTATTTGGTTTTTATTCAGACGGTAAATGTTGTGTAATGAGAATGTGTCCGCTCAGAAGGCAAATTTTTTTAGGTAGGATCTTTAAGATAGCTACTGCATGTATACATTGTTTTTTAATTGATGTATTTTTTGCAAGTATTATAAGTACTTGGTATTAAGAGTGTGAATAAAAAAGGTTCTCTCTGTTAATAAAAAGAACGATCTCAACTGAAATCTTTATATGTCGAAATAGAGCAAAAACTTAGAATTTTATAAGAATAGCAGCACAAATTCGAGTAGAAGGAAGTAGAAGAACAGAGGCAATCATCTGTCTCTAGAGGGATGAAAACCGAGAGGGGACAAGTACTTTAATCGATCGATTACGCCATATATGTATATAATAGAACTACCAATTGATTCCATTGTGTCAATGCACTTTTATATAAGTAAATAAAAAGAGTACTCCAGAAAGATTTATTTGCAAGAAATTATAATTTATCTCTTAGCTTAAAGAACTTGTTTCATTGAACAATTTTATTGAGTCTTGCATATGATATATTTCATAATATATCTGTAGTTATTAGAATTATTTTTTTCACCAGGTTTATCAGTTTTCATACTAATTTGATAAATGTGCAAGTCACGAGAGAGTTGATTATGTCCAAGCTTGAGGCACTTTTCATGCAAGAAGATGGATTATTAAAAATTGTAGTGAAAGTACAGCCAAGGGGTTCCAATCGATTTATTCTTCACCTGTTATTAAAAGTTTGGATCAACTTCCGACAGTTTTGTCCACTTCTTTCTTTTAATTACAGGTTAGTCAAGTTTTGCAAACATTAGAAAAGGTTTACCATTTTTTCTCCTGATCTGTGTAATTTGCGTATAAACTTGTAAAATATATCCAGGGCCTGAGAAAAGAGAAAAGGAGACAAAAGTTTATATTGACTGAATCGTTCTACTTACCATTGATTTTCATATTGGTGCGAATAGGGACACCGACAATTTATTTAAACGATTTGCAAAGAGGAAGTAGCAATTAAAATGGAAATCAATAGAGAAATCAATATGTAGTGCTCTTTTACAATGTACTAGTAGATGACACCTTTTCGAAATGTTTGAAATGCACGCGACCGGCTTGCTCTTGTAAAATACAATTTTTATTTTAATAATTAATAATCTATACGGTGAATTAAAATTGTTGAGTGGACGTGCAAAGATTTGTTTTTGTCGTAAGAAGGTGCAATCGAGAATTTCTCGTAACTCTCGGCCCTTGTTCGTCGTAAATTCAGTTCAGTTCAACCCCTGGCCCAACTCCAACAACCCTCACTAGCTAGACTAGAGCAGCGATCGATTTAATAACAGCCATTTTCCCAGCTCGCGAACTGAACGCGCCTTCGATCCCAATGCTAAGTAGTAGGTACATCGTGCTATACATTTCTATATCTGCCTACGTGTATTCTTTTCATACGCATCCTTATACAAAACCCATGTCAAGATTCTGGAGAAAGCCTTATGCATGCGGCAAAGTGAAAGGAAGCCTCTCGACATAATTGCTGAATTAGAGTGTGCTCATACCTTTAAATTTATGACTCTTTCAAACATAACTCTCGAGTGATTCATTTTTATTTAACGGTATTGCAATTAAAAAAGAATCCACTATTTCTATAATTTACTTCACTAAATGCAATATTTATTATTGAATTTCTGAACTATTGAAAAATGTTATGCGACAAAAAATTGTCCGAGCTTTATATTTTTGAAGTGATATTTTATAGGTGCATGGGTTCGTTGTTCCGATCCTTGTTAGGAGAAAATGATTTTATGCACCCTCTTCTCTGTTCTTCATGCTAGTGCAACGCTTGTGAATCTTCTAGGTTCGATCGATGTATTCTATTTCCCTATTTCTCTGTCCTTTTTCGCTTCTCTACTCTCTTGTACATATGTTCATATGTTCACATATTTATATGTACCTACATCAATTTTCGTGCTTTAAGTATAGAGCTCGCTGAGCAACTAACGTGTTTACAAACTCGAACAACTTTAATGTTTTCCGGAAACATAACTGACAGGTGAGATCACGAGGTCAGGAGGTCACCTTCAATATTCGAGAACCAAAAGTTCAGTGGTTTTGAAGTCGTTGCTCTGTTCATCAATTCACCCTCCATAATTCCAGCCCTTCGAAATTACTTCATTTAATTTTCTTTCACTTTCTGAAGAAATATTGCAGTAAAGAGTGAAATAGAAAGGGGTTTTAATTTATTTTAATATTCTCGAATTATTTTTATTGATACTAATGATGTAAATTTTATTTTTCAGCGTATTGGCCAAGAGGTGACAGCACAACGTCGTCACTCTTTGGAGGAATGCCTGGTGGATATGGCCTGGGGGCGCATCATTTGCCCTCTGCTTACGCCATTTTGGGACGAGGCGGCTCGGGTCCTGGTTTCGGTGGTCATACACCGGCTTCTGCGCCTCCACCACCTCCTTATTCTCACAGCAGTCTTGGAACGCTAAGTGTGGCTGCCAGCCAAGCTGCAAGTCTAGGTAATTAGGTTTTTTTCGACCCAAATTCCCCTTTTCATTGCCTCATTCCTTTACTCTAGACTCTAGACTCTAGAGCAACAGATCTTCAAGAATATTAAGAAATTTCCCATAGGATAACATCCATAGTGAACCTATAAAGGTTCATTTATCTCATAAATACCTCTGAAAATATTAAAGATTTACTGATAAAAATATTATGCGCGTTAAACAATTTTAGTGTACAAATTTTCCCTCTTCTTTCAAACTTTCTGCGTTTAGAACCATTTTTTTAAATTTCCGGTTTTTAGTTGTTTCAGACCATTTTTAATTTGTTTCGTAGAAATTGTTTCTTGGAATAAAATTGAGTACTTTTTCGCGATCTTCTTTTGTAATTGAAGTTATTCTGTTTTTGGCAACCATTTTGGTGCGTGTAGTGCGTGACTGTCAAGTGGTAATGAAAATTGTTTTAAAAAAACCAGAAAAAGTATTTTAAATTAAAATTTATAATTAGACTTTTAATTAAATTGGAATACATTTTTTGCTTTGTTCTTCCAGGTATTAATCCTGCGAGCGCAGCTTGGTGGACAATGGCTTCTCACCTAGCTGCGCAGGACTACCTTGCGAGGTTACAAGGAGCCGCAGCCGCAGGACTTCCGGGATTTCCACCTGGTGCCGAAGGTCTTCTACCTCCTTACCCCGCTTCTTTACTTAATCCACCGTCCCTTTCCTCTCATAAGTCTAGTAAGTGTAAGTATCTATAACTAAACAAATACCGCATTTTTTTCCTTTCGTTTCACATTCATATTTTGATTTAAAGTGGAAAGAAATATATCAGATGTACTAAGTGAAATTTTCAATTTACAGCTAAGTCAAGCAAGAGTCACAAGACCCCTGCGAGCAGTAGTAGTTCAACGACTCACAGTCTGACAAATACTCTGACAGTATCTAGTCAGGCTCCGGTTTCGACTTCTCATCATAGTACTTCTTCAACAAGCAGTACAACGAATTCGCAACCGAATGTCGTTAGGTGAGAAATCCATTGTTTATACTTTATAATATCTCATCTATTTTTTACCTAATTTTGTATTTAACGCTGCTTGATGATGGCAGTTCTGTAAAGGAAGGAAGGTAAAGATCCTTGATTGTTAAACAGGTGTTAAATTCTTAGTTCAAATATGTTACATGTAATTGTCAAGAAATGTTATAGAATTTAACTTAATATCCTTATTTCCCTCTTTTTAGTGATCCTAGCAGTATATTGGGCGGTGTTCGTTTGCCCCCGGATACGGAGATTATTAAATATACTTCTAGTATAGTCGGTCCAAAGGTTCCGGGGACAACAAACAGGGGCAGGAAGAAGACAATATCGCTGGACTCGCCAAGTGTCAGTGTTCATGCTCCTGGTGGTCCAGGCTTGTCTGCACATCAAACTAACACCACCTCATCGTCTTTGATGATGGAGCCGCGAAAATTCAATCGCACACAGGTAGATCGATCATTAACCATCCGAATACAAGATCGTAATTATCTATGTGTAAGCCAGTAATTATTTATCTAAATACGTTTAACACAACGGAGTTAACTTTAAAATCAAATCCAAACAATCTTAATAATTATATTCTGTTTTCAATTTATTCAGAACGATTCGAATGAGTACAGAGATGCTGTAGACAGAGTCGAAGTGATCAAATTACCAGCGCACTCGACGAACGGTTCCATTCTGTCGGCTCCACCAACCTACACAACTAGTAATATGAGTAGTACGAACGATTCGGACGCTCCTTTAAATCTTTCCCTGAAACCTGCTTCAATGAACAGTAACTCACCAACCACTGGGAGTCAACCCCTCACCCAACTAAGTAATCTGAGTCAGTCGTTATTGGCTTCCGACAGAACATGTGAGTCGAAAATTAAACGGATTT
This sequence comes from Synergus laeviventris, assembly GCA_032275145.1. Lineage (NCBI taxonomy): Eukaryota > Metazoa > Arthropoda > Insecta > Hymenoptera > Cynipidae > Synergus > Synergus laeviventris. Next base: position 2,328,586 of record JAUESI010000029.1, read on the forward strand.
TCATTATTATTTCATATCATTTTCTTTTCTTGTAATCGTCAAGGCTAGGGGCACCATCATTTCAAAATTGAATCATTTTTCATTTAAAAGTAATTTGAATTGAAGATGCTTCTAAATCTGCAAATTAGTTATAAACCTCTTTACATCTCAACTTTTTCCAATTTGTCATTGGAAAGAATGATTAATCGAAACCTTGATATATTTATAAAGTGATTCTAAAATAATTGTTATAACAGTTCATGCATCACCACATACACGAAAATCATCATAATCATCAGTTTACTCAATAGATTTTAATTACACAAAAATTTCCTTTCCTTTCGCGACAGATTGTAATGTAAATAATTCGTATGCAGCACGGCGGAAACCTGGACCTAAGCCGAGGAGAGTACCGCAAAATTCGATGTCGGTACCACCATCACCAAGTCCATCTTTGGCTCAGTTGTTCGCTGCTGCGGATTCCCCGCAGCGGCCCAGCAGTGGAAGCGAGGAAAGTGAGAGTACGAGTACAACACATCATAAAGATGGAAGACCAAGAAATTTAGGTCGAGGGGTGTCTAAACCAAAAAAGAATACAGTTGCCTCTCTTTTGGCTCAGAGTAGAGCTTTGGGTATAAAACCCATGCCTGGTTCTTTAGATCCAAGTGTTCCCTTGTCGCACCAGGTTTCCTTACTCAGGTCAAATATTCTTGCCGCCCAGCAGCTTCACGCGTCTGCTTTGGCTCAGGGTGACGACAAACATCAAGTAAGTTTTTCATAAATTGTAAAAATTCCATCATGTAACGAGACTAATGAACTTTCTAAGTTTTATTCTAAATGAAATAGCACGAAAAAATCATATGGAGTCTGCACAGTGTACTTTCGTGAGAAAGTTCCAATTGACTTTCTTAGCTATTCCATTTTTCAGTACTGTCGATCTTTTCTAAGTTTTCCTACCGATTTCTACTACTACTCCGTAATGTCTGCAAATCAAAATTCTTTGTTAACCGCTCTAATTTCTCTTTCTAAATTCGCGACCTTGTTTTGTTTTATCATGTATAAAGTGAAAACACCTCAAAAACCTTGTATTATTTTTATACTTTATTGTTTTCATCTCTTTTGAAGTATTTACCTTTTTAGTTATTGTATGATTTTCTTTTGCTTATGATTTTTCACTAAATCCTACTTCCTATATAGAAATCTTTGCAGGAGAAGATGAAAAATAGACTGCTCGAAGTTTCGGGCGAGGAGAGCAACATGGATGTGACTAGTGAGAGTGGAAGTAACACTGATGTGGTTACTGATACTGACGACGATAATGCGGATGGGACTCCGAATGCGAAGAGAAGAAAGCTCAATTCTAGTGAAAAAGATCTTCAAGTTCCGCTAGAACGTGGATGGAAAAGGGAAACAGTCATCAAGGGTCTCGGAAAAACGGGAGTCATCAAGGGTGATGTTTCCTACTATAGTCCTTGTGGAAAATCATTTAGGAATAGTTCGGAACTTCTAAAGGTAACTTTCCACAAAACCATAAATAAACTGTTATTGTCTAGAATGAATGAAAATGCGAAAGAATTTCATTTTTTATTTGAATTTCAGTTCCTCGAACATCAGAATCCAGCGGAAATGTCATCAACAAACTTTTCGTTTTCTTCGAGGCCGCTTGTAGGTGAATTCTTACAGCCAACTATGGGGTTGGCGGAAGCTGAATTTGTGAGACTCGGTGCTCAGGAAGTAGCAAGGAGACTAGACGAACTGAAAGCCGCTGGCGGCTTCAGGGATGTTAGGGTCAATAGTCAATATGAGAGGGATAAGATGGCATACGCTAAGAAACTCGCCAAAGAAGAAGCACAACGTCATAAAGAGCAAGCCAGGTAAATTAATTAGTCCCTGATTTAAAAAGAATTAAAAATTAGAAATAAAATAATTAATTGATAATTAATTCGTTGATATTAGGTTACTGAAAGAGCAGGAGAAGAGTGAACGTCAGGAAGCGGTGAGACGGGAGCGAGAAATTAGAAATCAGCAGCTCTTAGAGGTGAGTGCTTGTCAATTTCGAGCTTCTTCATTTTGTCTCGATCTTGTTGTTTCATTTGTTAAAGATCTATTATTCTCTTTCTACTTGGGATACCTACGTTTTTGTATTTTGTCCACCTACCGTGCGTGTCGCATGCTCTTTATGTGTGCCGTATATTTATATTACATTTATATATGTATATTTTACATATATACACTCCTTAAATCGATAGTTCAAATATTAGCTAAATTACATTTACTCGTTTTCCCTGAACCTAAAACCGAACCCCAGACCCCCAAAATCCAAAACCGAAATTTCCGCCAACCAGAGATCGCTAGCAATAGTGACAGGAGAGCCCAGCATGTCCTCTTTTTTATTGTTTCGTTTGAGTTACGTTTAAAATGTCATGTCACAAGACAGAAACGTATTTCGCATTGCTTTTCCCCCCGCTACTTGGTAACTCGACCGACCCGAGTTCAAATCGCAATTGGTTTCCTATTTTATCGAAGCAGCGGTAAATTAAAGCATTTATCAATTATTTTCAGTACTTTCTAATTCATTTATTTAATCCAATTTCTTGTTAAATTATAATTAATAAACGCTAACGCAGTAAAATATGAATCAATCATGCGAGATATTTGTTTCGCAAATGATAGACAACTTTGAAATCAGCAAAGTTCCTTTACCCAAGACTCGAAACGAGACTAGGTGCACGCGAGTGTCAATTCAGTGCCGATATATTTTGCTTCCTGGCTGTGATCCGATCCTTATTGATTGCTTCTATCTTAGGCTTCACACCAGAAGAGACAAAATTTTAGTTGTTGCGCTCACTTGGGAACGGAACGCAGCCAGATTCGGGTTAGTAAGAATAGGAGCGTATCTTCTGCGGAGGTGAAGACTAGTGTTTTATATTTCGAGAAAGCAAGTTGTTTTTAATATTTAAACTAATAAGAAAAAGATTTTTGCAATTAAAGTTGAATCCAGTTTTTGGAATGTCCAAAAGAAATCTTTGTAAATATTCTCAGGAAATTCCATCGATCTTTCAATAATCTCAAAACTATTTATTTATCTGGTTCATTTCGAACTAAAGTCAACTGAATTAATTTGACTTTGAAATACATATCTCCGTGGAAGAGAGTCGCTCGGTGTACAGTAGTCGTGTTAATGGTAAAGATATGATTTAAATGAACTATTGGAGATGGCTTCCCTAAACCTGTCTAATGCACTAGTGAAAGAAAGAAGGAGAGAGTGAGGGGGGGGGGAGAAAAAGAAAGAGAGATCGATCACCCATTCACTCGCTCCACTGACCTATCCTTCTTTACTCACAATTCACTGCTCCACACTCGTTCATCCGTTTACTCACTGCCTCGCATTTGGTCACACAAACATCCGTATTCGTACACGTCACTCACCCCAAAACACGGACACTCACCAAGAGAAAAGAAAAATCAGAGCAAAAATATTAGCCCACTGTGGACTGACAGTAGCCGCCTGGCGGCTACCTGGCACGAATGCAGGGTCGAAAGCGGCTCGCGTTCACGATCAAACAGAAAATGAAGATCATCCAAGAGATCGAGAGAGGGAAGAGCAAGAGTGATGTGGCCCGGGAGCTTGGACTGGCGAGCAGCACCGTGGCGACAATCTGGAAGAACAGGGAGAGCATAGCTGAGAGCTGGAGGAACCGAGACATCATGCAGTCTGATGTGGACATCGAGTCAGCGAAAAAGATCAGCTCGAATTCAAACCTCGGAGTGTCGCCGTTGCTGCCTTCGCTGATGTCACCCCTGACAACTTCAGCGACGGCACCAATCATGAATTTGGCAACTTCGAGGGCGAGCTCGCCCTCACACCTGGACAACATGCAGCAGGCCCAGACCCAAACGCAAAACCAGGAACTGCTGCAGGAGGTAAGACTCTCTCCCTAATCCCTCGGAAATCCTCCATTAGATACCCTTCCATCCATCTAGACCCTCTTGTGTGTCTCTCACATCCGGTCACCGAGACACGACGAGTCACTCATCGATACCAAGTTCCTGGCTCCTCCTCGGCTTCTTCATTAGAAAGTATATTGCTTACCAACACACTACACGCGCTGGTCAACTCAGGCGTTAGATGCAATACGAACTTATTCCTACCGCGAGATCTCTTTAAAGCGAGTTTTTTAAGCGTTCGTATTTACTTGTTTCGGCTTATGTTGATGGGAGGGTGCAATACTCTGGATACCTTCGAATGCTGCATGGTATAGAAAGCTTTCGCACAGATAAGCACGTGTACATTTATTGTATCTACCTGAAATTCATTAGTAAGATGTGTAGCTTTATGATTTCAAGATTTTAGCTTCTTTATCTTGGTGAGCAAAAGAATTCTGTGGTGGAATTAAACATCTTCTATTTGATCTTTGGAGATGATTTCAAACAGTTAAAGTCATGTCATATTTTTAGATTTTGCTACCATTTCCTCAACTTGTCCTTGTAAAAGTTTCTAAAAGTACGCAATTCCATCATTGACTCTTTCAAAAAAAAAAATAATAATTACTTAGAATAATCGGTAAAATTTAAAAAATGGATTATCACTAAACTATTTTTGTTTAGAATTTACCCCTTTTTTAGTCTGTTCCTTTAAGAAGTGATTCTGCTCCTAGGATACACGCAATTCTTTCTAGATTTGATCCCTTTCATTTAGAACCTTTTAGACTAGAGATTAATATTTCGCTTTTCAAAAAATTATTAATCATGCTTTTAATTTAGTCTAATGAAAGGAATTTTATGTAGAAAAAATTATTCTCTTTTAGGAGAAAATTCTCAGATTAGTTTTTAGTAGACAGTAACTCGAATATTTTAAATCTGTCACTACTATTAAAAAAAATGAAATCAGAATGCAACTATAAAGGAGCATAAAATTATCTAATATTTCAATAATTGCTACAGTTTCTTTCTTAGTAGAGCTTTGAAGTTATTTCAGAGAAAATTAACTAGACTTGCTTTGCAGAAGCCTTTTTCCTAGCTATAAGCTTCATCGATTAAAAGTCGATCTTACTAGCATCAGCTTCTATAACAAAGGGGCAAAGTCGGATAAACGCATAATATTTCTCTCTAAAAATACAGAATTTTTTTCGAAAAGGGGACAAGTAATCAAAGTAGTTTAGAAATTCGAGGTGCTAAGGTCCTAAGAAGAAACGCAAGGTGCGTTTCGAGCTTTGAGATTGTCGGAAGGATCGTTAAAATCCAAACTTTTAAGTAGGTACGATAATATTCTGCCAAAAAACTATTCTGTACCTAGCTTCTCCTGTCACTATATATAACAGCTAGCTAATCGCAGGCATGTCACGTTCAAAGCATATCTCTATACAAGTAAAAAAAAAACAACGAATTACTTTCTTCCCTCCTCGAATGACGTATTTCCGCGCAGTCTTTACATCAAGTCAAAGTACTTTGTGCGTATGTACTTTAATATTTTACACCTTTTATTAATCACTTTATTACTTCTATATACTTTGTTAAGATGTATAAGCTTAAGCGACATTACGTGGAATTTTATGCATTTATATAGGTAATCGTAATTGCTTGGCCCCGCATGAGCGCTTCAATTTCAAATTTTCCTTTCTTCATCTTTTTAGCTCTCTTCGTTATTATCGATTTTCTCGCTGTTGGGTCAATGTAAAACATACATATTTCATCGTAGTACCAATTTCTGCCCTTTTATCTGATATTTTACATTAGCGTTTCTGTTTCACGTCTTTCTCAAGATTTCGATCGTTGTCTTATTTTTTATCTTCTTCTTATTCTACTTTTTCCTCTACTTTTCTCCATTCCAATACGTTTTTCACTGTACATTCTCTTCTGCTTGGTTCGCCATATCAACAATCTAAAAAGTCTGAAATTATGCATGTCTTCATCGCTCAATCTAGTTTCCATAAGGTTTCAGCAATTCTGTACAAGACTATTTTAGGTTCAAACAGTTTTTTAAAGTTCCAGAGTAATTTAAAAGTTTAAAACATCAATGTATGTCTGCAACTATGTGCTGTTTGAAATACTTTTAAAAGTACTTTCAGTATGCATTTATGTAGTTTTAAAACTAAAATGGTGAAGTAATAGAGCGGAGAACAATAATTAAACTTCTAAATACTCATTGAATCTACAAAATCTGGAAATGACATATATTTCTAATTTTCGATGAAGTGTGCTTTTTTTTAATCCAAGCGAAATTTTGCAATGAATTAGATAAAATTAGAAATTAAAGAGATAAGAGTTGTTCTACAAAATACCTCTCTGAAAATACTATTTCAGAACAGTAATGCTTTTTCTGCACAACTTCACTTCTTCAGAGAGAAACATTTCTTCAGGCCCTTTTTCCCTTATAAATATATTCTTTTTAAAGGTATAAGGAGTATAATGATTTAACCATTTTTCTAGTTTTCTCTCTGAGTGCTTTCTTACTTGTGTTGAACGCATTCTTGTGTTAAAACCGAGTTGAGCCAATACTAAAATTCACAAGAGTAGATTCTTGGTTCTATAGGCATGATTAATTGTTGCAAATACTTCCAAAAATAATATAATGTGGAGAAAAACCCACGAAAATTTTTAGAGACAATTACTAGTATAATAGAGTACAAATAAATTCCACTTCCTACCGACACGATACATGAATGATAAAAATACTTCGCACATTAGGGTCCTAATGTTAAAAGTAATAATGTTTTTTCACAATCTTGTCAGTTGTTTAATGACTTCCAAAGAACAAAAGAATAATACAAAAATACCAGTTCAGCAAGTCAAGGGATAAAATAATTTTTTAGTTTGTTAATTCCTTATTGATTCTTCTTTCTATTTTCACTTTTTGAAGAAATTTTCCCTCCTTTTTTTTCGACGCTTTCCAGATTAGATGTAAGTGCAAATATTGCACAAAATCTTTATAATAATAATTTTTTCTTGAAATGTCTTAAAGTTGTAAAAACTAATTAGAGTAAATGTACCAGTGAATGAACGGTTAATGCACTATCAAGTTTCTCGTTATGAAATATGCACTTTGAAATAAACGAATATAATTTAAAACAATTTTAAAAACAGATATTTTAAGAGATATTAATTCCAAATTCTGAATTTTTCTGGCTATTATTTTCATTTTCCTGAGACTTGCTGTATTCTGACTTAATTTTTGAAAATTTATTTTTACACTAACATCTTAGTCTAACTTTCTAACGATCGCTAAGGATTATAAAATAATATCATGAATGTGAGTGACGCGTGTGTGGCATGTGCGCAGGCCCGGAAAAAGCGACAGGAAGAGGTGGAGAAGATTCGAATGGAGGAGCAACAGCGGAAGCAACAGGTAAAATAAGATTTAATGTTCTCCCTCGCAAGGAATGAAATATGCAGGGTAATTTCGCAGAAAGCGAATTTTTCACACACTTCACGCCATATAGTCATGATTTAAACTTTTAATACTGGCAAAAATGTTTAATAACTGGTTAACACAATCACAATATCTATTCCGATTGAAGAAATTTCATTTATTTATTTATGTTTGAACAAGTGCAATATTCCTTATTATTATCTTTTAAAGTATCATGCATATTCCATAAAATTAGAGCATTTGCATTTATGTGAATAATTAAAGCTTCAGAGCACGGTTCAGTTATCCTCCATTTCACAAATTTCGCTTTTTCTAACAATTATTAAACCTTCTATCACTTAACAATTATTCTTTGAAAAATGTTAATTTGCATATATCATCCATTTACCGTTATCAACTTTCCTGTTTTCGCAGGAGCGCGAACTTAAGAGGCAGCAAGCGGTAATGCTGAAGGAACAGGTGAAACTTTTGATAAATTTTAGAAGTTTAACTGTTCTGTTATCAATAGTTTCAAGTGTGCTGTAGAATTCGTTTACTCTATATTTTCTTCTGCTTTTGTTATCGTCGATTGTGTAGTTTTACGTTTTCTGAATTTGTCGAATAGAATTTTTTATTTTAATATCTATCGTATAACACGAGTTTTCAACTTTTGGTATACAGTAGAATTTATATTGTGTGTTGTAGATCAGATTTTAGTATTCGAACTTTATTAAATTTCTTTTTTTTTGGGGGGGGGGATTTTCGATTTTTCGTTAGTAAATTCACCTGAAGAGATGATGTTCTAATTAGTACATTATGATTCATTTTCCATTCGAATTATTCATTAGTGACTTTCTGAGCTTTTTCTGTAATATCTGTATTTCATTTTCCCATATGATAGATAGTTTCTCTCTCTGTCCTGATGACGTCTTTTGTCCTCCTACGAAAATTCAATTTAAAGAAAGAAAATTATTATAGTTTATAGAAACAGATTGAACATATCTGAGATGATAAAAGGCAAAAGGGGGAAAAAGAGACTTAGAGAGAAAACGATTATTTCTTTGAGTGTATAGCGGTGGTTTGAGCACTGGTGGATTGGATGTGTTTTGTGCCGCAGATGTACATGCAGGAGCTCACCAAGCAGCGCGAGATGCTCTACACCGTCGAGCTGGTATGTCTCATGCCTAACCTACGCATAAACAACAAAAAAACTAACAATTTTTTTTATTCCATTCCCTAATTTTTAATGGTGCATAAAATCTCCATACAAACATCCCTCCGCATTCCTAAGGCTTCACATACTTCACATCAAGATAGGGTGGCGACTTGATCAGGAAACCGTGGAAGACCGGGAAATGCCTAAAAATTTAATTTGAAAACCGAGAGCTTATCGCAGTAAAATTTAAGTTTTCATTCTTTTAATAATTATGTATATACTATGTATGTATATGAATTGGGTTAAAATTTCAGATGTCTAGTCTGAGAGAGATTTCAAGAGATTTTAATTAACTCCAAGAGATTTTGAAATATTTTAAACGATTTTAAGACATTTACAGAAGATTTAAAACTTTGAGTTCCTCCACATTAGGATCAATTCCTTGAAATTTCTTACAATCACTTGCCATTACTTGAAATCTCTTAAAATTCTTCCAAATTTCACTAGACGTCAGCATTTTGAACCAATACTATATGAGAGAAAGTATTTTTTATTTTTTCCATTATAAAAAAAAAGCATTTCGCTTTGCAGTAAATATAAATATATTGCTTTTAGTTAACAGGGAAAATTGAAAAACTTGACGAGAAAAACCGGGAAATAGCTAGAAATTTGAAACTGTCCACCTAATCGCCACCCTATAAGATCAAATACAGATTTAATCGATTTCAATTCAAATTTGACTTGAAATTGTAAATCATATATGTCTTCTTGAATACTTTATATCTAAGTTTATAGTTGACCTTAAAGTTTTTCGACTTAAAGTGCTTACAACTGGAAATTGAACTGAATTGACTATATTTATATAAACTCTTATTTTTCGAAATTGTCTTATCTAATATATTATTTAAAAAGATGAAATATGTAGGTAGCCATTCTTGACTAACTCAAACCTTTTATCAATTTTTCATTACTTTCACTGCGATAATTTTGGCATTTCAATATTTGCCTAATAAGGGCCGCTGCAATTAAATTAATTCGTTAAGCATCATTGCTTCTAAAAGTATTAACAGAACAATGTCTGCTGATTCATCTTTGCACTAATTTAAGATCGCGTGACGAGATGCATCATTGCTGTACTTTCTTCTTCCCTGCATTGCTGTTGCTTGATGTTTCTTTTCGCTGTTAACTTTTATTTAACATAGTGCTTTTATGTCCTAGTTAATTTTTATTTCAAGATTTACGAAATCCGTTCCAGCAAGATTCTTTGCTTTTGAAAGGCTTTGTTACTTACTATAAAATCAGATTATTATTGCGAACGTAAAGTTGGCAAAACTAAATTTGCTTTTATAGTATCTACCACATGCTCTTAATTCAATTATTATTTCTTTCTCATTTCTTTAAATTTAATAATAACAAGCTTGTTGAAACGATTTTCATCCTTGGTTCAAATACTTGGTTAAATTCCAACTCACCACAATAATGTCTCATTAAATTAACTCTGTTTAAACTCAGTCTTTAAAGATTTCATTTTTCGTTTATATCACTTTTAAAGTTTGATTTTGTATTAAAATCAAATTTAATACAGAAACATCATGAAAACTTGCTACAAATGTTGAATAAATTGAGTAAATTCATAAGATTTACTTAGGTATGATAAAATACTATTTTCTATCTGCATTAAATGACAAGCTATGTAAAATATTGCGAAACGGAATGATGTGTGCCATTTCAACTGATTGTCTCTAAGAATGCAGAAAAATTTTCGTGGGTTTTTTTCCATGTAATCAACCTATAGTTCCGAGTGTTAGAATGATATTACTTGGAGTGTTTATTGCACGATTTTAGACTACTCAAACTTTTAAATATAGTACTGAATTAAAAAAATAGAAAAACCACAGATTAAAAAAGTTGTGACATGAAAAAACTGATTTTTTTCTTCTCAGTCTACGCTATTTCTACTCTTTGCAGACATATATTTAGTACTAATTTTTTCCGAGGTATTGGGAATTTTAAATTATTAAATTTAAAAAAATCTACTTTTACCCACGACTATTATTTGAAAAGAATTATATATAGCAATTTTTGTTTTCTTCCCTTAAATAAAACTGTGCAAAAGCGTACGGTATTAACTCCAACTTGAATTAGCTTGAAGATTGATTTTGAGTTGAAATTGATCTGTCGACATTTACTAACCTTCATGATCTAGAACGTTAATTAATCACTTTATTTTCGTATCAGGAGAGGGAGAGAAGAAGACAGCATATGGCACTAGTACGAGCTCTGGAAAGTCGCAGAAAAATGGAAGAAAGAGAGAAAAAGCGCCTAGAAGCCAGAGCAGAGAGAATAGCAACAAAGGAAAAACGTGCTGAGCAGAGGAAAATTGAGATGGAATTGGTCGAACAAATCAGGAAGCCTGTCGAAGATATGGAACTTACGGATCACAGGCCCTTACCAGAAATAAAACGAATACCAGGTTTAAAGCTTTCAGGAAAGGCTTTTGCAGACATAGTCATGGTTTTCGAATTCTTACACAACTTTGGCGAAACTCTAGGCTTTGGTAAGTTTATCTTATTCTTTCTTTCCATGAAGTTGATAAGTGAGAGTTCGAACAATTCTTATTTTATTTTTAATTTAATTTTCAGACATGGATTCACTACCAAGCTTGAAGAGCTTACAGATGGCTCTGCTCAATGACGAGGAAGCTGAGGAAGAAATGTTGTCTGTAATGACTCATTTATTAGTTTGTGCGATTGAAGATCCCGGAATTCCACAACCAGCTAGACATACAACAGGATTGGGCCAGAGTCTTCGACAAGCAGACATCACACACGCGAACATCAGTGAAGTTCTTAGGATTTATCTCTATGCGAATGCAACTGGGGAAGTCAAAGCCTTAACTGGTGTCTGTCTTGAGCGTGAAAGAGACAAGAAGTTTGCTGATCATCATCAAAACGGTGGTGACTATGCTTCTACATGTTCAGGAAAGAATGCTCAGTTCTACGAGCATCTGCACAACAACGAAACTTGGAAGATGTCTGAGAGACTGCGAGACAAGCCATTCCTCGCCTTAAATCCTACACACAAAGCACAAATGCTCGCTTTCCTTTGCAATGAGCTGCTTCAAAATAAGGCTGTGATCAAACAAATCGAGGGGAGTTTGGAGACTGTAGCACAATTGAAAAAGGAGCGATTTGTGCTAGACACCAAAATTAGAAAGTATGTTTTATTTTTGACATTGTAAGGTTGTCATTTAAAAATAATTATTTAGACATAAGTAATAATAATAATCTTTACTTTCTTTCAGACTGAGACAATTGCATAGTCGAAAAGTTAGAATGGAGGCTGTTGGCGTCATTGTTAATAAGACTGGTGATACAATAACTATTGAAAAAAAGGAAGTAGACGAGGAAGGGAATACGACATCTTCTGCTGTCGAAACGACACCTACTCCTGAAGAAATTCATCATGAGGACGAAGTGGAGGACATGTCTGAAAATGAAAGCGAAGGAACTCAACCCGAAGAGGTAATTTGAAAAGAAATATTAAAATAAATCGAATAAATTTTTAAAACAAATTTTTTTAATCTCACTTCCCCTTTCAGGAAGAGGACAAGAATCTGTCCGGGGAAGAGCTGGGTAAGAAGCTCGATAAACTCTTAAAACAATCAGAAGAGCAACTTCAGAAGCTAAACGGCTCTTCAAAGCAGTTGCGAGCTCACGTTTTCGGCCAGGACAGATTTTGGAGGAGATACTGGGAACTTCCTTGCTCGGGTGGCATTTACGTAGAAGCTATGGAGAGCGCAGAATCTGAAATTCTCGAGCTTCAAGCAGACTTGGATGAAAAGTACAAAAACATGCCTATTGAAGAGAAGCCAGAAGTGAAGCAAGAAGACGTAAAAATGGATACTGAGAATCGTGAAAATGAAGCTCCAAATGAAGTTAAAGAAGAGAGGACAGTGAATGCGCATAAGGAGGAAGATTTAAAACCACTCGACGAGAAAGCCAAGTTCGAAGTGGAGGAAGTCAATGTCAAGAAGGAAGAGAAGGTTAACTGTATAGCCGAGGAATCAAAGTATCACGCGGAAGTTTCGAAGGACGATATTGACTCTAATATGGCAGACGCAAAGACAAACGTCACGTCTGAGGAAATAAAGCAGGAAACTGAAATTAAGATGGATGTCGATGTTAAGGTGGAAGATGTGAAAAAAGTGATTGAGGATGCAGGAGAAAAGGTCCAGAAGCCTGTGATCAAGACTATGGAGGACAAGATCGTGGAGGCGATTCCGAACGGCGATAAATATAATCATGTTAATAATTTACACAACGGCAAAGATGTAAACGGAGCCTTTATTTCGGGTAAGTGCTTATGATCGCTAGAAATAATCTTGGATTTATATTTAGAATATTGTATTAAAGAGTATTGTATTCTTTAATTAGGTGGTGGAAATGAACCCAACTGGTTCTCAATCCTTCCGCGAGAAACCTGCGACATTCCTGGACCGAGCACCAAGCAGATTTTCGGCATTGCCGAACCCACAGAGCTCAGAATTCCAGTTTTCCCTCCTCCTGCTAGTCCAAATTACGAAAGGTGTGATAGTCCAGCGCCTCTAGTTTTAACTCAGGACGAAGCAGTGCAACTAGAGTACCTGAAAGTCCACGGGCTGCCGCCTCCTGGAGAGGCGAAACCAGTGCCAAATGGTAATATAACCTATCTGATATTTAAAAACAATTGAATTTTTCAACTTCAAATACCATGACTTTATTATTGAATTTATAGACCTGCGACATGGTTGGTGGAGAATAACGGACGTGGACACATTTCAAGAATTGTTGGAACACCTTCACTCACGAGGTGTGAGAGAGAAGGAGTTAAAACGCGCAACCTGGGCGACGATGGAGTCATTCCTGGCTGTGACAGGGAAGATTAACGTGGATCCGGGAAACATGTCAGCCACGGATATGAGTGGTGATGGTGATGAAGACGAAGATTTCACAATTCCGAAGCCAGACAGTCCTACGGATTGGAGCGAGCAGGTGGCTTTGCGAGTCGATGCTCAACTTCTCGAGCAAGTCGAAGCTCTGGAAGACAAAGTCGCCAATGCCAGTATGCAAGTCAAAGGGTGGAAACTACCTCCAAGAGCAGGTACAGAAGAGGCTGAGGAACTTGAAAAACTCCATGAGATGGAACAAGTTAGTGCTGTAGAGCAGGCACGTCAAAGGTTATTGTCCTTGGAAGCTGCGATTGAGAGAAGATACTTGAAACCACCTTTGGGAATTTGGTAAGGAATTAAAAAAAATATAATTCGTTATAGTTAGTTTATCGTTCTCTTTAAGATTCTTCAAGATTAATATAGGAGACTAGATTCAAATTTCATATTTTTTTCAGCACTGGAGACCCAAACCTCGCAGCACTGAAAGCGGAACAAGCAGCTGCTGCAAATGCGAGTGCGAATTCAGCCGATCAGAGCCCAGCACCTCATCAGGAGGAAACCACTCCGAGGGGTTTGAACAACTGGCGTGAAGCTACGGCCCGCGCCCACACCTCGGCTCAACTCGCAATGGCCCTCTACATGCTGGAGGCGAGCATCGCCTGGGACAAGAGCATCATGAAGGCTGTGAGTCTAAAGCCAGCTAGAAAGTCGGTCTGCGTCAAGCTACGAAATCGCTGCGTCTCACTCAAAGCTACCACTCAGTACAATGAGCTATTGACTACTACTCAGGCCTCTGTGGGTATCCCCGCTAATAGTACTAACCGAATTCTCCTCCGCTTCCTATCTTTACCTGTCTTTTCACCTCAAAATTAGTCTGCGAAGAACTATCGTTCGTACGCATTGCTTTTCACGAAAAGTGCCAGCACTTGCAATAGTTTCTGTGTTATGGCCTTATCAGACTGTGTAAATTATACTTATTTGAGGTTTGTAAACATCTTTTCAAAAATGTTTCCTGTTTACAATTTATTAGCGGTAACATTTGAGAATTAAGTAATTTTATTGTACAAGCAGATTCTTTGTTTTCTTCTTTGAATATGATTCTAAACAATTTAATATTTAAATTTGTAATTGCTTATCGTTTTAAACGTTGTTAACACAGTGGAAAATTTAGTTTTCAAAATTAGCAACATTTGAGGCATTCATTTTATGATTTTAAGTTTGGTTTGACGTTTTATTTCATGCAAGCGGTGCCTGCGAAAGTCATCGCAGCTCCTTAACGAGTGATAATTCTAATTTTATCATAAGATATGGAGTTTTAGCATCAATATCATATTAACTTAAAAGCTCGCAAGATCAACATTATCACTCATTGAGGGCATCATATCTTCCCATCTTACCTCGAACCATTAACCCATCCACCTCTTATTCCAAATTTTAAGAAAATTATAAGACTTCTAACCAAGTAAAAATGAATTGATGATGAAGAAATTTTTCAATTCCACTTCAGTTGACTACTTTCTCCGACAAATTAAGATTTCACTATTATAAAATATTTTAAAATTTCAATATTTTTTTGCAATAAAGTCAAAGTTTAAATTTTAGAATCAGTTTTGTCTTTACACAGTTTTAAATTTCAGAAAACTGTGCCAATGATTGTACAAAGGTACAATGCTTTAACAGAAGGCCGAGGTACTTGTCGATACGTGAATCAAATAGCATTCAGTAGAATAACATAAATCTAGCATGAGAGATAGCTTCGAAAAATAAGCTTCTGCGATTTTATATTGTGGTTTTTTTAAACATACTTTCCATACTGCTAATTAATACATAACAAAATTTCAGCACTACAATTTCTAATGCTATCATAATGCTTTTTTTAAAATTATTTTTACATCATCATACATATTTTTGTTTTGCTTTATTTTAAAGTGTGCTAACACGCTTTTGTGTTTTACTAACATCACACTTATGAAACACTCATTATCATTACTACAAAAAATTAATACTCGCATGCTTAATCTAAAAAGGGATCCAAAATGATTGCCAAAATATTTTGATACGTATACATTTTCGTCATTTTTAAGTATAAGTATTTACATATTGGTTTGGGTCCCTATTGATGCGGTGATTTAAGTCGTCTTGATACGCTTGAAACGCTTAAAACGCAAAACTGATTTTGTGACTTTATTTACAAATAACGAGAATTTTTGTTACAGAATTGTCAGTTCTGCCACAGTGGAGATAATGAGGATAAATTATTACTTTGTGACGGCTGTGATCGCGGCTACCATACTTACTGTTTCCGTCCAAAAATGGAAAACATTCCTGATGGGGATTGGTACGTTCCTTATGATTATTTATAAAATAATCCACTTTTCGGCAAGGAGAAATAAATTTTGCAATTTATTGCAATAGTTTTGTATGAATGTTTAATTGTTTATAAATTTCAGGTATTGTCACGAGTGTATGAACAAGGCAACAGGAGAACGAAACTGTTTAGTTTGTGGGAAAAGAGTTGGCAAAAATTTAGTACTCTGCGAATTATGTCCCAGGGCTTATCATACTGATTGTCATAATCCTGTAATGCCAAAGGTAATTAAACCACTTTTTTTATTATCACTGAAATTAAAAATCTTTACAATGATTAAATTGTGACTTGAAATATTGTAGATGCCGAGAGGAAAGTGGTACTGCTCAAATTGTCACAGTAAGCAACCAAAGAAGAGAAATAGCAGTCGTAGAAGTCATTCTAAAGGAGCAGCGGGAGGAGGAGCTGCAGCTGCAGGAGCAGCAAGTGGAGGAGGCGGAGGAGCGACACCCAGAGAGAGTGAAAGTTCCGATCATCCACCAGCTAGGTGATTACGATAAAAAACCAAACATGTCAGCCCTTCGGTTCAATGTGCTTTTCGAGATTTGTCCTCGCTATTTCTCTTAATATTAGATTATATAACTTTCGTTAAATTCCGAAATATTAGTCGATTCTGCGTCTAGTATTATGCATTGCTTGTTACGTGAAACACCGCTAACGCAGCGCTAATTTAGAGTACTTAAGGTCAACGAAACGAACGTTGTATCACCGGAGAGTCTGTAACTGCAAGAAGCTTTTAGTAGCTGGTATGTTACACACAAAAAGCGACTCATGCTAACTTCTGTGTTATTTTGCGCCGCAGTCCAACGCCCTCGACGGCGTCCAACACTCATGCAGAGGACGTCAGTTCATCCGAACCACCGACGCCCACTGCCTCGCCAAGAAAGGAAGCCAACAACAGGACGCTGACGAAAAAACAGCAACGAGAACTTGCACCTTGCAAAGTACTTCTTGAACAGCTGGAGCAGCAGGACGAAGCTTGGCCTTTCCTCTTGCCAGTCAATACCAAACAGTTCCCCACTTATAAAAAAATCATTAAAACTCCCATGGATCTCAGTACAATTAAGAAGAAATTACAGGACTCTGTGTAAGTTTAGTATTTTTTCTTCTTAGTATAGAAATTCTTTTTTTAATTATCTTTTTAAGTAGATAATATTATTTTCTTATAGTAGGCCATTCATTCAGGGATGATTTACAATCATGCCTCTTCTTAATTTACATATATTATTTCTATATTTTCTGTCCAATTCTCATTCCATTTTTCGTTTCAGCTACAAGGCGCGAGATGAATTTTGTGCAGATGTGAGGCAGATGTTTATCAATTGCGAGGTATTTAACGAGGATGACAGCCCAGTTGGAAAAGCGGGCCATGCAATGCGCAACTTTTTCGAAACGCGCTGGACTGAAATCACCGGGGCTCCACCACCATTGCCACCTCCGCAGCCACAGTCACATAGCTGAGGTTCGGCTCGCTCTCGCAACAGCTGCAATAGTTTTGCGCACTTCTATTACTGAAAGCTGAACGCGAGTGACCTTCTGATTGTTCAAGTTCAAGACTTTTTGTCGTTGGAAGACAAGTCCCATGCTATTTTCGCAACGATCGCGTTATAGCGGTCCTCATGATATCACCGGCAGACAGTTTCTGATACGCTTATTCGTATATTTCGCTCTGTCTGCTGCATTGTCATTCGATCGTCATTCGATTGCCAATCGCAGTTTTGTTCTCTCTCTCTTTATTTTCGTTTACAAAAAAGAAAAATACTCTCTTCTTAACAGACTGCTTCGAACGCTAAGTTCCTTGAAGCAACTGTAAGCTTTCGGCTTGCGCAATTTGGCGACTGAAAGTCTGAAATTCGCAGGGTTACTTTCTTTTTCTACGATACTTGATTAATTCAAAATATTTCGTTTCATTAAAAAATGAAGTTTTAGGTTGAATTTAAGTTGAGTTATAGGCTGAGTTTGACTCCGATTCAAGTTCATAAAGCCGGTCGATGTACTTACAAAGAGTGATTTCTGCCTAAGCAAGTGAGGTGAGATTCCAGGTTGTATTATATAGTCCTAGTACTGTGGAATCTTCAGTAAAAGAGATATTTTGCAAAATAATTACACTGAGAAAGAGAGATATATAAATATATGTGTATGTATATATAGTCGAATATAACACTTGTACGCACTCACGCTCATCGAAACTGGAGCACGAAAGATTAACGACTGTTTTCAACTACGATATAGCGAATGAGATTGATGTAGTCTAAGAACGAAATTAACGCCATTCCATAACTTTCTATCGTCGCTCTTCCGCTTTGGATTCCCGCGACGTTTCAAGAACAAATGTACAGAACAGTCGAACGAATCCATCTCACTAGAAGCGAGAAGAGACATAACAGAAACGTTTTAAATCACAAGTTGTCAGTATTTTAACGTTAATCCAAATCGCGCGTAAAGTACTATGGAATTTGACCTAGTACAATGAATTTCGTACAAGGAATTTTCCTACGAACTCAAGGTCTTGTATTAATCGTAACTTAATGTACATACGATTCTGGATTTTATGAGAGAGCAAAAAAGAGTGAATGGCCGTGTGTGAAGTTTAACGGCGTACTTGGTATTTTTACGAAATTGACTCTCGTTTGTAAAGTATTACTATTATCAAAAAAGAGAAAAGGCGAAGGCCGAACTTATGTTTAGAATGTATCAACAAGTGGCATTAAAAGCGTTCTATCCAGATGAGTTGGGATGTTCAAATGTACATGAAGACTTAATTTAAATCATGAAATTTGAAAAATCATTGAATCGATGTTTATAAAATCGAGATAAAGTAACTTTATCAATCACTTTTGTGTGTGTGCGTGTTTTCCTTTGGAAATAGAGTGATTTGCTAAACGATACGCGCTGATAACCGAATTTTATGATTCTCTTAAAAAACAAAAAAAGAAAACTGAAAAAAAATTGTAAAAAACGGCGTACTATTGGCGTCCACATTTTAATACTGAGATCTTGAATTGGATTCTCAAAACGTCTCTCGGATCTTCGAATTTCGAAGAGCAATCAGTATTTGCTTCGCCGATACTGAGAGATCGCGAACCAACGAATGCGACTACTTATAGCAAAATCGCAAAATACCTCGCGATCTTTTTTCGAGCATTGCTGCGATAAAACGTTGACACTTCGGAATCATCAACGTTCACCTCTTGTTTTATATGTACCTAGTTGATGTAAATTTTTCCCGATAACGATGAATATTATAACGGTTATATTAATAATACTGGTACTGTAACGTTAGTAGAAAATAAAAGTATTTGCACGATGAACAGAGTACTAATGTCGAGACAAAGCCTACAAGAGAATACACGCGGAATGCGTCTGTAAGAAACGATGTACAGCGCCAATTTGAAAGTGAAGAGCTTTGAGAGACTGGAAAATGACTTAAAGAATGCAATAATTAAAGTACAACGATAATGTGGTGTTTTCTGTTAATCTTGTTTCCTTTTTGGTTTTTACTTTTTTACAAGTTTTATCGGCTGTGCATCGGTTCTGATGCCAACATTCTGGTTTTGCGTGTGATTTGCCATTCGCGTTAGATTATTGCGAGTGCAATAAATATCACACAAAAGCAACAGCACATGCCGACAACAAAAAATGAATTTTTTTAAAGTTTAATTATTTAATTGGTACAGTTAAAATGTTAGTTCACGACGCTTTTTATATGAATTTTGATTTTTAACATCGATCTTACGGTATATTATAGCGTAATAATTAATTGTAATAGCGAAAGCAGTAACGATTAAAGTAACGAAGTGTGCAGAAGGGACGATGAATATGGAGGTATTGATTGTCTATAGTGTAAAACGAAGGATTACGTTAGGTAACCTTGCAATGCTATTTAAACAGACTTAATTAATGTATTGCAAATGAATTAATAAAGTATAAGCGAAGCGTGTAAACAAACTAAAAGCTTTTTCACTGTAAATTTTCTTGCGAATTTTTACTTTAGTACATATTTGCTTTGCGTGTTTTGTACCTCGTTATTTTTTTTTTTTTCATCTTAATACTCTAGACTCTAGTATTTTAAATATTTGTGCTATTTTTACCCTTGCCTTACTTTAATTTTATTACTCTTCATATTTTATCTGTTCATCTCATTATAGACAATTTTAAATGCATTTTGAGTATTTCAGTATTATTTATAAAATGCAGTTCAAATGTAAGTTTTATTTGATTAAATTTGTTCATTTGCGAATTTGAATAATCTATGTTTATTATTATTTATTATATATAAATTTATATTCAATAATTTACAATTTATAAATCAAAATGACAGTCAGTAAGACGGAATTTAATAGATAATACAATTAATTTTCTTTAAACCTTTTTTTTCAGTGTAGTAAATAATTTTCTATTATAAATTTTCTATTATAATAATTATATCTGATCATGTGAAATTTTAAGCTAACGGTAAAAGGTAAAAGTTTGAACTAGACTCGTACATTTGTGATATAGAAAATGCTTTTAAACTCACAATGAAGTTATGTGTGCCCTTTCGAACCAAATTTACCGTTAAGAACTTCCTTTTGACTCGATCTAAATATTTTAACTTTCAAAAGATGATGACTCATCGCTGTTGACGAAATCAGCAAAATGATAATTATAGTTTCGAGGAGACCTTTATTATCGATGCGTCTTCCAGAATAAGTTAGGTGCCTACTGGTGCCGTGCCTATTTGACTATTACACCGATTACACCGCAGAAATACATGATTTTACCAGATTTTACCTTGGGTCTTGGGAATAGTCAGAAAAGTTTGGAATAGTTTGAAGATTACAGCCAGTTGCAGTTGATTACAAAGCGTGCTCTCTTGAGCTTCGTGTTCTTCATTGTTGCGATAGTGATTATGTTGTGCTGTGTGTAATTTTCTGCTTGTGCTTATGAGCATTTTGAAAAGAAGTGCAATGACAATTTTCAGCAAAAACCTTCACAGAGGAGTGCATCGTGAGTACAGTTTTATAATCTCCATATAAGACCGTAATTCTACCATTGCTGTACATACTTACTTACGAAATAATCGTAGTGACGCGTCAAGTACATATATTAAAGAATTCAATTTTTCCCATTAAAAAATTCTGCTCCGAAAAAGTAAACACTTGCTGCTTTTTTCTCCACTTTCTTTTTTCATTTTTCATCTGTCTTTTGTTTATTACTGTTTTTAAGGAATAATTGAGAATACGGTTTTTTTGGCGTAAGTGGAAAATTTTTTCTTTTTGTAGTAATGAGAGAGGTTAAGTTTAATTCAGAATTTAAAAAATTTTATATATAACATTTTCAAAATTCTGAACATCAATATTGTGTTATTCTTTATCAAAATAATGTTTTTGGGAATGAAGCTCGTATATTTTTATGTAAGTAGAACATTTTTTATATTGATTTCAAAATCTAAAATTTTAATTAATAATACCGATTGAGCAGCTCAAATACTATTTGAAGTCAGGATGCCTAAACTTAAATTGTGGAGATGAAAAACTATATTTAATTATTGCATAAAATCCCTGTGTAGTGCTGAATATTTTTATCAAGATCTATCAATTTACAGAAACGATCTTTCGAAATATCATGCCTGTTACTCGTGCTTATAATATACCAATTGAATTTTAACAGTGGCATCATTTGCCATCATTATCTCGCTTCTGACCTCACTCAACGTTTTGTGCAATTAGTAGAATTAAATACAGGCATAGCCCAGTAAATCTCTAAGAAATAATCAATTTTCAATAAAATTTTCATATTTTATATCCAAAAGTCAAAATTATTGGTGTAAAATTTAATTTTCTAATTTTAAGTGTTTCTTGTAATTGTATGAATCATTTAATGACTTATTTATAGTTATTTTGTAATTAAATTCAGGATTCGGTATTGAAAATATTACATAGTAAATCCGAAGTGATAAGGAGGGAATTCAAAAGTAAGATATGTATTAATTTTACTTGAAATTTTCTTAAATAATTATTAACAAATAATAATTTTTTTTAGGATCTCTACAGGTTTTACTTTTCCTCAGTCCTTCTTTCTCTGATAAAGTGCGATCGAATTTAAGCAGCATGTCGTTATTTTCGAGGAAAGAGTCTACAAGTTTTATGCCAAAGAGGGTTCTTGTCCTCACAAAGATTTCGCGATATCAATTTGAAAAAATGCGTGAGCCTGACCTAGATGAGTCTCTCTTGAGGCTCAAGTTAAAGGAAAGAGGTTCGGATTACGAGGCCATGCTCACGAGTCATTACAGGAATAAAGCTGCTGAGTTAAGAACAACTGAGGTTCTTAGAAACCTCAATATAGAGTATAAAATTATGGACAGGTAAATTTTATTGGATTTTGAAACGGCTTATTCAAGTTAAACAATCGTTTGTAATTAAAGTTATGGTATTAAATCTAGAATTTGTTTTTAAATTTTAGGTTGAGCATAGATAGTTCAAGTGTAGCTTGGGCCGACTTAATCTTACCAGTTGGAGGAGACGGAACTTTTCTTTTGGCTTCAAATTTGATTACCGATAACAAAAAACCAATAATGGGCATTAATTCAGACCCTGAGTCTTCAGAGGGTTTTCTCCTCTTGCCAGCAAAATATACGCACAACATATCGGAAATCTTTAGGAAATTGAAGGATGGCGAGTATAAATTCGTAATGAGGAGGAGGATTCGGATTACTTTGAGGGGAGACAATATTTGGAGTCCTCCTTCACATTTACATGAGAAATGTCGAGGATCTCCGAATCAGAGGTGAGTATTATCTAACCACATACTTTTATGTCACTCTTGGACTAAATAATTATCAGTCTGTGATATAATGATATGATTGTAAAATTCCGCGATAATTTGCGGGTTTTATCTATTATGTAAACAAATTTATCAGTCCATCAGATCATATATATATATATATATTTTTTTTTTTTTTGATAGGTTGTATTTTGAGAAAGAAGAGGATATTGTAGATACATCTCAAGAACTACCGGAAGAACGAAGATTACCGTGGTTAGCTTTAAATGAAGTAAGGCTTAAAATATATCTTTTTATTTAATTATAAAATTAATGAATTGTAAGGATTAATTTTAAAAAAATACTTTAATTCGATCAGGTATTCATAGGCGAAACTTTATCTGCAAGAACAAGTTCCTTGCTCATGAAACTGGACGATGAGGAGAAATACCAGAAGGTTAAAAGCTCAGGTTTGTGCGTAAGCACTGGAACAGGCTCAACTTCTTGGTTCAAGTCGATAAGTTCTTTGAGTCCCCACACAGTCCAAGATGTTCTGAGCCTAGCAAATCCCGAGAAAATTTACACAAACGACGACGTTGAGAATATTTGTTCCGAGTACAACAACAGGTTGCAATTCTCCCCGGGTAAGCATAACTAACATTTTATTTCTCTTTTCCTTTTTTCCGTTTAATATCATCTGAAATCCCTTTAATCAAATCTTTTATTTTTCCAGAGGATGCAAGGATGAATTACGCGATTCGTGACTTGATAGTTTCGGCAACTTGGCCACTTCCAAAAAGTATGAATCCCAGAGGATACTGCATGAGGGTCATGGTTCGATCTCTCTGCCACGATTCTGGACTTGTACTTGATGGTGGCATTTCAGTACCCTTTCCTATGGGAACCATAGCAATTCTTGAGACTCATCCTGAAGATTCTCTACGAAACATCGTTTTAGAGTAATTAAGAAAAAGCTAAAGTACTTTCTTCCGGGAAAAGCCAGGAGCTTTCTGTGTTTTTGATACAAAGACTATCTATATTTTCTACTTAAACATTTCTCGAATCGAGACCACAAAAGTCTGATTTTTTTTAAGATCAGATTTTCTCGATGAGAGGATTAAGATGTGATAAAAGCCGACAGAAGGTTTCAATGAAAGGAATTCTACAATTTTCTTTATTTAAAAGACTAGATTTTCTCTTCATGTACATACGTGTATTTTTCAATGCAATTCGCAATCGCGGTACACGCACGTGTTTGAAGCGCACAATACACGAAAACCATGCAATTATTTTTTTTTGCGGATTTGAGATGTAAAGATAAAGAATATTTGCTGAGATGACCTCGGAAAAAGGAATGTTATTCCCTAATGAATTCTGAAATGTTCAAATAAGATCGATAAAAACAAGACATAAAATGATGTTGATCCGTGACCATCTGCATTTAGTTACCTGTTCTCGTGTAATCGGAAATATGATCATCGAACTATGTAGAAACTTGTACAAAACATATTGTTTGTATCTTTAGGGTTATAGAACATGTTGGGTAAGTCATCTTTATGTAGAAGATGCTTAGGAAAAGATTTATCTTAAAATTTACTTGGTGTTGGTGGAAAGTCCAATTCCAGGTACTGCATAGAAATGCAGTACCGATAAATCTGCGATTTTTATTTTTTTATATATATATATATATATATCTATCCTCTGTAATATGTAACAAATTTTGACTTTGCCCTGTGCAATTTTTTTGCGTAATAAAAAATGGACAAAGTATAAATTTCTGTTATGTATTTATATATAATTTTTTCCACTTTTTTCTTTTTTATGATTTCTTCGAATATAGAAAAGGTATTCAATTTAAATTTGTTCTTTGTTTAAAATTTAGAGAACTCAAATTTTTAAATAATCTAATTCAAAACTTTATTCAATTTCTTAATAGCTCTTTTTTTATTTATTATTACGAACCATATTTAAAAAAAATCAAATTAAAGCGCCGTTTCTTATTTTGCACACCCCAAAACCAAAAAGCTTCCTGCAGGAAGCTTCCACATTTATAACGAGCTATTCATTTGATAAACTCTGTATAAATCTCCATTGAACTGCCAATAATAGAGAACGGAGTTACTTTCTCAGTTTCTTTCCCTTTATTTTCGAAGGTGCTCGTTAAAGCATATATAGTAAACATTATTTACTAAAAAAATAAATACATTTTTTTATATTTTGCTTGATGGAAATCCATATCTCCAGCAATTAAAAAGTGCGCCAAATTCAGCAGTTAATTTCTAAATGCCGATGATTATTATGAATTTGTTTAAAGTTTGGTTTAAAGCAAATAAGTAAGAAATGCTTTATGGAGTACGTAAAGTAGAAATATTTATGGAGCGTAAATGCTCCGTTTATGTATTATGTAAAATCTTGGCGGGAAATTTAAAGAAGAAATACGAAAATGTTCAAAACAGTGCATAATTAATAAGATTAAATTGATGAAACTCATTAATAACGTAGAAAATGTATATGAACGTCTATAAAAAATGCAAAAGATATGCACAATCAATTTTATAAAAAAATATAGTGAAATGTTGTATACCTCAACCATCTGAACGCCTCTTTGGAACACTTCGGGCCTCTTTGCGCCTCCTACATTTTGTGCATCCCAAGTTGTCCCAAACGTCCCAAACCAAGCCAAAGCCAAGCCCAACATAGAGGAAAGCAGGGAAAGCCCTTTTACGAGCTTTGACGCTTTCACCAGATCAGAAATTCAGAATCTCTGCTTTCACACGCAACGCCAAGGCGGCAGGCTCCAGAGTCCCAGACCCCCAGATGCCTTGGAAACAGCTGGAAACGCGAATGTGTGCGTGTGTGTGAAGTGTTTATATTTTGCCAAGTGAATGCATAATTTTTTTTACAAATACTAAACACCATTTAATTGTGACAAATGATAAGGTGTTACACTGCAAAACTCACATTTGGGTGATGTGATTCCCAACAAAAATCTTGTAAACGGGTTAGGTATGTGATTTTATTAGCGAAAAGGGTGTTTCTTTTATTTAACTTTTACATAATATTCTTTTCGTTGAAAGGTATTTGGGTATTTAATTCAATAAATATTTTTATAAGATCCATTCATTTCACGATTTGAGTTCTCTAAGAAAATGGTTTAAAGAAAAGCACCGTCAAAACGAATTTGAGGTTAAGTGAACAATGCCAATTCCTCGCATCCTCGTTTTTCATTTGTTTTTATTGTGGTTTAATTATCTTTTTTGAAGCTTCGGATGTGTTCCTAAAGTTATTATTGTCATTTTACGGATTATATGTGTATCATGAATATGAAATTTTAAACTATTTTCTCAATGGATTATAAGATATGTTTTCTATACTTTGTTATCATATTTTACAGTGGCGTAATTGCGTTTTTTCTTGGATTATTTCTTAATAATCTCATTGTCGTTTTATGAAATTATATTCCTGGCATTTTAATTCAGTTCTTGAAATCAACAATTCTATGCTTTTGAATTCCTAGAAACCAAGAAACGCAAGGAAACGCATTGAAATGTCCAACCGTCTTTCATTGTTATTTAACTAATTAAAGCTTGAATTAATATTATATTTTTATTGAAGAAAATGCACTTTATCCATCGAAGAAGCAATAGTCTACTTAAAAATACTCAATGAGATTGACCTTTATTGTACTGAAAGTTCATATTCTTGAGATATAAGTATCGTGGAAGGCAAACAAAATATATGCCATCAAACATTTTTCGCCATGAGTCAGTTTCATATGTTTTCATTTACATTTCATATTTTGAAGCATTTAAAAGGATTAAAATGAAACAAGTTTTCTTCCGTAAAGAGGTTACTGATTATATGTACGTGTGTGTGACGCTTTTTTGCAACCCTACAATATCTTGCGATAAATTGGTGAAATTTGGCACTCTTATTCCGCCTCAAAATACTTTGAATATTACACAAGAGCTTATCAAAGTATTGAATTTTACATTTTTTTATTTGCCTTTATAATTTTTGTAAAATTGATTTTTCAACTAAAACTTTCCAAATAATCATAACTCAAATAAGTTGTACAGAAAAGAACTATTCCTTATGTCGATAAGAGTTGATTGACCTGTGATGTTAATATATTTGATTGAAAATTAGAAAATGTATGGTTATAATTAATGGTTTCTCTATGAAGAAGCAAAACATATATTTGCTTCTGAAGAAAGTAAAGCTGCTATAAAATGAGCAATAATATTATACAGCTTCACAGCTACTTTTTATTATATTTTTTTTTCTTCTGTTAATCCTAGAAGAACCGCTTAATTATGGCCGAGACTGACAGGCAAATTAGGGCCGCTGCTGAGAGCCTTCATGCCTCTGTTGAGTCTCACAGGAGTTCCTACTCACAAAGTGTTCATAGTATTAATACTATCAATAGGACAACGACGGACATAGTCTTCAGTGAAGACCTCATAGCGGGTGCTAGGCGCAATGAAAGAATGTCAAATGTCAGACGGTTTTTTTGCCTCTTTGTAACGTTCGATCTCCTCTTTACTTGTCTCCTGTGGCTTATATGTTTCACAGTGAGTGACCTTTATTCATTCTGGATATATTTTTATTATGAAATTTAAACAAAAAATCTTTATAATGAAGAATATTATTTCAGATTGCTGGGGAAAGTGCGAAGTCGGCATTCATTGATCAAGTGGTTCATTATAAAATTTCTACGTCCCTATTTGACATAGTAGTACGTTTAACTTAATTTCAAACTTTATTACTAGTTAGTTATCAGCTTTTAAGGCCATGTATAAGTCACGTAAACTAGTTCCTGGTGTACTTCAGGTATTTGGTGATCATATTAAGAAACCAATTAAAATAATCGTTCTTAGCAGATAATTGATAAGTGCTTTGTGCAAATTTTTGTCCATTTTATTCAAAATTAACATTAAATTCCTTTAAAATTAATTCTTTCTAATCAAAAAGATCGGCCATCCAACTATAATTTTTTTTTGCGGACGGGTTGAATCTTAATTAAAATTATTGTTGAATCAAAATCATTGTTATAAAATTGTTTATAAACAATTTGTTTACAACTAAGAAAAGCCACATTTCTCGGTGTTCAAGGCGGTAAGATATGAGTTGGTTAAGTAATACATGGCCTTAAGTTGTTTTCATGAAATAAAGAAAAATTAAAATAGGTACGAAGTTCAAAATAAATTAAGGCTTTCTTTTATCTTTTTTAGATGGCTGCAATTTGCAGGTTCACAGTTTTATTACTATTTTACGCATTGCTGCATATAAATCATTGTATCATCATAGCAGTGAGTAAATTATTTTTAGTTTTTATTATATAATTTTAAAATAAAATATTCTGCAATTAAGTTGTCTTTTTTTTGTTTCAGTTGTCCACAGCCTTAACTTCTGGATTTCTCATAACCAAAGTTTTTTTTTTCGATGTAAGTTTTCAAATATGGAACTTGATTTACGTACTTAAGGTCAAATGGAAAGCGTGATTTTATCCATATATGTATATTCCACGAAGTTTTTTGTAAATACATAAATAGGATAAATTTTGTGTAGGAGACAGGCAATGAGAAAAATATTGCGTCGTTGTCTGCCCTTCATAATTTATAATAACTTTTTTTAATATCTGACCAAAAGATAACCTTTATGTTAAATAATTAAGAACATATTCAAAGTGTTAAATAATATAAGTTTCTCATGTTTTTCAGTGGTCGCATTATAGTCAACCAGTTTTCCAAGTGCTGCTTATA
This sequence comes from Synergus laeviventris, assembly GCA_032275145.1. Classification (NCBI taxonomy): domain Eukaryota; kingdom Metazoa; phylum Arthropoda; class Insecta; order Hymenoptera; family Cynipidae; genus Synergus; species Synergus laeviventris. Next base: position 2,356,876 of record JAUESI010000029.1, read on the forward strand.
GTAACATCCTTCGTGCTGGCATGGGGCGAAGCATGGTTCTACGATATTAAAGTAATTCCTCAAGAAACATATGCTAGAGATTGGATTCTGGGTAAGATTCTTGTTCTTCAACCACGCGTCTTATATTTTTTTTTAATATTGTTACTTTTATTTTTATGGTAAATTCTGAATATTATTTTATTTAGGGTCTGTAGAATCAGAAAGGGACCCACTTCTTCAACCAAGAATCCAATCTTTGGGACAATATTCTGAAAACGTGGGTACTTTCTACACTCCTTTGGGTTCTCGAAATCCTTCAGACAATGAAGACGAAGAAGATACAAGAAATTCAACAGATTCGTCGTTTCATCCAACAACGATCACGTTTACAGATCAAAAGGTTAGTTTTTGAACTTCGTCATTTTGCTTCAAAATTTATCATCTATACACTGTCCATTTTATTCTGAAAGTCCTAATATAATATATAAGAGTATTCCCCCTCTTTAAGAACTGCTAATAGTCCAAGTGCACTCCTGGAGTGTGTGTCACGTGCGTCGCATAATTTTTATCTAATACATATATTAAAGTTTACGAAACGGATTATTCAGTCGGTTTTAACATTTCTACCACTCGCAACATGAACTTTATCAGGGATTTTTTTACAAGGCACTTAAAGAATTTTGATAAATCCGTTAAAAAATGCCCAGAATATGTAGTTAACGAGAGTGATACCATGGTGTGTTTTCATGATTTTTATTCTTTACTATCATAATATAATATGACATCGCTAGTATGTCAAGGTCAAGCTTTAATAAACGGAGTTTTGAAATAATTTTCTCAGAAAGCAGAGTACAAGAAAAAAGCGAAAGCATTGCTGAATACTTCGTCAGAGTTGCTAACATCAGAAGAATGGATTATAGACAAAAAAACACCTGATGGCGATGTTATTTCCTTTTTGCAGTCTCCAAAAGCAGGTCAAAAGATTTTTAAAATAACGGTAAGATTCAACTTTTTCTTACAATAAAAGAGGAAAACTTAAATATAACATGATTTATCCTATTGATTAATGATGACATTTTTAATACTTGGATTCGATTATATAACTTTTCCACTTCTCTTTCACCTCACTTGAAAAATCAAGATTTTATCACAAACTTAATCATAACAAAAATACTATTAGAAAAAAATCAAATTGCTGAAATTAATATTAGCTCTACTTATTTAATTGTTGTGTTCAAGGGAATTGTAAACGTTCCTGCCAAAATTATTTCGGATCATTTGTTCGAGAATGTTGAAGGAGCCTCAAAGTGGAATACTCAATTAACTGAATGTAAAAAAATTAAAGTAGGTATCTTTATGACATTCATAGTAAATATGTATTTAAAAAAATTCTCTTTATGTTATTGGAAGTTTTTTTATTTCTTTTGCAGGCAATAGACGAAAATACAGATATTGTATATCAGGCAACACCATCTTTTGGCAATGGCATGGTAACGGCAAGAGATTTTGTAATTCTTCGCCATCGGGGCAATTTTGGCCCATATTTCGTTAGTTGCGGTATGTCGATACCATTCAAAGAATATCCTTCTCGAAAGAATTACATTCGGTAAGGAATTTCAAAATTATTCTCTCTTGTATATAAAAATAGTTTATAAAAGTTTTTTTCTTATTTTAGTTTTTTATTCTATTTTTTATTTTATAATTGGTAAAAGGGATGCAATGTAGACTTTGAATTGATTATGCTAAAACTGGAAACGTCAAACACTTCCAATATCCAGTTTCATTGTCCACTTCATGCATTCTGATGTGGCATTGAAAGCACTGTGTTTCAATGGTTTCAATGATTCACGTTCGACAGTAATTATTCATTTCACTTGCTGAGCCTGTGTTCCTTTGTACGCTTTGGTACATAAAGCATTGCTCGAGAAATAGAATCTCATGAGTACATTCCATGTTTGATTTGGAATGTGAATACCATAATTGACTAAGTAGATATTTGTTTTTAATTTCGTATAAAATCTGAGAAATAATTATCATACTAGAAGTCGTTGCTATAATTAACAAAGAATTTTATCGTATTATCGATTTTATAAATAAATCTGAATAATAATTTTCCATACACTTTTTTGTTCATATCTAGAGGAGATACACTTATCGGATGCTTCGCAGCTGAGGATCTTCCAGAAGGTGACAGATGTCACTTTACCTGGATCCTGAACACCGATTTAAAGTTACAATGGATACCACAAAAATGGATAGACAACTTATCAGTAAAAGCTCTCGGTGAATTCATCGAGCTTTTGAGGAATCATGTTCAAACCTTGAGATTATGACCAATCTTTGGAGGCCAGGTGAGCCTTCAGTGCAAAAGAGATAATATAAACTCTAGTAAAAATGATTTTACCAATTGCTCAAAAACCCCTGAAATAATTCTTGTGTGAAAAAGGACACTATAGATGAATTTTTTTTTGGGAAACATGGCATTGTATTATATCTTCATGTCTTCTCAGATATGCTTACTGATACTATTGATATTTATCAGATTCTTCATTGTATCCTATTACATACAATGTTTACCGATAGACAAAGACTAACTTTTTAAAATCTAAATACGTATCATTGATGTGATCTACATTCCTTCGATGCAACAGAGATATAAAAAAGAATTAGACTTCAGTGTACTGAGGACAAACTTTAAATTGTATAATATATATTATAAATTTATTATTAATGCATGTTTATGATAGCTTTCTTTGTATACAAAATTAAATATTTAGGAAAGAAAAACTTTCATAATTTGTCTAAGTCAGTCTTTGAAAGTGAAAATAGTAAGCATCAAAAACTGATGCTTTTTTATCAATTGAGGATATTAAATTGTTTGTGCAAATTAAAAATTAAGAAAATTTATTGGAATCGGAAACAACTAATTTTTAATATTTATTATGAATTTTGTTACTGAAATTGTTCTGAAATGAAATTGGGTATTTTCGATTTCTTATTAGTTTGAGAAAGAAATTTTAGTCAAGCATATCTGCACTTTGCATTTTCATACTGAACTTGTGTTAAATTATGTGATAACAAAGTATGATGACTTTCATACGAGAAACGGTTTTTAGAGCAGTAAAAATGTAGTTAAATGTAAAGATTCCATATAATAATTCTCAAATTATGACATATAGACACTTTTGTACAGAAAAAATATATTAATATAATTTTATTTCAACATTTTGATTGAAAAGCACATTGATATAAATTATATTCTATACAGAATATTAATGAAAATTATTTTCCATTCATAATCTGAGCTGTCTTTTTTTTAATTGAATTCATTCCATTTCTTTACTGGTATTATGATGGATTATTTTGTAAACTCGTTAATAATCGACCAGCGAACATGTAAAAGGGATTTTGCGTCAAGCTTAGTAGGACTTATTTTTAGTTGCGTCTGGACAGAGTGAAAGTTCATAAGATCTCGATTACGCAGCTTCTGCCTAAAATAAAATCGCGTTCATTTTCATGTTTCACTACAGGCACTGTGTTAATAAACACAATTAAAATTAGGACTATTCAATTACAAATCTGAGTTTTCCAATCAACTGATAAGAAAAATTTTAATTCTTTACAATTTTATTAGAACAAAAATCAGTGTCTATTTTTTGTATAAAATTAGGATTATACTATTTTTATTTTATAATCTAAGATTAATTGAATCCTTGTGGATTTTAAATCTTCAGCACAAAGGCGAAAGTAGTCGCTTGAGGGATTGATGTTATAAATGGTTCATTATGTGTAAATAATTAAATTAAATATAGTCTCATGGTGCAGTTTGCATTCATAAAGAAATATGTTATTCTTTTTTTTCCAACTGTAGTACTTTTTTAATTCTTATACTAATATTCTGTAGTGTATACAATGACTGATGATTCTTCAGCGATTAAATTCTGAAGGATTTAAATATAGAGAATTAAACATTTATAATGGAACATCTTTAAATGAATAATAGTTAAAACCTTCATTATTTATTAGATTACGAGTTCCATCCGCAGATTGGCCGCAGCAGTAATTGAAACAATACCCAATGAAGTTGGAGAGTCGTGAATTCTAATGAAGCTAAAGTAGAACGATAATTGCCTGAAACATGTGCGAATCGGCTTTCGAAACATGGAGCGTGGCTATAATTTAAACCATGTATATAATTGCTATCTACCTAATTATATATCCTATATATAGGTCTTCATTTTATCGTAGATACGCACAAGAATTAGCTGAGCGTTTCGTTAGCAATTCGTATATGCGAATCGTTAGTACTTCACAGTTCGTTATGAGAATTGAGGATAATCATGGATAAACAAATAAGAATTTATAGGAATTTATATTTATAAGCATCATTAGTAGTAAAAAGTAGTAAAAGAAGTATTTCTAGTTGCAAACTACGTGTACTGCACATATTTTATTTCCTGGTAAATTTAATCTCTTTGTGATTAAACTCAAAAAGCGCGTCAACATTTGAATGAAATTACTTTCGTATTATTTTTCATTGATGCGTTTCATGACTTTTATTTTCGTAGTTGAACATTTAATTACATTCACATTTTGAAATATTTTACTGAAAAATTACTTTTTTTTTTAGTAATTATGTCACTGATTCAAGTCTAGGAAATAATTATAGAAGAATAATTATGGGAAAATCATTATTCTAATATATAGGTATCATTTATTCCGAAAATGATTTTCCTATAATTTATCTCGTGATTGTGGAAAAATAATTATAGTAAAACCATTATAGGATAATAATGAATATTTTAATATTATTTATTGCTGTAATTATTTTTTCTTATAATTTCTTCGGGATTATAAGAATTAGTTTTAGAAAATAACGGTAAAATTAACGCGTTAATTTTGAACAGTAACGTGTCTAACACTGATCATTATAGTGTATTAGATTTATTATATAAATGGATTTATGTTTTTCGATAAAGCATCAAATTAGATGATAAAACTTTTTCCAATGATAAATTTGCAAATCTGACTGCCGGAATATAATATTCAGCGGGATTTCAGGAGCGGCGAGGGTGCATCTGCGCAGGGATCAGCATCAGATCCGCCAATTTTCACGCAGACACAGTCAACTTCATCAGTCGGTTTCGCGCTTCACGCGTGTGACGACGTTTTTGTCAAACGTTATCATCAAGAAGAATTTACTGACAGTGTCAATCCTTAACGTAGTTCCGCAAATACTTTGATCCTTAAGGATATCACTATCCTGGCAAATCCTTTGCCAGGATCCCTCTTGGGAAGAAAAGTTCCAGCGCGTGAAAAAAGTGCAGTGCTAAGGAACATGATTTGCTGGAAATGGTATGTTGAAACATATCACATTTCATAACTATAAATTTACTAGAGTAAATAAAAATTCGTTTTTAAAAGGGTAAACATTGCAGCGTAAAATTCCGCAAACAAAATGTAATTATCTTTATGCGTTCTAATGATACATTTTCAACAGAATTTGCTTCAATCTTTCCGTGAATATGAATATAGTAAATAAAGTCATTGAGACGAGAAAAAGGGAAACAAAAACAAGTAGTAATTGAGCAATTAGTTACAGAACAAATAACAGGTATTATACGTAAGTATAATAACAAAATAAGATAATGAATCCTTATTCTGTTTATAAAATTTCAGTTTTCCGGGTTGAGTCATACGTTGATTTATTTTGATTTGCACAATTTTTTTTGGCTCAAAAATTACCATTAATCTCCAATGTAATATGTCTTCTCGAATAAAGCCCTCTATATCACGTAAATACAATTTTGAGGAATAAAAAAAAAAGAAGTTTATACATCTCGATTTATTTGACTGAAAAATACTTTTATTTATATATGATCATTTATAATAATAATAATATGTAACAGAGAGTGTAAAAGTATACTTTCTAGATTTTCAAAAATAATTTACATTTTATGCTCTCCGGAACCTTGAATTCCTCTCTAGAAAATTAAGAGTTTGATTAATAATTACTTTGGTTAATTATGTAAATGAAGATTTATATTAAACAAGAAAGTATAATTAAATTAAAGTGAGTGGTAAGAAGAGAATTAAGGTACATTTTTTTCTTACATGCGACATATGCTCTCTTTTGCCCAACCCTTCATTTAATAATAATTAGAAGACGTGTCTAATTACTTATAGGGTTCTAAACTTGGCATATGTGTACGTGAGTAAAAATGAGTCAAATTACTCTAAAGCTCTTAATATAAATATTTTACGTCCAATCTACTCATATATACTTTGTACTAACTTTGTGCTTTTAAATTAGGTAAATTATGCAAAAAAGGATTGATATTTCACGGTCTACTATTCTATTAATTATTTTTAATATCTACTCTGCGTTTCTATGCTATTAAGTTATCATTATATTGTTTTATTAAAGATTATATTCAAGCAATTTCTATGACGCAATCAATTTTTCGATTTTAGCCTTGATTTAGTCTCTTAAATCGAGATCTAATTAAATTTTCACGTATACATTCCGTATTCCGATAAATGCGTTCGGATTTTCTTTATCCTCAATAGAACATTGACAGGCACAGCAACAACCTGGACTTGATTAATGATAATGGGAATTGGTGCTCTATTACAGTCTTCAAGCATCTGGGACGTCTTTATTTACAATTAAAACCTTCTAATTATCTAGTTTTTGTTAATTCAATTTCATTATAAATTCTTCTGTTTTCATTCCAACTTCCAGTAAGGATTTTCAGTGATTATATTATTTGAATAAAATTGATTCAGTTTTTGAAGATATTTATTATTATTTCTCTGTTTATCTGAAATTGTTCTCTTTTCTTGTGAAAAGAATTTCACAAAAGATCTGAGCAATGTCTAGGCCTTTCGTTTTCAATCACGAAACTACATTACGGCAGTATCCTCAAAATATTTGAAGTAAAAACGTTCTTGTAATAACTGTACTGTAAACAGAAAACGCAAATACTCAACCATACGGCACGCGAAATGGTTTTCGTGTTCTTGATCTTAACTTGTAGGATGTTCTTCTAAATTTGTATCCAACAAGTTATATCTAGACTTTCCGAGATGTTGAAAATATCATATTTATTATCATTAACAAAGTGATTTTATAGGACTATTTTCCAAATATTAGTTTTCCATTTCTATCATAAACATTTTCATTTTTAAGTGTAAACTTATCTTAACAGCTAATAGGTTTAATTAAAGATCGACTAATTTATTGTAAATATTTTGCAAAAATGACAGAATGAATTTGCAAGTTTAAAATTAGAATCTTTTTTAATTCATTCTTTCAATCCACACAGAGTCAAATTTATTGCTGGAACAACAGAGCTGCGTGAGAAGATAGGAACCAAAGTTATAAAAGGTTAAATTGAGAAATTCAAATAGGAAATTCAAATAATCAGTGTGTAAATTTCTTATAAAGAGGGGAAATTGGCTCTATTTTTATTGGTTTAATCAAATGTATTCCTGGAATAATTTTCTTATTGAAAAATTCCAGTAGACGGAAATATTTTCTGATTCAATTTGACATTGATTTTTCTTATTTCCAACTTCTTAAAATAAGTTTTTTAAAAGTGCATTCCGAGGATCCAGGACAGAATATAGAAAAGAAATTAATTTCTCCCTTTTAGAGACCTGTTACTGTGTTGTTGAGAAATATTATTATTTTTTTATCCTTTTGTTTCAAGAAGCTTATAAAAAAGCCTTTTTAATTAAAGTAAATCGAATTGGACTTTAATTTTTTTTAGTACATTCTAAAGTAAAGGTAAATGTTTTCCCTAAGGCTTAACTCATTCTGTCAACTGCATGACTTGTATTACGTAAACCATTTTATGATTGTAAAGAATGCTGATAGGAGTAAAAAAAATATACTCTTATATCATGATTTTGCCAAGCAAACAGTTTTCTTTCAGTTTTTTACTGAAAAACTTGATTAACTTTCGGTTTTACAATTTTTTATCCTAAAATACAGAAACAAATTCGAAAATGGCCACATAATTTTTTAATTTTTTAAGTATCTTCACTTTATCATTATTGTCTCCTTTCAGGTTATTAGGGTCTTCCTTAGTGTCAAGTTTCATGGCCATTATATTATCGCAAGGTGAAAATGATATCAGGTCGTTTATTTATGAAGCTTGAATTTGTAAAGAGAACAACAAATTTCACTTGAATTTGATACTATTATTAATTTATTATTGCCAATTAATACACCTTACAAGAACTAGTATTTAAAATCTGTTGCCAAGAATTTTGGGCGTTCATTCTATATGGTGTATTTCAATTGTGATCATTTCATGAACACTGCACTACCTCAACAAATATTAAATTAAATTTTATGAATTTACTATAAATATTTTGAAATCTCGACAATCTAAACAATATTGGTATTTCTGATTTTGAAGGGGGCGTCACGAAAGATTTTCCCCAAAGGCGCCACATAGGCTAAGGCCGGACTGCATTTTGATTTTTGGTTAAATTCTCAGGATGTGCGATTCTGTGGTAATAAAGTTCTATTTTATACTTGACTCGTCATTTACAAATAAAATTCGTGTACGACTTGTCTTTACAAATTTTGTTACACCTCTTTTCATAGGTTTTTTCCTGGGTCTTCCGGCGTTCCGAAAATTCTCATTGGCTAGTGGCCAGATCATTCATTTTAAACGACATCGTGAAGCAATTGATCTTGTTCACACTCTGCTGCATCAATTAAATAGTACATTACTCTCATTCCATTGTCTGGAATTTTTCTATATTGATTATTGATTATTGATTGATTATCAGTTAGAAAGAGATCATCATCGTAATAAGAGATTGGCATGATCGAATATCTTTTTTATTCGTCGCTTATTACGGTTTGATATTTTATTTTATTACGTTTGATAGATTGAGCGAAATGAAAATGTAACTGAAAGAAAGGTTTACTCTGATGTCATTCTCATTTAATCGTGCACTGCATTCTACCAGGTGTGTTTCAACAGGTTGTCTTCTTCTGTCACTTTTTTCTCCTTATTTTTATTTCTTCATATCTTCCTTTTATTTTGAGAAGAAAAATTTGCGTTCTATTAATTTATCCCTCTTTAGGAATTTTTTTTCTTTTTTTTTTTTTGTAGCACTTTGTAGTTTTTGAAGCACTCTACTGAAGAGATTTCAATGGACATGCGCTATACAAGTATGTGTTGTATGTAATAGAGATATTATTTCTTTATTATAAACTGTCCCTGCTGCTCCAAATATTTCAATAACAATAATTTGTTCTTTTCCTTACAATTATTATTATTCAATTTACAAGATTAGGTTATTTCTTTTTTAAGCAAAATTTATTTCCTCTGAGGTGATTTATTCAAACTGAGGAATGCTATATTTGCTTTGAGAGATTGGTTATATTTGGTTTGCTTATTTCTGTAGAATTTATCGACGCAAGTTCCTTTCGGAAAGAGAAAAGCCAGGTTTAACTTTAAAAGTGTGGAAGGGAAAATTCGAACAAGTGTTTTGCATTTTAAGTTCGAAGGTTTTACTTTTCTCTAACTCATTTGTAACTTGCACGGTTCCTGTCTGATTTTAAACAGATTTTAACAGCGTCGGCTTGGGATCGAAAAGTGGCCTGGGAAAAATACACTAGAGCGGCCCACCCCCCTCCTTCCTTATTAAATAAAACTGGAAACTGTTCCTTAAAACATATTACACGTTTTCTGAAATAATTTCGTAATTCGTTCTGTGAAATATTTCTCTAATTCCAAGATAATAATTTCATAAAGGCCAAGATTTTTCTCATGGGAATATTTGCAAATGTTTTATTCTAACAAAAAGGAAAGCTTTCTTCGATCAACGGCTATTATTACATACATTTTTTTAACGAAGTTATGTTTATTTTGAAGTTATATATATATACTTACTAAAAACAACTCATTATTTTTCCTTTCCGTAATTGTCTTAGGTAGGTTAAAAAGAGGGATATACCTACGTCCCAAGGGTATGTCAGCTCTATGGGTCGTGCCCCCCCCCAACCCTTAACTCTAGCCTTGTATACATTTCTTTGTCTACTAGTTTCACTCCTTGTCTTTCGATCGTTCTCACCCCCTTTTCAAGGTCATTCGACGGAGGTATCGTTACTATGGCAACGCACGAGCCCAGAATAACGGGCAACCCCTTTTCATCCCCTTGCTACCTTCTCTTTCCACGTGTGTAGTATACCTTCGTATGGTAGGAGTGACAGTGTAACAATTGCATAATTCCGCTCGATTCGCACCGACAGTGTTGGTTGAAGCGGTCATCAGTCCACCCTTTTCGCGCTAAGCGATTTATTTCAAATCCGCAACTTGTTAATAAATTCGAAACGAATTTCAATTCAGCGCTTGACACTCTACAACCATAATATACTATATATGGTATATAACGCGTTACCGCTATCGGTACTAAAAACAGTAACTTTTCCCGATAACGCGCTAATGTCAAACACTGAATTTCATATGTGACTCTCCCAATTCCTCACCCACTCTCGAGGAGTTGATTCCCTATAAAATTCATTCTAAAGTACGTACCAAATATGTGGAATTTGAAATTATTTCGAGGGATTTCCAACACATGACTGTGTGATATCTGTGCTGAACCCCTTATCCCTTTTTATGGTCACGTGATACATGGATGGCCACGAATATTGGAATGGAGAAATATTTTTCGTTGATTCGATTTTTTGAGGCTGAGGCAGATTATCACATTCATCACATTTATCAGAGTCGAATTCAATTATTAATTGCGTCATGATTTGTTGATATTTTTTTTAGTTAGGGCTTCTTGCTGTTTGTTTATTATTTTAGAATAATATTAAAATGATGACTACCTTTCGAAGATATTGTTTAAATAATAAGGTTTCATAGTTTCGGAAAAAAAGCAACTTTACTCTTTTTAGAAAGAAAGTGTCTGCTTTTGTTAATTCCAGAGTATTATTGGTTCTAAATTGAAAACATTTTTCTTCCTTTGTTTCGAAATTCCTAATTCTCATTGTCGCTGAGATTAAGATTAATTCGTCGAATACCAATGAGTAGATCTCAGTGCCAACGGACCACCTGTATAAACCACGACCACAGCCAAGCCGCTGTCGTCGCTTTCCTTGTTTCTTTATTTCGTATTTGTATGGTTGCATGGGTGTTCATGTGTAAATGGTCGCGACTAATCGACCATGTGAGAAACATGTCTCTTGGTTCATAGTTCCGTTGTCAACTGCTAATATGATAGCGCCGTATATATATATTTATATATGCAAAAGCGATTTTTGAATTTTAGTAGGAGGAACTTTTTTTTTCCTCAATTGAAACAGTTACTTTGTGACTCACTTTTTGAATTAAAATGCTGATCTACTATGAGAAAAGATGTATACCTATTTGAATATGGACCTCATAAATCACCGATGTGACGCAAAACCTTCACTGGAAGAAATTCGCTTCAGGCATAAAGCCATAAATAATTCATTCCTATTATCCTGAAACTACTGCAAACTTGACTTCTAATTTATTGATATCATTTTTAAGAATACATAAAATCTCAACCCCTGATATTTTTTTAACTAGTTTTTTTTTCATTAGAAAACTTAGCTTATAAGTTGTGCGATATCGACTGATTAAATTACTTAATGCTTCTAAGATTATGTATATTGTTAGATTTTAAAAGTGTAAAAATAATTCAAGTTTTAATAATCTTGCAGTAAACTATAAACTTTTCTAGTTACTTGCAAAAGGGAAATATAGAGGTGAGGATAAATCTTGTCTAAAATCATGTCTAAATCATCTCTGCCTGATATATTGCGCCAATTAAATATATAAAATTATAGGGAAGTGGATATATTTTGTAAATTTCTATAAAATAATTTTCAGAGTAAATTCAAACTCCTTCGACAGCTTTTAGAATCTTTTATAAATTGTAAAAAAAAACTCCTGTACCGTCTCTTTTAGGACAGTAAACAGAATTTTAACATATTTAGAGACCCCTATTTTATGCGAAGCGCATAATCGCCTAAGGTCTCAGAATTGCAGAATTTCACATAAAAATCCATTAAGAGCAGAAAAAATGGTCTCTATACATTTATTTTATCAGTTTTATCACATTTTATCTTTCCTATGCTTTTTCTTTAAACACACATTGAAAAAAAGCGCGTTTTACGAGCCAAAACCCTCTTAAGAAGTTGAGTAATAAAAATTCTATTAAAAGTAACACTGAAACCATAATGAAGAAGGAAACAAAATTGTTGACTCATTCAATTGGACGTGTAAACTTTCTCATCATTTTCGTCCTCCCGCAAAATACGTCAACTTAAGTTGACGTATTCGTGCAAATAATGTTGGCAGCAGAACATCAACAACTGAGACAACTCAAGTGTAGCACGTGAGCCAACACGTGCTCGATTTATGTGACGTGATTGTTAAGAAAAGCATAAATGCAAAGTCTCAAGACACCTTAAAAATTTTTATTTTAGCTTTGTTATAGACTTTAATGAATCGATAGAAAAATTTTTGAATTAAAAAAACATTTTACCTCTTAGAAAGCACTTAGGAGTTGGTCTAGTCATAAGTAAAATAATATAAAGTATATGAAAATGACAAGTTATACTATTTTATATGGATATGATTCGCCAACGTTTCCATTTACTCGATTGCGATCACAGCTTACGGGGGTGTTTTTACATCATCTTTTTATCGTCTCTGATCATTACGTATTAGATACTATCAAACTACAATTTATTTTTTACGGTCGAAGCTGTTATATGAAAAAGCGATGTCTACTTGGCTAGACGAAAATGCGATGTTAATTAATCGGAAAGAAAAGTAGGTAGAGTAAAAGAAATAGTATGATTAAAAAATCTGATCTCTTAGGAATCAGGAAAGAAATTAAAGATAAATCAAGGCTCTTTTGTTTAAAAAATATAGAAGTTTTGTATCGGATATATAGAAGAATTTATTTAAGTAGCGCTTATATACTTTCGGCAGTTCGGTACTCTGCCAAAGAAATTTTCCTCTATCGAGACACATGACATCTCCAGTAGCTCATCCTGTTATTGGGCACCCTGACCTTTTGATGTATGATCCTAAAACTTGTGGAGAGAACTTTGCTTTTATGGTTCTAAAATGGGTCAAATCGCGAAGGATGTGTTAACATGAAATTTGAACTAAGAGAGTAAAATTTCAGTGATTTAAATAGGTAAATACAGAATTTGCTCTCTAAATCACGGATTTAGTTTTAAGAGAGTGGCGTTTTAAATACCTCAAATTTTTAGAAAAAATACAGATATAATTTAATGAAACAAATTTAATACTATTTTTGTGAGATGAGTGTGCAACTTGTTTCTGCAGAAAAGAGGAACAATGCAAATTGTAGCTTTTGTCTCTTCCTGACCCAATTGTATAAACTGCATCATAAAATCTTAGTGAGAAACTTGAAAAGTTATTCTATTAAAGTTACGATGGCTAGGATGAATCTTAAATTTAAACTTATTAAAATGTATCTTGTGAATTTTTGCATTAACTGCTAGTTTCATTCAACTATTGAATGTACAAGAAAATAATAATTCATGCGCACTATATTTCAAGCTTATCTGGTTCGTATGAATTTTGCAAGCTGGAAAAATCGCATTATTTACTCGAGATTCATTTTATCTTAGTTTCATAATTTATGTGCTAAACATTATGCAAATGAATTTTTTAATTGAACTTTAAAGCTGACGTTGTATTCTTTTTCAATTAAATAACCTGAAAGATTGTATATAAACTAAGAATAGAGAAATAGGAAAAAGAGACAAATAAGGGTATTTGAGGTTTGATGAAGATAAACGATACTCAACGTCTAAATTGAAGAGAGTTGAGGTGTTTAGACGTGTTCTAAAGTGGATGAATGTGTTCCGGGATGGGACTGAGAATAATGAGAAAGAACTGAAAGGAAAAATTGCATAAAGTACGAGGGTCGAAAACTCTATACATCTCTATCACTAAAATTTTAATGAGTTTTTTTAATAACTATATTTAAAGACCCTTATTAAATATATTACTCGAACAAAACAAGATTCATTCATAATAATCTATTTTCCATTGCATAAATTAAAGATTTCCAACATGTTGAAAAAATTTTCTCTAACTATATTAGAAAATTGAAGCCCTCTTTTGGTGTTAAATAAGCTCCTGAAGGAAATAATTTCTTGAGCACACAGTGCACACTTCAGAATCTTTAGATGAAATTCCGTGTTTTTGACGGCTGCTGACACAGAAAGCTGCTAAAAGCTTGGCTTTAAATGCTTGGAAAATCCCCGTGGAGGTTTCGTTGCTCGACAGCAGAATCTCGTTAACCTTACCTAACACAGCCGAACTTAAGCGACCCAAGAGGGTCTCTTTTAACCCTCCTCTAGCTCGCTATCCTACGTTTTCGTGACGACCTATCGAATTAAATTGTTGCACTTCAATTGGATCCGTTTGTGCCAGCCGTTAAACTTGCTGGTAGTTATACGACCTCCTGGGACAGGGAAGGATAAATTCAGGGAATACTGACACAATATAGGGATAGTAGGATGCGAAATTACAACCGAATCCGGTTTCCACGAATTATTGGCTGATACCCTCATAAAGTGTTAGAAACAAGGGAACTTGATGTTAATTACCAACAAAATTTTAGAGCTCCATTATACTGATTCAATTTGAATTTGATGAAGGCATACCTGCCAATAAAATCAAAAATACCCTAAAATCGTGACTTGTACTTTGTAAAGAAAAAAATAAGGTTTTTTCTATCGATCAGAATGATATTCTCAATTTTATACGGGTTTCACAAATCACGACTTTCCAAAGAGCTCGTAAATATTGTCTGGAGCGTGAATTGTTCAGCGATGCACGTCATACCCTGCGTTATTGGAAATATCACACGAGTTTTCCCATTTTGGTCATTCGTCACGTTTTTCATTCGTAAACTAGGTTGTTTTCCTTGCACTCATGCTTTGAGCTCAGTTGTAGAAGCAAAAAAACCAAGTTTCCAACAAAGGAAAATACCGAAAATCTAAAAAATATTGATATTTCTTATACACAGTCATTAAAAAGTCATTTCTAGATTTCTATCCTTTAAAAATTCCCTCATAAAATTGTTTAGTGCTTCTTTTTACGATTCGTTTTGTAAAAGCGGAGTCTTGCTTTGAAGTCGCAGTATATATTATACATTATACTATGTGTGTTATAAACTTCGTGCGCTAAAGTCTAAACAGCAAGCAGTTTTCCTTTTATTACGAACAAGTTTTTGCGGCTCTATAGTATGCCGTACATGTATTTAATATCGCTGTCGTGGCAAGCATTTAGACCGAAAGTCGAGTTATTTACTTTCTCGTAGTGAAAATAATACCCATTATCCGACGCCTACTAGATCCCGCACGTCTTGTACACGAAAGAAGATTTAGAAAAAAGAAAGATAGATGCCCCATTCAGATATAATGCACTGTAAATAACTCCCCTAGCCTTTTTTCACTTAATCCAGTTTATCTTCCATACTGGTACTCAACTTCAATTCACACATTTTACATAATATGCATTGTACATTTTTTTATTCTAATAACGCAGAATATTACAAACAGAATATAAAAAGTTGTGAACAAAGATCATCCAAGTACCTAGAAAAATGTACCTCTATTTACCTCTCTTTTACATAGAATTGACATCCTTTTTCCCTTTTTCACGTAGTTTAGCCTCCAGCGACGCATATTAAATAGAATCTTGTACGTGCAAGTAAAAGAAGTATTTTCGCGTTCGTAATTGGCAATCAGTATATTCCCTCCTCGGTTAAAGTGCCTATAGATAATAATAATGGGCAAGTGGGCGGAAACGCTGCAATGAAAGGATTCTCGAGGACGTCTCTAAAAATTTATTGAAGTCACATTTCGTCTCGTGACCTAATTTTAGCAAGTAGGAAACTCAAGCTTTATCTCTGTAACTTAAGTTTTATCTCTGAAACTTAAGCTTTATCTTCCTAATGACCGAAAGAAAGGAGAGTGCTATTTCTAGAATACGTATACCACAAGTCTTCCAGAATAGCCATTCAAGCCTTTCGGGATTTTTCGAAGGAAGAGAAATCCCTTTAAAGTCCCTCGAATTTCCATGGAGGTTGGAAACTGGCTCATCTTTATGCAATGTACCAGAGTGTTCCTTATTCGCTGCGATAAAAGGTGAGAAAGAGAGAGATAGAACGAGTTATTCCAGCGGTGAGATATATACGATTTCAGAGAGGAAAAACGATGTACGTGAAATGACCCAAAGTACACGCAAGAATTTATTTTCAAGGAATTCTGTCGGAAATTGCAATCCAAGAAAGAGAAAATTTATTACTTTTTTTTGCTATAGGTAAATATACATACCTTCTTCTTCTAAGTTTTTCGCAAGGAAATATGTGACTTTTTTTTCTTGATTTTGATGAGTTCTGATTTTATTTAATGAAAAATAATTGTTAAAAATAACGATGTCTTCCGGTAATATTTTACAACACTGATATTCTTCTCTATGGTATAATCCTTAATAAAAAAATCTTCTAATAAGGTGTGAAATTGCCGGAATTCACATATAAGTATTTCGGACGGTTAGTATATATATATATTGATTCCTTCCTGTATCCTTCTCTCTCTCTCTCCCAGGATATCCTTCCTCTCTTGATAAATCATTATTACATCTTCTATTATCGATTTTCAAATCTTCCTAAATTATTATTTCGTTTTGACGCTACTTTTGATGACAGGATGACCCGGAAACGCGAACACGTGCGGACCAGAAAATCGTTACTAACGCCTATTCTTGACTTCCTGCAATTCCGGATTAAGAGCAAACCAGGGAGGGTCGAGAAAGTCCTGCTATTCTGATTTCCTTTCCTTAGGGCATTTCTCCAGTTCTATATTTCATTCAAAAAAACAAACTCTGCTCGAATTTTATACTCACATAAATTAAGAATTTTATTTTAAAAATTTTATATATTTTATGGTAAATAATGGTGATTTTTCAATGAAAAAAGTAGTTATAAATTTTAGTTGGAGAGAATATAAAAAAAGTAATCATGTAAATATAAATGATAGTACTTTATTTAGGTATATGCTGCTTTGAGAGTAGATGCAGGCTCGTTATAGAAATCGTGATGAGAAGCGTCATAAATAAAATTGACGTGGCAACGTTACCGTTATTTGTTGAATGTCATCAGCACAATGGATAGTAGCCTATATATTTTTAATTAACACACTCATTCAATTTCTCTTTTTCTATAACCATTCGGTCTTGTTCTATCCCTTTTTCCCTCTCGCCAAACTCGGATGTCAACGATGTTTTATATTATATTTAAAAATATTTTCTGTTTTATTTTATTTTTCAAAATTTAGTTCACAATTTCGGAAATTTAATTTAGACATAAAATTATGAGATAGACCAAAAATATTATTTTAAGAGCTGAATTTTTACCTACTATACTAAAAATGTGTAATTCAGACTACCATTTTCCCATTTCAAATCAGTTTGCCCGCAATAGAAAATCTTTTTTGAGTTAATACGTCATTAACTATAGATAATATCAATAGTTGATAATATTTAACCTTTTAAAATAGATATTTCGGATTTTAGAAACAAATGTGTACCTTATTTTTATATAAAAGAAGAGGAAAAACAATATATATATATATATATATATATGCGAAAGAAAATTAATATCATTTCGCATATTACAACAAAAGAGATTATTTGACCTTTCTGCACAAATCTGATGTAGAAAACTTGGTGTAGAGTTCCATATGTTATGAAAGGTCTGGGAATCAGTTGTAGAAGTATAGAGAAACACGGTAAAAGGCAATCCAATTATCCCGGTTTGTTATCAGGTATTACGAATTATAATTTTCTTATAAAGTACATAATATTTTCAGAAGTTCCCAACAAAGTTCAGCAAGCGTATATAAAGAAACGTGGAAAAAGTCATAACTCTGTGTGAGTTTAATCGAGTATAGGTATAGTTAAAATGTCATTTCAAGTTGCATATCCCTGGTTAACTTTAGAAGTCTTTCGCCCGGCTTCAGGCTTTTCGAGTTTAATGCAGTTTCACTCTACTTTTCTTTCTGGCCTCACAAAATAGTTTATATGATTATAAAGAAAATATTTTCAGAAAGTTCTATAACTGATATTGATAAAAATTAAAATTGATCGCTCTAGTGACGAAGCTCATAAATGCCTGCTGTGGATAATTGTTTATAAAATAAAAAATTATTTATTGTGTGTGTGTATTTCATTAACTCAGTTAAAAAAACGGTTTTTGTCTTTAACTTGTTCAAATTCATTCACTTATTTGTTTATAAAAAATTCAATTCATTTTTAAACAAAAGCTATTACAACTTTTCTGGATATTTGCTTCATTGATTCTAGATATTTCAGATAGAATCGAAAATTTGTTTAAAAAGCGGCCATGAGGGATTTATGCGGAATCTTATTAGCTTTAGTTTAAAAATAACGTTCAAATCGGTTGAAAAACGGCTTCTGAACATCAGTTTGTCCAAAAAAATCTTTTTTGTCCCGCTGTGCGGATACGTGGAATTAGGAGCAGAACGACAGTATATAAAAAAAATCGAATATTTTTTGTATTGTTTTAGTCCGTTTTATTCATTTTCCGTTTACTTCATTTTGTAAATAAAGTTAAAATAACTGTTGCACAATTTGGCTGGAACCATAAAATGAATTTGGGTTATGAATGCAATCGATATATATGTGCTTAACTAAAACACAGTTTTGTGTGATCGTAAAAGCAGCTTACGGGTATTGAATGCAATATCCATTATTCGTTCACTTGCACGCAAATACACGGTCTCCATGGCATATTTAAGTAATTTCTGCGCCAATCGGCATTTAACGAGCACTTGAGAAGAACTTCGGCGGCGAAGAAGAGGGAAAATATTTTGTTCGCTTATTATTCGAGCGCTGTATGTAATAAACTCGTCCTATATCAACCTGACTTTATTAAATATTGCTCTGCTCGTTATTGCGATTATTATTATTTTCGCCTGGGAGACAGGCAATAATTGTATCAGAGAATATTACTTCCTCCACAACCGAGAGGTATATTTTTGAAGATGTAATTTTATACATCAGACAGATAGTAAAATAGTGTAATGTTCTATTCAAGTTGTATTAACATTTTACTTTGCTATAAAAGTCTTTTTATCTTGGTCATAAATAACAGCAGCTACACATTAACGATTTAATTAAGTCTCATGCTTTTTCAAATTATTGTTTAATACGTCAACATTAAACGAACTTTTTATATTTTAAATGATACCTTCAAAATAAGATCTATAGTAAAGGTTTCTGTGAAAGAAATATTCTCTATGATTACTTGAAGGAAAGGGTAATTTTCTCATTCATATTTCCACTCCACTAGACTAGTCTCTAAAGCGAAGAACGTAGTTAATGATGAAAGCTTCGGTAAATATGCTTACTATCAAGTATGAACTGAGTAGAGTGCAAGTTCATTCCAGAAACGATAAATTATTCATGTTTCATTACGTTTATGCATTTTGGTGTTCTATCACTTGAAACTATTAGTGATGTCATTTCGTTTATTTTATAAACTTATGATATGAATATTCTCATATAAACTAAATTTGCTTTTGTGGTAATTATCATGGTAATTACCATAAAAGAAAATTTAATTTCGTCAACTTTACGCTCACAACAAGAAATATTTTTTGCTAAAACTAGATAAATGGACTGATTTTAGTGAAAAATATTTATTATTGTAAAGATAAAGTTGGTGAAACTAAATTGTTCTTGTGGTAAAGTATCAATACACACTTTGCATAAATTTTGTAAAACTGTAAAACATCATGAATATATTAAATAGAATGAGAGAGAGCTTTGTTAGAAATACTGTGTCTATATAGGTACCCATGTAAATTTATTCGACTAATTGTAAGCGAAGTATAATAAATTTACCCTACTACTTCTCGTTATATAAACGTGACACATAACTGTGTCAGGCAATGTGAAATTTGGCACTTTTATAAACGCAGAAGAGACGATAAAATCCCAACGGCGAAAAGTCAACTGGAATACTTTTTGTCGTCGAGAAGCGATAATTACAAAAAAAAAAAACAAAACGATTCAAGTTTACAATTCAAGAGTTAGAATATTAAAAGATTACCTTTGTCAGCCGAAAAACGGCATTGACTACTTGGTAGAGCCTCAACGTTAAGTGGAAAAGGCAGAGCACAGTCAGACCGGATAAAAATATTAAATTGTTCTCGGAAATTTCGATATACCTAATTTTCATTTGGAGAACATTTATTTCAAAAAAATATTGAACACAAAATTCCGCTTTGTCGTATTTTCTCAGATCTTTTTTACAATGTTATAGAGAAGAAAATCTCCAATGCAGAAGCAATTTGACCCACGAAGCTCAGAAGCAAATCCCTATTTGTCACAGTGTAAGAAAAATGAAAAATGGAAACCATGTTATACGACGTGCAGAGTGGAAACCTAAACAGGTGTTTTTTTTCACAAGGAGAGCAGGAAAACTACAGACACCACTGCGTCTGCATTACCGTCCAATTTCATTTCAATATTCTCTTTTTAAAATGGAAGGATATAATAAGCCATGAGAAGTTTATCAGCGGTTTTTTATTGCAGTTTCCCAAGAGGAAAAACTAAGCACTGAGAAAATGTAATTTGTTGCATCTTACTGGGTTTCAATAGGATTTATAATAGTGTGAACTCATCTCCACATTGATAAGAAACATCTTTCAAATTTTATATACGAATCGATTCCTTGACATATTTATCTGAAGGAGTAAATATCCATTCGTACATGAGTGCATGAGCAATTCAGTGTGGAATCTAACCTTTATATACACATATACACACATAGTTGTTGGTTATACCTTCGAGAAAAAATAATACAAAAAATATAAAGCGCTGTACTGACGCGTGGTCGTCTCCTTATCACGTTTGCCTCACAGTTTCTACTTACAGTGTTGCGTTGAAGAAAAATGTCAAGGTCAATTTGGGTCAGTTGAGAGAAATTTTCATATGTAGAGTTGAAAATGCATCATCATACCAGAATATAAGTAAAATAAAGATAAATATAAATAATTTACTTATTCACGCTCTTGAGCTGTACATTTTCATCATCCAGTATGTTTTAGATTATAGAATATTTTTCACTTCCATAGAAATATCAATAAAGACCACAAAGGACTTTTATTATTATTATCTCTTCACGATGAATACTTTTAATACCTTCAGCTTTTTTTTATAAACTATGCAATATTATCTCTCTTCCTCTTTTATTATAATGTTGGTGCTTTTTTATTGTTGGACAGATATGCATGTGGTTGTTATTATAAAAACCTCATTTCACAGATATCTAAAATTTCATGAAACTTGTCTCTTTGCAACGGTGCAACGTACAATATGATCGTTTGTCTTCGTTATCTATTCAGCGTATAGCTGATATGACGGAGCTTGACGGTTGAATCTTTTTTACTGTCATGTTCGTTGAAAAGCGAGACAGGGTGGAGCAGAGTGGGAGATCGAGAGGACAGTAAAGCTCTCACGAATCTCGAAGCTGGAATTGTATGAGTCAAATTTAGTGAAGGATGAAGATCCTCTTAATGTCGTATACGAATTTTCATGCGTACGCAAAGCTTTCTCTAGGTTGGAGCCAGTTTTTATGGTTTACACCGAGATGAAAGTGGACCTATTTATGCATAAAATAATAAAAAATATATTCTTGTTGCAGGTGACAAAGACTGTAGAGAACAAATGTCTGGGTCTATACTTTCCGGATCACGTTAAACGGAAGTAAGGATGGCCCTTCACTGGGAAAAACTTTCCCCAGCTGAGTTTCAGCAGCTGCAGGATTTAGCGGCTTGTAAGTCACTTTTTTCTTAAAACTGAAGCTTCTTGTACATTTCAACATTATGTTCACTCTTTATCTCTATTCTTCTGAAGTAATAATGATATAGTAATAAATGGAAGGAATTCTTGATATTACAATCATTTGTGAAATGTCAACTTTAAACGATGTTTTTCTCGTTATCCGACCACCTACATATTGTCCAATTGTTTACCATCCGTTTTCTCGTTCCGAATGATCAT
Organism: Synergus laeviventris; assembly: GCA_032275145.1. NCBI lineage: Eukaryota > Metazoa > Arthropoda > Insecta > Hymenoptera > Cynipidae > Synergus > Synergus laeviventris. The sequence goes on from JAUESI010000029.1 coordinate 2,379,006, forward strand.
CAATTTCAAACGTCTCATCGGTTCTAATAGACTTTTTCTTCTTTCTACTTTTTGTCACATATTTCTCATTTTCGTCTTTTTCTCAACCGGTTACTTTTTTGCACAGTCAGTATGCGATCTTGCTGAAAGACAACGTTATTTCTTTACTTCTCACATACAATATTTAATTAATTTTTATACAACATTAAACTTTTATCTTTGCAGACTCTACAAAAAAGCTTCAGGATGTTCTCACTGAATTCTGCAGCACTGCTACAACACCTGGTACTGTTCCCAAATATCATCCTGATGGGGTAAGACTTTTTAACTTCTTAGATCGATGCTTACTCATGTCTTTTTAACTGATGTGCACAAAAATAAGAAATAAATAATGAGTGGAAGCATAGAAGAAATGGCAGAGAAATAATACAAATAAATTAATCATATCAAAAAGCAATTTACGAAGCCAGCAGACGTATAGTATCGGCCCCAAATGTGGAATGCGTTTAAGCGGAGGCAAATAAACAGGATATTTGTCTCAGATTCGGATATTGGTATATATATAAATATATAATATATATATATGGTATATATATTGATTTGACCCATAAAAATAGCTTTTTCTTGAGTGCAATTCGAGATGGGGAATGGAAAGAAGAATTGGATAAAACGAAGATGTTGTCACAGTTGGCATTATAGGCAATAACGCCGATAGGTTATGGAACATTAACGAGAGCTGATGAGATGTGGAAGCCGAGTATACATCGTTACCCTCCTTTTGACAAAGTCTAAGGGATCTAGAGTTTAAAAAGAGCTTACACCTTCAGTACCTTGTGTGACCTTCTTTTAATAATCAAACCGTAGTTGTATTCTGATAATATAAATAAATCTTCTATAGTTTTAGGTCATTGCCACATATAGCTTAAGTTTTCAAATTAAAATAAATTGAATCGTTAAGATTTTAAAATGCCATTGCATTAAAATTCTGTAGTATATATAGGTATATTTGATTTCCTTCTCTTCTTTTCTTCCTTCCTTCAATCATTATTTGGTACCCGTATTTTGTAGTATTTCGATCTGAGATTTATTTAGAAGCGACCTTTTTTTTATGAACGACAAGTTTAGAGAAGAAGTATGTACATAAAATGATTTGATTTCCAGTGCAGCTTGGAGTGCACAAATTCCGAAGCAAAGTTTTTCTCATTTGAAACATCAAAGGCACTTCTCTCTGATACTTTGCACGAATGTCATTCTGAAGAATCGTGTAATAAAATACTAAATTCATTTCACTTTTACATCGTTTGTGTCATTCTCTGACTCGAAAGAATACGTAAACAATTCTTTATTCTCGTTTCTAAATGAAAAATAGTAATAAACTTGAATTAAAATTTAATATCTTTAACAATTTTATTTGACTATCAATCTGAATTACTTGATCTACAAAAT